>OY720635.1:36014618-36485687 GCA_963169105.1 Ceriagrion tenellum | reverse complement strand
CCGGGCGGAGGACAAATGACGATCAGAAAATTTCCGGGCGATCGTGAGGAAGGGACTGATAATGTGCCTTATAAAACCCCAGGCATCCTAGAAGTCTTAGCAAGCCTTCTCCTCGTAAGCAAACGACGCCATTAACTCCGCCTCAATACACAGCAGCTTACCTTTACCTTCGCTCAATTGGTCACGGTTCACACCTCAGATTTCCAGTTCACTTCAGACTTCGCTCCAGTGGTCACACTTAGCACAAGCGCGATTATCAGTCTGTAATCACTGGGTTTACCTACGACAAAGAAAGATCGCTCGTCTAAAAATAAAACATGTTCATCGGAAACTTTGCGGCTATCCAATATCTAATTTATTTTTAAATTTGCTTGAAAGAACACTGCAGAGCATCTTTTAACCGTGGACCAACGCAAAGTGGGCTGAATCCCGAAATAGCTGGCCAAAATTCTAAAAATGGATTTTTTCAGTCTGGAAAATAAAATGTGACATAGTGGCTCTCCTTTTATTGGCCAGTATATTTCATTAATTCATTTTTCATAATTCTTACGCAATAGCAACTAGTGATGGCTGAATGTTGAAAAAATATGTTTAAATTCCGGAATTCAGTTTTCGCTGAAAATCTCCAAAACGAAGTGATTGCAAAATCTTTCGTAGAAGCTCAATGGCATAAAAAGGGATGGAATTTCTATGAACCAACGTTACTCTTTGATATGCTGTAATATTAAATGACGTACAGGAATATTTGCCCAGTTGATGAGACAAAGCTGTGACTTATTTTTTTAAGGTTTTTGGATTTTGGGCGGAAAAATAGGAAAGAGGTAAATGCGTAATTAACTTACATTACTATATTCACACAAGCCTAAGAATCCGTAGAGAAAGTTAGCGACCGTCTGCGACGTCCATTCTATTCTACATGATCCGAAAGCCCTAGTAGTTTCTATGCGAATATATTTAAGGAGGTGAACCTGCCATTTTACGTTAACATTTAAGTCTGTAGAAGATTAGTTTTGATTTAATGGGGAACATGCAGAGCCCATTGAACCTCCACACTTTTTTCCTGAAGCATCGGCTAGCAGCTAGTGTTTTTCGACCATTCCTACGCCCCCTTGCCCACTCCCCCCACCAATCCCTCCGTGCCGCCCAGTGTAAGAGTTCGTAAAGCGCACGTTTTGTACCACTGCGGGACTATTTTTGTGGCCTGTGAGGCTTGTTGTTAGAATACGCCTGAGGATAGAAATGCAAGTGTGAATCCAGTTGTAAATCGTTAGTGAAGGAGACTAGACGTGTTCTAGTGCTTTATTCTTCTATACTTTATTATCACCGTGGAACCCTCTCAATTTCCATTACAAGAATTTCTGGGAGCGCAATACGTGATCCTTGCTCGATACTTCCAAATTTTTACGTCTCTGCCCAGGAATATGAAATTAACTGCTTTTAACTCAAAAGTGTATTATTCAGATGCCAAAGGTACTTTTTTCTTTCCATCTCAGCAAAAATTACCGTAATTATAACATGATATCTCATTATAATACATATCCGCTGACTGTTCAACTCAACATGTGAATTTTTAGAACATATATTCTACTTTTGTGAAAGAAAACTCCCAGATCCCACAGAAATATCCAAAATATATAAAACACTGTAATCGTTTTTAGTAAACAATTGTATTAACTTGAGTTTCAGAAAGTTTTTGTTGATTTCATTTTCCACAAAAGAAATAATTCAGAAATCGCTATTAGTTATCACTAACACTTTTAGGCCAGCGGACTGTGCTAACGATATTTCTTTTATCAACGCCAAATGTCTGTGTTGTATGAAAGGAGAGACGGTTAGCACTCCCCTAGACAAGGATGGAATTACAACACATATTGGTTAAGGCACCGCTGGACTTCCAGCACTTGACCACATTTTTTTCGAAGGAAAATTTTGACTATGATGATTCAAGCTTCTAGCCACCTACACCCATGATACTTCTATAGCGATTACTGGATTATTATCTAAATGGCTAAGCATAGGTGCTGAGATTAGTGTAGCAATTCTAATGCTATTAGCTAAAAGAAAAACAAAATATCGCAAAAGTTATATTTATGTAATTGTATATATAAATAATTCAAAAAGAGAGAAAGGAAGTGGATAAGAACACACAAAATGGATGATCGCCCCCTGACGATTCCAGAGGTTTTTTTATAAGACGGTAGCTTACATCGGTGTGATTTTATTCTATGGGTAGAAAATCCTCTGCAGTTTTGAACAAGTATAAAAATTTACGTCCAGAAATAAATATATCAATTTTCATTTTAACCATTAATTTACGCACTAAACATTTGTGCATAAAAGCATGCTATATTTCATAAAATTTTCATTTATACAATTTTCCTCCGAAATTTACATTTGCAATTTTCAGTTTTTCAGTGTGTAAGTTCGACTACATACAAATTGTTTTACCATGATGCAATGAAAGAAACAGCTCAGATTGCACTTCAATGTACTTACTTTTTCTTTATATTCAATTTCATAGAATACAGACCAACAATCTTAAGGAGTAGCCCATACCCTTTGAAAACTATATTTTAAAATGACTGAAATTCTCTGTAGTTTAATAAAAATATCGAATTAAGCCATTAACTAGGCTCACTGTTTTACACGCGGTTAACGTTTAAAGCTCCTTTACAACGAAATGCCTACACTGGCGTGACTATAAGATTTTTTAAAAAATAGTTGAGAATTCATACAAACTAAACACTGTTGATCTTTTGATTTATACCATTTTCCTCCGAAATTTACATTTATAACGAGATCTAGACGTCATAAATTCCTTATTTTTTTAATTTTGCCTCACTGAAGTGAAATTATGGAACATTTCCCACGTAAAATGCTAGTATTCTTCAGCACATATCTTGGTAAGTAGTTCGGTGAGGGGCTGATATTTGGATATCCTTGGAAAGTGTTTTGGAAATAGAACTTTTTCTTTAAAATGAAATCAAATTAATTGATTTCTAGCTGATGTGGTATCTTGCTCAAGCTACCTTAAATGAATAAGTGTCCCTCTTGACACGCAAGTCAACTCCTGTTCTCTTTCATTTCCAGTAACGATTTCAAGCCTTTTGTACCTGAAAAACTGAAATACGAGCTATACTAACATACAGGAAAATTTCTTCCCCCGATAGCACGCCTGTAGAAAGCACTGAAAATGTCGTTCCCTAGAGGAGATCATTAATGCAGAAGAGCATTACTACCGCAGCCATATCAACTCAATTAAAACCTGTCTCAATAGCCGTGACTGGGTCGGCTTCGTTTTCTAGGAGTTTGGAGCTGTAACATAATTGGATAGAGCGTAATTGTCTGCACTGCTAGTCGTATTCTCCAAGGCACAACACTTCGCCCGTGGGGGACTCTTGAGATGATTTATGCAAGAACGCCAGAGCGAGGTCACCCGTTAAAATGGCATAGACGTGAGAGAAAATTGAGTGTATCTGGCAAACTAATTTACCGTGTGAATCGTTAATTTCAATTATTGAAAGATAGCTAAGCACATATCTCTATACACCATGGAGATTGTGCGTTTCACGCCTTTCTTCTGATTAATTAAGTGTACTGAACCACTTATGTGAAGAGTAAGTGCGCTTCAATGACGATTGCGTCGAATTCATTTCTGAAAGTGGTTTGACTGTTGAATCCATCAGCAAACATGCTTGGCAAATGCTATGAACCCACCCGTATTCCTATGGAATTTAGCAGTAATTTAATTACAAATGAGGTACATGACACCATCAGTTCTGTCAATTCGCTAACACCAGAAGAACAAGACTTAGCGTCATACTTATTAGTACCAACGGGGTCATTCCGACCCCTTAGAAATAATATTTTCTAAAGAAAATGCAACTTTTTATTTGACATAACATGAAAATTATTTCGATCATATCTTTGATCAATAGTTGCATATTATTTTGCAAGAATATAGGTTGATATCAACGCAATATTATTTGCCACTTTAACACGTGGGATATGGTCTTTTGGACTTAGACCCGGGACTTTTGTCCCAAGTTCATGCCCTCATGAGAGTCTGGGTCTGTCGGGTCTTCGTAGGACGATTCGTTCTTGGGTTTTAACGATCCGACGCCGAACTACCCATAATATTTCACCGAAAGACGATAAAAAGACACCATTCTATAATGACAATACTTGAGTAAAATAAGGGAGAGAGAGTCTGGGGTCAAAATGATCCATCTATGTAATAAAAAGTAGAGGGTGATGTGCATTAAATACTATTTCTGCAAAGAGGTTCTAATTTCCACATTATATTCTTCTGATTAATGAAAAAAGCCGTGAAATAGGCGAGAGATACTGTCGGAAGTAATGGAATATGAAAAATAAAGTGTGGTCAAATGACCCCTCTGGTACTTCTAGCATTAAATGATAAATAAAACAATGGTATATTCCGCGCATACACGGATGGAACTCTATGCAAAAGAGAGGCTTTCGTAATATTACGCCGTCACTTCGAAATTATGTGGTTTTGAAACTTTGGCAGCGACCGATTCATCACAGGCAGAGAAAGTTCTATAAACTGATACGAAAAAAAATCAAAGAAGTCGTATTCATGATGGAAGAGAAAATAAAATGGTGAGGAAAAATTGGGAGGATGCAAAGGAAATGGGTGAACTGTGCTCGAAATCAGAACTATAGAACCCGATGGTTAAGATAAAAGAAGGAAGGGTAAAATGGTGTAATTCCACGTCACCATTTCACCTCCAAAAACCTTATACCTTTACACGGTTGGTGTCCTAACTTCCCCTGCCACACGCCCATGCGGCGGCTCGCACGGTAGTATGTAGATGCAGATATATGTAGCGTAAATCTACTGACTTTTTAACATTTTCTGTGTATATTTTACTTTATTAATATAATTTTTATGCCAATCCTAAGTACTTGTTAGTCTAACCATTCCAATTTTCATATTTTCATGTTTCGTCTCGTTTCAAATTGCCATATTATCTCTCACAAGTTCTGCTATTTTTGCTTGGCCCAATATTAATTTCATAAACTTTGCAATTATATATTTCCCCTTTCCAATAACATTCTGACCGTTTTCTGGACTTGTCAGATAATCTCCTTCGTTTGATTTTGCATTCTCGTTTATTCTTCAGAATGACGTTTACGAAATCTATTAACATTTCCTCTGACAGGATTCCGTTCAGTGCGAATTCTCCCATTTCTTTTGGTGTAATTGACCATATTCATAATTTTATGCGAATTAGGTGTCTCTCTCTTTAGAATCATGAGTATTCCAATGTTCTAATGCTTCATGATAGGGATCGTCAATTCCTAGTCCAAATGAGCAGCTGTCACGTGCAGAATTTCCTGGCTGGTATTTTAACAATCATACTGGCATAACTGAAGAAAAATCCACAAACAATGCTGATCCCTAAATTTGCTCAATCCAACACCCTTCGGGAGACCCAGTCCGATCATAGAGAGGACATCACCCAGCAATGTCCATTTCCAGGAACCGTGCGACGCGACCGCAACATTAGAGGAACCTCGTTTCCCTCTTGCGCAATCCTAGAATGAAATGAGATCGTTTAATCCGCTCTCAGTGCGTAGATTAATTGGTTTCAAACACAAACAAAGGCCGGTCTCACAACAGCGTGGGCCGCCGCTCGCCAGGGTCTTCCCCGGTTGGACACAGAGCGCGCGCGGAAAATATCCCACGACACTCACTCTCCTCCTGCACAAATGGCGTATTTCCGGAATGACAGCCCTCGACGTGGGACAAAGAGCATTAGCAACGTTTATATTCCGGGTACAACAAATTTAGAAGACAATTTTCATCACCGCGCAAATGTATAGTGCCGCCCACGGCTGATCAACTAATTTGCTCTCTAATGCTCGTTTCTGCAACTGGAACGTTGTGCGAGTATAACATTTCGCATAACCCCTGGATTTCTCTTGAATCCCGTTTGCGTACTTGCAACATACATCAACATAAATAGTTTCAGTAGCATTTATAGCATGCTTATACTGTAGTGCATTCATTAGTAGTTGCGTGTTTTTTGTGAGAGGTGAGTATTAGATTCCTATGCCTGCACGAAAGAAGGAAAGTTACGACCTTAAAAAAGGACAATATAACATTAAAAGGAAGGGACAATTAAGTGGATTATCCGTATACATCGGGTGAAATAGAAAATAATCAAAAAGTGGGATAAAGTGTGAGATAATGAGTGAGATATTAGGAGTTATTTATTTTCATTATAGTGAAGCCGTTGTGGATACACTGGACATTTATAAGTTTCAATGTCTTAACAATAATTGGTGCCAATATCAATTAGGCGTATGTAGATGTAACTACAGTAAGTGGGGACTATAATTTTAAATATTATACAAAAAGTTTATATTGCTAATCCCCATTTACTATTTTTGAGCATTTTATTTTATTTTTTCCGCTATTTTCGTTTCATTTACCGATATCTTTGTTTTATAATCTTCATTATACATGTCAATTAACATAGTTTTTGACACGATCACAGCTAGGCGACAGTAAATTTTCCGGTGGCCTTCGCAATTGCTCGTCTTTTGTCTTAGTGAGAGGGGGGATTCCGGGGAACGGGCTAGGGGTTTAGTGAAAGAGGTTGATTTAGTAATTGGTTACGGCTTAATTGCAATTTCAACGGACACATCCACTCAGGGAGTTGTGAATAGAATTCGTTGGGCTCCTGCCCCCTCATAAAGTTGAAGAATTTTCTCACAGCTCCTAGCACTCACTGGAATGTATTCTGACCATGAATAGGTGCTGTGAAAATACATCAAAGAAGGGTAGAAAATAGTGAGGAGTAATCAATCGGAAGAGGGAAAGGCATAAAATTGAAAAGATTGCTCATTAATAAATACCTCTAGCGCAATCGGCATCGTCACCAAGGAAATTCCCTGGGCTTCCCGAGAAACAAATTCATTTGCGTACAGAACGAGTTTTCAAACACTCCTTTAAAATTAAACTCTCCGGATGACGGAGTTGGTGAGTAATTAATATCATGTTATGTATAACGTTTGAGGAAAGCTACAAGAGCACCTCGTAATACAACTTATTAAGCACATAAAAACAAACAAAATAATCTGCAAAAAACTATATATCAAATAAGATTCCAGCCTGGTATCATGAATAAAAATTGGTTGATTTTCTTGGAATGAGCTGCTCAGCATTTAACTTCGATTCTCGGGACCGAATAAAAAGTATGTAGACTGCTCGGGACGGAAAAAGATCTTGTTTAATACTACATGAGCTTTCAGAGTTTGAATTGAACAAATTTATGACATCAGGATATTTAAAATTAACGATAAGCAATTGTCGTGATTTCATCTGATAATCCTCCCACGATTGTAGGAAAGTTAGTGATACGATTATGTATGGACGGGCCAGAAGGTTTTCCAAGAAACATGATGCCCGAGAGACTCGAGCTAGTCTACAACGAAATAGGACCAGAACATCTCTTGCATAAAAACCATATCGTATTTCCGACTACATCTTTGGATTGCGCGGGGAACAGTCCAAGAAAATCGTTCTAGAAATGGGAGAGAGAGACAGATGTAAAGGGAAATTTAATGAAATGGTACTCTTCTCCCGTGGTCCACAAGAAAAAGGACTCGCGTATCTCATCCCCTTGCGAGAAACGAAGGATCCCAACCACTATAAATAACGGGAGCTTATATATCCTTTTGAAACTCAACTGGTACCTTGGGCAAAATTAATGACCCCCGTGGAGGAAGGCCGCTCACGAAAAAAGCATTTCCCAAAGCATCATCATCAGATTACGCGTCGCTTTCGCAGGACCAGATGCTATCTCAATTCTTCTGTGGTTTCCATGTAAATGGGTGACTATCAATCCTTTAGAACATTTAGGGCCTCCACCAACCCCGTATAAAAAGTATGTAGACGGAGAGAATTCTGCAAAATGTCGTACACAAAAAAAGCATGCAAATGTACCCATAACACAATTCTATTTAGTGTTAGGCTCGGTCAAACAACTTAATTATTGCTGTTCGGCCTTAGTAACTGGATCCATTTTAATAAATGCTCCACAATACCTTATCCATGATACCTCTTTCATTAATGTAGCACACCTATAAGCGATCATGATTCACTCTCTCCACATAAATGCAGAGACATATGCAGAGTCTCATTGTACAAATAATTAATGTTCCATAGGACAAGGTCCTAGAAAAATAAATTTATATCATTACTATTATTACCTAACAACGCAACAGACCTCATGATTAGCGTCACACCCGTTACATTCACCCATGACGTACGTGGTCCACTCCTCCCTCTAAAACCATTCACTTTACAAACGTGTCATCTGTTTAACTCTCCCGGAAAAAGTATAAACATTTGTCTCCTTATCTTAAATAATATATAATAACACAGTTCACCATTATGCATTATCATAAATAACAAGAGGTCTTTAGAGGCAACATTGCAATGATATATTAAAAATCATGTAGTAGTCATACAAGGATTGTAAGTGTTAATAAAGCTTCTTACATAAAACTTTTTTATCACCTGATTCTTCCCAAAAACCATTAGATAGGTTCATATCTTTCAAAAATATCCACTGAATTTAATATAATAATGAGCTTTTTCAATGATTAAACTAAATGTGCCCAATGTGATTTTAAAATCACTAAATACTGTTGTTTTTATTTTATAATACTTTAAACTTAATTAACAAATTTATCACTTTAGTAGACATATTATACTTAAAAAAACATTAAATTAAAATTTTGATTGAGGTAAAATTATAAATTGCGCTGGAAAGGGTTAAGCGTCCATTACTTACATGAATTAGCACTTTAGGGCGAAAAAATTATTGGTAAAAGGTAAAACTATATGAAATAAAATGAATGAGAGACTCTTTAAAGACATTTTTAGGATGAGATGAAAGATGAATTACATTCAAGCACTTAATTTGTAACGTAAATGGCAACGTCGCCATTCTAAAATCCAGAGGCATTCGTCGCTGGAGACTACTTTTGCAGTCATTTCCGCCGAGGAGAAGCCCTGCAAAGTGGACATAGTTAAGAATAAGGTTAATGAGCCTGTGAGCCTCGTCATGCTGCGAAAAACAACCACTGAATGGTACTTGCAGGGGTTCACTGTTAAACGAACGCTTCACGTTCTGCGTAGAAGAGTAAAAAAAAAACGATCCCAACTCTCGCGGTCTGTGATGTAGAGTCTACATTATTGGAATTTCAAACGGTTCCTTTTTATTTTGGGAGGTAAAGATAACTGACGTCATATGCGCCTTAAAATATGGTTTGCTTAGGTTGATATGTACCGTCAGGCAAAGACAGGTGGTAGGAAACCACGTGTGTGAATTAACAAACTCTGGGCGAAAGGCGCCACGTTAACATTCCATCCAAAGGACGAAACTATACCCGTGATATACCCTTACAAAGTAATTAGCTCAAGCAAGCATAAACAGATTGACTTATTTCGTGGAAATACTATGGGCTGTAATACATTTTGGTAGCCACAGTCGGGCATCTCGGTGTGTAAGAGACTGAGGTAAGAGCACCTGACCGAATAGAAGACTAACGAGGAAGTACACGGCATTGAAGGCAAAGAGAAGGAAATGCTCGAATGGGTGTTTTGAACAGTAAACAAGTCGTGGAGGGCCGCTAAAGACTGAAGTATCGGAAAGGCTAAGCACGGGAAAGAAAGAGAATATGCTTTGCAGATATAAAGTAGAGGGGTAGGATCATTGGGGTAGATGGAGAGGGATTTACGTTATTAAACTGTAGCTTGACGACCGAAATAACAACCCAACTATAATTCCCTGTTTTTTGCCTACTTTCCTTCGGATCTACGTCTACGTACATCTACGTAATACCCTGCTAGCCACCACGAGGGTGTGTGGCAAGAGGTGAAGATCCCCAAACATGCACTAATGACATGCAACTAGGATATCTAATCGACACATCCTAGATAATAGGGTCACATGCAGGTAGATGGTTAGTATCTAATAATGAGAAAGGGATTATTGGTTGCTATTACATGCATCATGCACTACAGACTACTCTAACTATATTTCACCAACCTATCCCTTTGCTACGCTGCCTATTATTATTTCATGTAGTACGCGGGAAAAATGACTTTTTAAATATATCGGTACGACAATCTATCCCTCTAATCTTGTTAATATGATCAAACCTAGCATAATACGCAGGGGTTCTCAATATATCTTTAACGTCATCTGTGAACAAATCGCTTTCGAATTTACTTAAAAGGTTTAACCTAAATTTTAACCTGCGTTCTGATAGTAATTCCCATCCTAGTTCTTCTGTTAAACTCGTAACACTTATACAATTATCATAACGGCCTTTAACAAATCAATCGGATCACCTTTGCATGCGCTGTAATTCTTTTATCATACCTTTCTCGTACGGATCCCATACACTAGCGGCATATTTTGAATGAGGCCTGACAAGTGTAAAATAGCTTCTTTCTCGTACTCTCTCATCGTATTTGCCTAGAACCCTTTTTACGAATCCTAATTTACGGTTTGCTACACTAGTTATTTCCCTGGTGTGTTTCCCCCATGACATGTCTTCAGTGATGGTGATGCCTAAGTATGTAATAGATTCTACTTCAGATATTTTCTTTTAGAGATGGAAAGGACGAATTAGCGGTTTTAAGTCCTCCAACTGTTTGAAATTTAAGGTAAGTAACTCTTAGAATATAAATTAGTTATTTAGTACTATGGATTCTAATCGAGTTTACCATTGTAATCATTGGGAATGCGGACTGTTATACATTTAAATGCATAATAAAATTAACCTTATTTATAAGGAGATAGAAAATTATAAAAGTAGAAATTGGTTTCTATTGGGTTATCGATGAAAAACATTAATGGATGGATGGATGGATGGATGGACGGAAAGAGAAAGTAATATTGCAAAAGTGTCCCTGCCCATAATCGCTAAAAAAATCGGGATTAACAAAGATGGCCGCGCCCACGTTACAGCTAACACTGGCTACAGTAACAGGCTAATACCTCAATAGGTAGGTAGGACAAATTTCGAGTGGAGTAATGAACAATCATGTAAGGGAATGAGGGAGAGTGGCACAAATGATAAATGTAGGAAAACCTATTTCCATTAAAGACAACATCAACCAGTAAGATCACTCCTTCAACTGTGCTAATGTGTATTCAATGTAATTTAACACATACCAATCATTCAATAATGGTACGACAAAGGATCGTCAGCCTTTTACGAGCCCAAATAACTGGCAGTCATCGCAATTTTTATTTCCAGCTGGGTGGACTTCCCGCACGAGAATTTAAACTTCATTAATATCATAATTAGTCTCTTTTAAGACTGGAAAAAGGTTAATTGATGAGAGACAGATAAAATTAAAAGTTTAAAAAAACTTAAATAGGCTTCGACGTCAACCTAATTGATAAAACGCTTAATTGACCGCATTAAAATAATATAATGCGAAGTAAATATTTTATTATTTAATTCTTTTATCCCATTGCGTAAGCTATTCTTCACGCTATCGCTTCCCCTTCATTAGACATTTAATATGACCGAGATGCTGCCAATAATGAACGTTCATCCGCTTAATCATTTTTTTTACAAAAGAGAAACGATTGGATTTCGCGCCCAGAAAATTCCTACGTTCGCTTGTCAATGTCTTCATTAATTATGCGATGTTGTATTTTCAAATGAGAGGAAGTTTTCACTTCTCCCACCTCTACCAATAAAAAGGGTCAAGGGAAAAATATTTTTCAGATGAAAAATATTCTAATTTACAAAAAAATTCAAACAATAGATTTATGCGCCTGAAAGATGCTCATAACCCCGTATTTTCGTGATTATATTTGTGTCGTATTAAGAACAGCATAAAGAAAATGTACCTCAAGAATGTAGTTCGTTGTCGGAATAAAAACTATTATTACCATTCAGTACGGGATTCTTAATGCAAAATAAGCAAGTTTACCCTTTTATTGCATCATATATATTAGCTTAACAATAAGGATAAAAATATTGTAGTAACCAAAAGTAATGTTTTACTTTCTTTACACAGTGACCACGTGGAAAATTTACGCCAACAATAATGGATAACATGCGTTAGCATCATCACTTCCACTCAATTATCACGTAACCTATTGATAACCATAGTCACTGGTGGCTGAAGTCCATTAACGCCAGAGATAATCCTTCATTCGGTTAATTCCATTTCCTTGACGCAGCCACTATCCCGCGCCGCATCCCATGATTCATCGCAAATGACTCACGGGGTACTTACTGATCTAACGCGTGCACTATCGCCATTTAAAAAAAAATTATCAATAAAGGCTAATTATCCCAGTGGACAGCAGATATAAAATACTGACGGTTTTTTTTATTTTGAAGAAATGAAGGAATACTGACTTTCTCTTATCATGATTGGCTGTTGGAAAAGGATTAGAGGCAAAACAAGAAAGAAATGTATTCACGATTATCTGACCGATCCAGAAATATTTTTTCTCAAGATACGAGCTTTCCTTTATTTTTAAAGCACGGAAACGTGTACCATTTAATTTTAGAGGCTTCTTTTCTTCGAAATTAGTATGCAGGTTATGAGTAGGAGACCTTTTTGGAGAAATGCTTAATATCAGAGTGGAAGAGGGCCAAAGAGAAATTAGCAGAGCAAAAAGTCACAGTCATAAAAAGGTTCGTGCGAGCACTGTTAAGCTATCTAGAAAGGGACAGACTTAAAGCAGAGAGTCCTCGGTCCACGTTAAAGCAGACAGAGAAGGTGTTTGCGAGATAAGGCCTAGAAAATCTCAAGTCGTTTGTATTCACAAAAACATGATTTTGATGGAAAATATGAGTTAGTGGAAAACGAGGGCAAGACATTCACACTGACATCTCCCGAGTAAGACAACGTGGTGATGGGTTGAACGCTATGCCGAGGCACATTTACACGGGATTCGCGTCCCAAATTTCAAGTATGAGCTCGCTCCGCAACCTTCACAAATAAACGTACACGACAGAGCCGTGACTTGGGGTAAAAAAGGCTATTCAACAGGAACGCAGAGTAAATGAATGAAAAGGTATGAAAATCAATACAAGAACTCGCCACATTTCGTTTAGAGGGAACAACCAGTGTGAAACTTAAAGTCTAAAATTCTCTCTCACATCTGTCTTCCCATCTGGCGTTGACAGACTGAACTTTACATTACGCCATAGAATTCCTTATCGCTGCGATGTTTCACAAAAAGAAAGGTACACGCAACAATATCATGAAAACGATGGCTATCGTTTTAAATCAATCTTATCCTCTCGAAAAAAGTTATGAAATATGTAAATCATTAGCATTACCAAAATTCGCTAAATACTGTTAGTAAATAGTTTTGCCTTTCATATAATCAGTTATTATCCTCTTTTAATGGAAAATAAATATTTTGATATTATTTAACGAGGGCCGTGATTCATTAAACCAAACTAGGATTCACTAGAAAACAGTCATTATCAAAGACTTTGACATATTAGCTGAAAATATTAAGCAGAAACTGGTATCATATCCACACCAAAAAATTGGAGTCTGTAATGCCATGGTAAATAAGCCTAATAAATTTACCCACAAATAACTATTACTGAATCACACTCCGACGCCTAGCATTACTTCGAAACGTATTGAAATATAATTGTATGGGTTATAAAGAGAGAGGGAATACAAGCACTCCATCATTTTCATTTACAAAAAAAAAGATAACCTTGAGCTAACTTCTCTCAAGAACACAACTTTAAACATGCCTCATTAGGCGTTACGAAAATTACAAATACACTAACAGAAATTTATTGTGGTTTTAGAGACTTTTGTTCAAATATATTGTGTAAAAGTTACTCCGGATAGGAAGTTTTATATTTTTACTGCCAATTTCCTCACAAAAAGATCGTGACCCATGAGCTTTAGTGGGTATAAGTGTGCACTCAACAAGAAATATTCTAAGAGGCACAAACAAGATACTGGGAGTATCAACCTCCATGCTACTTCCGATCCATAAAATGTCCAGAGCAATTGATTCAATTTTATATATTTCAAAGTAGAGCATTAAGTTAAAACATATCCATGCTTAGTCGAAGCTAATTGTTCAAACAAAAATGGAATAATTTTTAAAATATCCAGATGCATAAATTCACAGGCGGGAAAAATTAAACTAGAAGCAAAAAGAACTTGGCACGGGAGCAAATAGTCTTGCGTCTACGAGTTTCGACTCGGTCCCGATTTGATTGAATTTCCGGATGAACGGGAGAAAATCAACTTTGACAGTGACACCCGAAGACAGGACGGTAAAGGGAGGGTTGGTGGGGCAGGATGAAGGAGAGCAGAATAGGGACTACGGGGATCTCGCAGACTCGCAATGCCCCAAGGGCAGGAGGGGGACGTCCTAGAGGGGCCGAGAAAGGGTACAATGGTCACGCACCCTCGATGCAAGGGGGCGATGAGGTCGCGCTCCTCCGCCCGAGAGACGGCCGCCGGGGTGGGGCAGTCGCCCCCGGGAGAGGCGACGTAGCGGACGGTGGACATGATCCCCGCCGGGCCGACCCTGGCAGCACGCGTGTCTCACGAGGGTCCCCAACCGTACCACCGCGACGAAAAAGTCCCACTTCCATTGACGATCACGAAGCATATACTCCCTAACCCCACACCAAAATGGACACCAAGGCTGATTGCGTAGAGTTGAAAATGGTAGGTACAAAAACTCGATTCCTAGATCTAATTAGCCTAATTAATTGTAAGGATTTAGGACACGTTTTTATCAAAAAAATAAAGAATAATTACCATTCATCCGACGTATTGAAAATTGGTGAAGACTTGTGGAAATATAGATGTAAATATAAGTTTAACTACTTCAACTAGAATGTTGAAGCTATTAAAATGGGCAATCGTCCATATGAAAATGAATCAGTTGTGAAGTTGATACACCAAAAACGTGTATTTATTACGTGGTACCAAAATAGTTTACCTAAAAATGCAAAATGGAAATAATGCTCATTAAAGAGCTGCTTTCTTTGTCATTCATTCATTGGTTGTTCAATCCTTAGATTGGTTGACTGCAGCCTTCCACCCTTTCCTATCTTATCTCCTAGTATCTCCTCCTTTGTACTTTCCTCTTTATTTTATCCAAGAGCTTATTCCTGGGTCATAACCTATTTGTCAAAATCTATGGTTAAAATTGCACACGACTGCCTCGTTAGGTTTACCATCTTTTGCAAAAATAAGTCTTCATGTCAGTGTGTCAACATGGCATCTACTCTCTTCTTAAATCCATGACTGGCAATGAATTAATTGTGATGCGATACCTCAGGAAGAATGAAAAATAATTATAGCGACGGAGAGTGGCCCAGAAAGTCCACGTATTAGCCTAAATCCTTCGCTTGCAAGTCTCTACCGTTAAATATCTCTGCAATAATTTAAGAGTTGCTCTTCTTTTCGAAATGCAAAACCGAAACTGGTGTGTGTTTAAGGTAGTCCATCCGGAGATAGTTCCCTAGTCATAATAGAGACCATATTCGAAAAATACGTTTTAATTTCACCAGCTGTAGGACACATCAATTAAATATTGCATTATTAATGGTGCAATAATATAGTTTTATATGACAGAAATGGTAAGTAATTAAATGAAAATATCAGCATAAGTCTTCAATTTGATTCAGTTTTTCCGCGCGGTGCGTTTGAAACTCCTTCAAAACGGAAAATTTTTTGTGATACCGAAGACACTATTGCGGTAACAATATGATTTATGTTCAAAAATAGTTGATAAAACGTACAAACTACAGGCTGCTAGTTTTTCTACGACATCTAAGTGTTAGAAATCCTCATTTTGTAAATAATGTCTCTCTGGAGTGCATACACGTACCATTTCCCATGTAAAAGGGCTGGGATTTTTTGGCAAATAACTCCGAAAGTAATGTAGTAAGGGGTTAAATTTTTGGTGTCATTAGAAGGATGAGATATTTTTCTTTAAAATGAGGCCAAATTCATTAACTTCTAGGTAAAATGATGTTTCGCTCAAACTACCTTAAATGTCGAAATATAAGGAGCTTTGGCATTCATAATTTCTCAGCCCCTCGACATCTCAGCTTCAAGTTCACACTTGGATGAAATAATATTCAGCGATGAAGGGGCGACCTGGAAAAATAAGTAACCTGAGGCGTCATTACGTAAGAAGAGAAGACAGAGGCAGCTTGAGTACACGAGCGAGTGAGCAACATATAGAAGCTAAATTCACCCATTCCTTCCGGCTAAACGCAAAGCTGTCTTGTTTATTCGACGTATAAATGAAGATACGCATGCTGCTTATAAAATGCATACTTCAGAGCTATATTCCACCATTTCTCATCACCGAGTGTCTATTCTTAGGGCTGCACTGTGTCGTAAAGTTATCTTTCGAGATTACTTCTTTTAACTACACTCGTAACGATACACTAATCACAAACCTGATTCTACAGATGCGGAACACAAGTAGGTCTCTTTCTATAACTATTATGCTAAATATTAGTAGAATGAGAGCAATAAGGCCCCCATAAAATCACGTAACACTGACAAAACATGTGTTCATGGGATGTCCTAATTGAGGAAAATTTGAAGGAAAAATTCTGAAAAAATAGTCCTTGGAATGGCCTTATTGAGGAGAATTTCAAGAACAAACATTCTGAAAAAAGGCCTTGAGATGGCCTTATTGAGGAGCTTTTCAAGAAAAAACATTCTGCATATGAGCTTTGGGATGGGCGTATTTTGGAAAATTTCAAGAAGATCCTGATTCTACAGATACGGAACGGACGTAAGTCTGTTTCTAGCAATACGATATTTAATATTAGTCAAATGTAAGAGATAAGATCCTGATGAAAATCAATTCACACTGACTAAATACGTGTTCTTGGAATTGTCTTATCGAGAAGAACTTCCAAGAAAAAAGGACAGAAAAACAAGGAAAAAAGTCACTCTCCAGCCACGAGCGCCATATAATTTTAGGCAGAAATGCCATGTAATTTTAGGCTATGCAATATAGATTAATCTCGCAATTAAGTCAAAATTTTTATTATTAGGAATTATTAGGCAAAACGCCATGTAATCATAGATTATTCTCGGTGTCGGTGCAAAATGGTCACTAGCCATCGATTATTTTTTTATAGATTGACGAAGAAGAGTTTTTTGTACACTTTTTTGAATATGGGCACTCCTTCAAAGGCAATTTAGGAAGGGGTCATTCATTAATTTGGCCGAATGCATAAAATGTTGATTTGCAAATGAAAATTGCATTCCTTGGACGCCTCTTTCATCTGCTAACGTGAAAAGATAGATCGGACAATTATAAGGAGCGTTATTCAGCGCTAAAGCGTGGCGCACGGAGTTTCACATTGACGGTGTATTTCTGGCATAAAAGGGAGGTGTGTCTCTCACTCTGCGCACCGTTTTCATAGTTTTTTTATTTGAAAATACCCTCGCCATGCTTTTTGTCTCTCAATTAAAATCTCCGGCACCTCAAGCGTGGACTCCAAGCGCTGTTAAGTTGGAACTGGACTGTGCGCGATCAAATTTCGCGCAAAGAGCGGCGAGCATTGTACGACGATGATGGGAAAAAATTCATGCACGTTCCTCGTCATTTTTTTTCAATTACACTCGGTACGATAAGAGAGGTGGCGAAAAAATTATGCAATTTTTACTGATTACTCTCGGCTTAGTTTTTCATTCGCGTAAAGCTTATTTCATATTTCGTTTATAAGCGGTTGAGGAAACGAGAGAATGCTCAAATTTACTGATAAAAATTGCATCATATTTTTATATTTTTTTCTTGTTCCCTTGAATTAGCACACGATTGCATCATGAGGGCCAATGCTTTTTCATTTCTGGTGTTTAGTCTCATTTATAAATCAGCGGCTAATTTCTGCCATCTAAAATCCATTAATTTTGGGAGTATCACCTGAAAGAGAAACGTAAAAAACCATAGTCTTGTTGATAAAACATTTTTCATAATAAATTTTGTGCTTGAATCTGCAAGTTGAAAATAGGTTCTATTAATTTAATAAATAATGTTTTAATCAGTGACCTAATAATTAGCAGTTTGTGTGTCAATAACGGAATTAAAAGAATTTTAGACGGTGAGATTTTTCAGTTCCGAGTGACGTTCATGCAAATGATATTCTCAAAAAACCTTAACCCCGTCCGCCAACAGTGTCAATTAACCTCAAAGACACATGAGTTTCAAATTTGTCTAAGATAATAGCGCAGTTAACTAAAGAGTAACCAATCAGTTAGTACGCCCAATGTAGTTGGGAAAGGGATTCACGTGACCGAAAAATTCATTATGGTGGCCGCTGTTTAAATCGTATGATCAAGAAGAAAATGTCGATGACAATTAAAGAAACTTGGTAAATTTCACTAAATAATTAAATAACTCTGCACAGCTAATTTCACCCGTTAGGCCGTCATCAGGTACAATTAAATCTTATTAAAAACAATAAAAATATTAAAATCGTTAAGACATTTTAATGTAGCTGATCATTCCCTAACCGTTGAAAGCGATTGTGCAGAGTTAACTTAAAGGTTTTGTGGAAGTAACGAGATTAATTAAAGTTGATTAACATGAGTCTATTCCACCCGGCTACACCAAACAGTATTTATAATATTGTGAAACAAATGCTAACTTTCGATTAATTTCTCAGCCAAATCAGAATATTTCAAATGCGCTATTTTCTTGGACGGACTTGAACTGCATACACGCTAATCTTACTTCACGATATGTTACGATACCAAATTAGTCATAGTGAATGACTTCTGCTGTTAATAGCAGATTTCAAACACAAGCATATCATTTCTAACACACATTTAGACACGAGAACTGAAATTAAAAGGTCAACAAAGTCTGCAAGGTTTAAGAAGAGTTTACGACATCGATAAAAAGGTGCAAGAAGTGTTTACGAGATGCAGAATGCAGTAATGTGAATAAGTAAGAGATTAGCACTCTCTTAGCTAGTAGTTAACATAGGATGCTGTCGTAAATCAAACGTTAGTTCCATTAATTCTCCTTCATTTTGGGATAGAATATGATTTTGAGATTTCCCTGGAGACTACCGCGAATAAAGGCTGCGACCGCAAAATTACAACTACAATTTTACATATTTTAAGCGTGGCTAATTGAAATAATCAAATTCCATAAAATAACCTGTTATTCACTCCCATTCCCATGGGAAATTATAGTCGATGAGAAGGAAGGGAAAAGCGGCTTTTCTTTTCTTCCACCTCCGTCTAATGCGCATATGCGCGATTTGGCTGTGCGTTCGTAATAAAAAAATACATAAATTGAATTATCTTGTTTTTTTTATACGCTACCGTAATTACCCCCAACTTTTTTACTGAAAACAATCTCAGAAACAACCAAAATTTGAAAAAAAAATTCATCCCCTCTTTAAATAAAAGCACCAACATTGCACAATTAAGTTCAAGATATCGTCTAAGGCTATTGGTGACCTCGATACTGCTGCACAATCACAAATCTTTTGACCAGTAATATTAAATAAACGTAACACTCACATGTTCCGAGAAAATAAGAAGAAAAGATGCCTTCAAACCGCTGATGAGTTAGATATCTTCATGATAGGATGCTTACCTGAGAATGAAAGGAAAAAAATGCAATTAGTATAAGTGAAAGCGTGTAGCTACCTTGATGTTAGAGAAAAAATATGAGGACTATGACAAATTTACACCCATGAAGAATAACTCATATAGCACTGAAATTTGCACGATTGCTCGAATACTTAAAAATTACCAGTTTTCTGTGTATCCACACGAGTTCCCATCAAGACTGTAGAGGTCAAGATAACAAAAATAATTAGTAGTCGGAATGAAGTCTGATGATAATATCAGAGGATTTGCAGGTTACTTCATACATGAATGCAGGAAACGCATTTTTATTATATTATCTCGTAAACAGAAATAATCATAATAATAGTCATAATATATTTATAATTTGTTCTGTGGCAAAGCCACCTAAGAACAACATTCATTACACAGCGATTTTGATAGTCAGGCTCGTTTAATTATCAGGCAATTCATTGGTTAACAAACTCTTTTATTGATGCACGTTGTAGAATGTATTTTAATACAGTCCGATTTCGGCTAACAACGTCAAACTCATTTCACATCATGCCAATATCATGCAATGCTTTAATCAAATCGTTCCAACTACCATCTGACAAATGGGTTCCATTTCCATTTCAGTATTCTATCAGCTGATTGGTAGGTATTTGGACAGTACTGGAAGCCATTGTAAATCCATGCATCAGGGATAACTATTAAATCCCTCAGTGCAGGGCAAGCAATTATGGAGTAAATGATTTGCGACACTTTTCAAATCTGCTTCTCATATTTTTTTACGGAATAAACATGAAACACTTGATCCAGATGGGTTACGCCGGTGCACTTCACCTGGACATGAATTATTTTATAGTTTGCTTTAATTTAGGAATTTCACTCATGACTTTTAATTTCCAAGATTAGCTCAATGAATAGCTAAAATAATTACGATATATTACATGAGAATAGCCAAATAAGGCCAAATAAATCACTCAATTTTTGCATTATGAAAAAATTCACATGAGAGTGGAAAGATAGTATGTGAGGTAGCGCCGGAATAGAGGCCACATCCCTCAAGCCCCCTTCCGGTGAAGAGCCGAAATTTTTCAGTTCAGAAGAGCCAGTTTTTTCCTTCTCTTGATAAATCAAATAGTCTGTATGATATTACGTGGAATTTTCTCATTTAACGAATGCGCATTATGATTCCTATCCTTATAAAATGCATTTAATGAGCACAGCAAGCTGTATAATTAACCCGGCAGTCGGTAAACTTTGACCGAGTCAAGCACTATCTTTCATTATACTGGCTGGAACAGGGTGAGATAATTTTTATTTAGTCACTCATTACCTGCCATGATTCTTCTGTTATCGATTCATGCGCCTCAACGATTGTGTAAAGGATAGTATACTACTAGGTTCCTCTCATCACTGTTCATGCCCACCCTAACCTGAATCGACGCTCAATGGAGGTGGGAAAATAGGACTGAAATCGCAGAACAGGGCCGATGACGGATACAGGTTATGGACGAACAACGGTAATGAGTTCGTCTCGCGTTCTCCATCGCGTCTGGGAAGAAACCGTTGGCAATTCTCTTTCCTGTATATCAAAACAATCGAGGGGCATATCGCAGCCAGATAGTTACAATCAAATATCAGCTGACCCTAATCACTCCCGGTGTTCACCCTGTTGGTGCAAAAATGTTTAAATAGGAAAGACCGGCCAAAAACATACAACCAGAATAACAGAATTCAAGAAATGCTTCAGGTTGGGCTAGCAAGAATAATTCGCAGTTGCAGAGCAATCGGAGCCATACCGCTGAGTAAGATGAAGCTAAACTTACCGAACGCAACGGTTAGGAAAAATATAAGTTGTCTAAAGCCGTTAGGAAGGAACCTTTCAGGAATGCATTCATGGATTTTAAAATGAAAACACTTGCAGAACAGTTACAGAATAACCAAAAAGAGAATATTTGGTCATACGTAAGGGAAGTTCACGGCAGAAGACCTACATTTAATCCATTGAGAAATGATAATGGCGAAGTCTTAACAAACAGTAAGGACAAAACTAATTTACCAAACTCCTACTTCCAAAGCGTCATCACCAAGTCTTTACAGAATACATCCGCGATGGTTAATGATCGTAACCGGCAAACGATGATATTCGTGCTGGCGGAATAGAAAATTCGTTGAAATTGCTCAGTTCAAATAAGTCACCTGGTCCCGAATAAATTCTTTCCCGCGTGTATAGAGATGTATCTTAAGAAACAGCCCCCACTTGTAGGTTATATTTATAAAATACATCATGGAGTACCTGGAGGAATGTACATGGAGTACATGGAGGAATACATAGAGTACCAAAAAACTGGAAAATTGTCAATATAACGCCCATATTTAAAAGTTGTGATAAAAAAGTCATCGAATTACAGGCCAATATCCCTAACATCTGTCTCATGCAAAGTCATTGAACATTTAATTGTAAGCTCCGTCATGAAACACCTCCATATGCTGAACTAACTGATGAAGACACAATATGGATTCCGGAAAGGAAGATCTTGCGAAACTCAATTAGCACTGCCCACGATGTATTAGTCTCCGGTGAAGGTCATGTTCCCGAGGGTGTGATTTTTCTTGACTATAAAAAAGCATTTGATAAAGTGTCTCACAGAAAAGTATAAATTAAACTAAAATCTAACGGCTTCCACGACGACGTAATCTCCTGGATTAGATAATTCCCAAGCGATGGCGTACAGAGAGTAGTATTAGACAGCGCCATCTCCAATGAGGTTAAAGTGACTTCGAATGTCCCACAGGTGAGTGTCATAGGCCCACTTCTATTCCTCATGTATGTAAACGATATTGGTGAAGTGGTTGACAGTAAACTCTGACTATTACCAGATGATGCTTTAGTTTACCGGGAAATCGTTAGCAATCATAATAAGGAAGCGCTAACGAAGAGCCTCGAGGCAATTCAGGCGGGGTGCGTTGCGTGGAAATAAAAATTAAATTTGTAAAATTATGTTGTACCGCATTCCAGGAAAAGAAAAAAAATGCCTTTCACTCAGCTAATACGTACACTTAATCCAATTGTACAATCTTTAAAACACCTCGGAGTTAAACTAACTAATGACCTCTCGCGGAGAAAACATTCGAAAAATAACTGGTGAAGCTAATCGTTATTTGAGACTTGTAAAAGAAATGATTTTTTGTGCTCGGAAAGTGCGACGACAAAGTCAGAGTAATCAGCTACTTCTCCCTTGTTAGACCACTCTTGGAACACGCTGCCAATTTTTGGCATCCTAACGGGGTATGCTTAAAAACAGAGTTGGAACGCGTGCAGATAAGATCAGCAACATACGAGAAAATCCGTTATGATAGTTTTGTTCGAGTTACTAACCTTTAGCAACAACTTGGATGGAAATTGCTTTCAATCTATTGATTGAAAATTAGGCTCAATCTTTTATGAAAACTCAAAATCAATTTATTTTCCGACGAAGTTTATCAATGGTTATTAAAAAACAGCTGACCAAGTAGACAATTTATATCCGTTAAGAAGAAAGAAAATACAATTGTGAAACTGGTTTCGTCCTGAGAATCTCTTTGAAAGCAATCATCAAGAAAACAATGGTCAAAGGTCAGTGAGAAAGAATCAACTGATCAGAAGACACCCGAACCTTCTTCGGATACATACTAACCAACGAGTTAACAGAGGCCTGAAAAGATTTCATTAGCATTCAACAGAGCCTTCTCACATCATTGAGCACTGCTCATTCAACTGGGGTCACCTCAGTATCTTTGCTCGAATCAACTGCGGCATTTCTACTTCCCAAATTCCTGCAACAATATTGCCTTGTATTCAGACATGTTCATGAGTAAGATCGCAGTATTACTTTATGCTAATTGAGAGCAAATACGATTCAAGCTCATGGTTTGCCTTGGCAGCAAGCAATGAGTTATTGCCATCTCGATTCTCTCAGTAACCCGTGGTTTTAAAGTGTTCATGCCTAAAATAGTTTTGGTTAGGAATATAATGTCTTCATTATCATTATTGCTAATGGATGATGGCCAAATAGACAGGTGATGGACAATTAAGCATCAAAAACTAAAAGAATGTGCGCCGTCCACTCTATAAAAATTTCATCTGAATTTCCGAATAAATGTTAATAGAAAATATTTTCAGAATGAAAGTGGAGCCTGTTTAAGGCCTGCAGTCGATTACGATTACGATTTGTTGACTAGGGAATAAATAATCACTTTCCACGATTTTCGCCGCGGCGGAAAATGGCTACGCTAAGCAACCGGGAACCAAAGATCAGCGTTGAAATTTCAAGTTAAAAATCAAAAATAACTTGATAGACTGCACTTCTTCAAATAAAAAAGAAATGAATCTCATTTTCACACTTGATACTCTTGTTTTGACTTGCAATTTTAACTAAATTCAAGCGACTTCTGATCGAAATAAACTACTCACTCCTCCATCGATGCGCTTAGAGTGCAAAAACACGTACTCGCAGTCACTTAACTCTGCTAGCAAGAAATTCAGTTTACCAGCATACGGCAGCACAGCGTGATTTTTTTAACGACACTTTTAACAGTCAATTAACTCGGGAAGTGTGATTTTTTTATTCATGAATACGCTTAAAGGAAAATTAAAATATCGGTCTACAGATATGAATTCATTAAAATTATTGATATTTGCAGATCATATCAATCAAAAGCGGATCTATCTGGCCATTCTTCTTACTTATCGGTTCATATGATTTGAAAGTCGAAATACTTCGAGAATGGCGAGCATTTGACTGCTGCCTACTGAATAAGCATAACTGTTTTCAAATTTGTTTACAAAAAATACCCCACATTTTCAAATTTATTAAATTTAAACTATTAGAGACCACAGAATATTTCAAACTTCAACACGATCCGGGTTTCGATGGCTAAGTATCATCTTCAGGTGATAATACAAGTGTCTCATTTCCTTAAATACTTATACTATATATTCCCTTATAAAAATATATTGATTCATTGCAAAGATAAAGTGGACATTTTGCATAGAAGTTATGAACTCTCGAGTAACGATTGTGAGGGGGTCCACGTGGGACAGACATCAAGAAGCTTCCGGAAAAGGACAAAGAACAACTCGGCGATTTTAAGAACAATATTGACGGAAAGAGCATCTTTGCCAAACATCTTTTAACCTATAATCACAGTAGTGACTTTAACCCTTTGAGTGCGGCATGACGTGATATCACGTCATGGTTGACTTTACGCTGGTGCTGATGACGTTATAGCACGTCAAGGGTACTGTGAGCGTTCCAGCTTTCATTAAGGAACTTTCACTAGGCCCCCTAGTGAAAGCTGGAAAACTCACGGTACCCATGACGTGATATCATGTCATACCGCTCTCAAAAGGTAAAACTGAATCTGCTTCATCGAACAGATAATCCACGTGAACTAAATGCTTTGGAGCAGCTTGAAATTTTGAAAAGATGTGGTGACTCAGATGCTAATCTTGTATATGAATGTTTGCATTGTATAACCTTCCCCTTCTCCCAACTTTTTCCTCTCACACAAATGTTTCCCCCGCACTTTCCCTCTCCTGGTAGAATATAATGGAATGAGATACTTGCATAATCACCTGAAGATGATGCTAAGCCGTCGAAGTCCAGGTCGTGTTGAAGTGTGAAATATTCTGTGGTCTGTAAAAGTTTCAAGTAAATACATTTTTAATGGAGTACTAAAAGTTAAAGAAGATCAAGTTTTATTCCCCACATTTCCATCAATAAATAATGTATCATGTTTCTGTTCTTTTCTAAAATTGATAATTATGCGCACTTTTAAGGTTCTTTATAGGAGAGAAAATGTGGAGGACGTAATGTCTGGCTAGGGGTGTAAGGTCAGGAGTCCGATCTCTCCCTCCGTTGAAAATGGAAGAAGGAAGGGAATCGGAAGGAAAGGACTGGTAGAGAGAGAGAGAGATAAAGAAAGAGAAAGGACATTCTAAAGTGAACTGGAAGAGAGAAAAGGGTGTACCCACGGTGGCGAGGGTTAAGGGATAGCGGAAGTTAAGGAGCCGAGGGACTCCCCGAGTCGGACCGAGGGGTATCCCCCGCCACCCAGCGATCCCAGAAGCGTCGAGATGGGAGGGCACGGGGTGAGGAGCACAGGCACCCTTTACCCCAACCCCTTAACAGCCCCGCCCTTAACTCTTCGGAGGAATATAAAATAAGAAACCCCTATTGGCGAGGATGCGAGGAGAGGGAAAGGAGGCAGAGGTTGTGTTTTTTTCTTTTTTCATTCTAGCACTCCCTCAGCCCCGACTTCTTCCGCGCCCATAAACCCCTCCGCAGGTACCTTCATTTCCGTCCAGCATATCAGGCAAAGGGGTTGCTCCCTAAAGGTGGAAATACAGTCGGGGCCAACACGCTCACTCCCATTCAAATTTATTGGCCATTAAAATATTATGATCACATCATGTTTATGGCTCTCACGAGGGAACGCGCGCGCCGATTCTACCGTCAGACTACCTCCCCACGTTTTTAGTTTTATTTTTTTTAGTTTGACCATAAGAACTACTGGAACCATCACCCCGTGTACTAGAGCAATTAGATTTATAATTCAATCATATGAGTCATAGATTAAAAGTGCAAGAACAAGTGTGTGTCACCATCTACGCCCACCAGTCCAAGAAAAACCATAAAGCATTTCTCTACTTCTCCAATCGTGTACCCTCTCCACGGCTTCATCATTCTTCGCTATCACGTCCGCCCGTCACTTTTTTATTGCAGGTGCCTCCTCTAGGGTCTCTTTCACTTAATTATTCCCTTTCTCTTCTCCTGATGTACGGCTGTCCTTAGCAATACGGCGTGTGACAAAAATTGCCAGCGAAAAGGAATTTAGAGCTGAGTTTCTGCGAGGATTTTTTCTCTTCCATCTAAAAGAACAGCTTTCTAGCTCCTCGTTACAACGTTGTTTTTCATTTTAATTGCTCTCCTTTTAACAATTCATGTTAAAATTCTTTTATATTTTCTTGCATTGCCATCAGTGCCCCGCATACATCGATAGAAATCCTTCGGAAGATGAAATTTTGGCAGTAATGCATTACAAAAATTGTTTAGCGACTTCCATGACAGCCCGAGTAAGAGTGTAATAAATTTTGCCTGTATTTCATATACTATTTATGTTAAAGATTTATTATTATTTATGGTTAGAGTATCAAATTTCCATGAAATCATTTTTATGATGTCATTCTACACAAAGCCATAGAGACATGTTAATAATAAACTCCAATAGCCGGATACAAAAATCTTTAAGGGATTATGATTGGTAAATGGGTTGGGTAAATATTCCCTAATTATTATCTCTGAAAGGTTTGTGTTCACGACTATTTGAGTTTTACCCATATAATTGAATAAAAACCATAAGAGCTCGCTCCTTTATCACAGAGACATCGGTAATGTTAAGAGAACTGAGTAAATTGTCGTGACATCAGTCTCGAATACCTTTGCTCAATATACATTTTGCCTCCTAACACTAAACTTATTAGCCCATATTCATTCTTTATTTTCAAAAGATTGAATATCACAATTAAAGTATATTTGAGCGTTTCCAAACTACACATTACTAAGATACTGTGCCTTCAGGAGCATGTAATGAATGCAATGACAATCAAAAATCCTCAAGAAAGAAATCGCTCAAGAAAGCATAATACACATCAAAATAAATCACTTAATTTCAGAGAGTGATTAATTTATGAATTTTTTTTCCCTAGAGAGCTACGCACACTTCCCTCGAATGATTTTCAGTCCACTTCAATCCTTTCCATGCCTTCAGTCCGATTCGTCTTCAGTTTCTGCGTCCACGGTTTTGTAGACTCCCATTCTTCTCCGGACTTTTTCTCAAGTACTCCATGTCTCTGATGAATGGAGTGCCAGACCACTTACTAAAGATCTCGCGTATCGCTTCTCTGTTTGAGGCTCATGAAATTTTTTCCAGCCGAGGAGCATCCTCTTAATCACTAGTGCTTTCCTAGCTTGCTCCACCTTGCGCTTCAACATTTCCGTCAACGCCCCCATCTGGCCTATCATATTTTTCGCCATTTCCGGAGCAAGCGAAAATATTTCACTCGCATCCAATTTATCTCCGCGCTTCCATGGCCAGCGTCCGTCTATGACGAGCGCCGCGAGACTTCTTTTAATCCGCTTTAATGTGGGACGCCTTCCGCCCAGCGGTCCAATAGAACGACGGGCACTCTTGGGATAAGACTGCGATTCTTTTCCGTCTTCTCAGTCCGTTCCTGTAACAGCTAAAGTCACGTTCACGCGGCGCATACCATCACGCATTACAATGAGCATCAAAACGAATGATCTCGCATGAATCATACGAATTTCGTAGGTTATGTGAGTAAGCAAGAAGTGACAAAAGAGTAAACACTGGGGCATGACTATGAGAATACGCACAGTTTGTCCGGTGATTATTTGTTATAATGCATAGCGACATATATGAAATGAGGACACACAAAACCACAATAGTGAGATTTTTAAAATAAGAGATAAGGCCCAGGCTTAAGTATTTTAAGAAAAAATTTTTCTCGAAATGAAAACCGAAGTTAATATGGTCTCCCATCAAGAAATCTTACTGAGCTATCTGGCAATATTGAGTAATGAAAATAACCAAAACTCTCAATTAAAGTCGCGTAAACGAAAGTGCTACGCCTTTTTGGGGTATACATTAAGCAAATATTATGCCCTACCAAGACTAAACATTTTCGTAAGGGGAAAAACATTTTGGCAGTTAGGGCATTTTATCTTCTAGAGCAAATTTTGAACTGAGTTTTCATGGACACTAGGAAAGAAATAGCCTCGGAAAAAATGGCATTCAAAATGACTGATGTTATGATCGATAACCTCAGAAAAGATGTTAATTTTAGGTTTCACAGAGATTTGACAAGTAACGCGAAGTTAAGTGGAAAACAATGCGCTGGAAGACAGATACGAGGTGTTTTGAAAATATTCGTGAGAAGATGGTAGAAAAAAACCTCGATGGATGGAAAGAAAGACGAAAGAAGAAGTAGTTGCTAGAACTCATGAAAAATTTAAATTCCTAACGATGATCTAGAGGATTAGAAGTGGAAAAATTGGAAAAATTGCAAGAGTAAAGGTAATTTAAGACCAATTAGGCTGCTTAATTTGAATTTTGAAGAACGAACAGGAATATATACGCAATTTAAGCAAACAAAGAGACACGAAGTATCATGAGCTGAGGATAGCAAATACAAGAAAAGACGTCTGGGTAATGGGAAGGTAAGGAGAGGCCGTATTACAAACCTATCCAAAATATTAAAATATTGATTGTAACTATCATCTTCCGCACATATTTACGAAGTAATAATACTCATGAACAGTTTTACACAAAAAATGTGTCATGAAACATCAACTTCTAACTGCTACCGTAAATGCCGGTATTCAAATCTGCCGCAAATAAGGCGGTAAAATACGAAAATAAAGAGCATAATTTGACAATTTTAATTCCTTACCAATATATGGTTGCAATAAGGCTGAACATTATCAGGATATTGAAAATGCGTATGGCTCATTTGAGTAATATTTACGGAAATATATGGTTGGGCTTCCCATTGTGATTTTCAACGATATTTTAATTGCGATACCATCACGTATACTACCTTCCATCTGGCTCCAAGCGAAAAAGAACTCTTCCACAACTCTACAGGTCCAGACAACTATAGCCTACCAACATTTCTTTTATCACTGCAGCCTACGTCCAACTCCTCCATCATTAGAATTGGATGAAGAGAGGTAAAACGCACGCTGAGATGAAGAAGGACAACATGTAGGGAGATAGGACCTGAGCCCGTAAAACTGTAGATCGATTTTTGATTTCTTTTCACTTAAACCTTCCTAAATACAATATCAGATAGAACATAATAATACAAAAATAGTTGAAAAGGTCCTCACGTTCGAATTACTGGAAAAATACGTTAAACCCCTTTACCAGGGTAGTTTTACGAAATCGTTCGCTTATGGAATTGTTTGAGAAGGAAGCGAACAGCAACTCAATCTCCGAGGCAACTATAAACAAACAAGCAAACAGACAAACAAACCGATCGCGCACGTCCCATCTCTCAGCTACCGCATACGAATTCACACCGCACGCAAATTAGCGAGGTCGATTGCAAAAGCGATCCTTTTATGCCCTCCCGTTTCTCTCAGAATATTTGGGCACCGCTGAAGGGCGCTCCCTGAAGCCCGGGCACTCATTGAGGTGTGAGCGCCGTGGATTGGGAGGGTGATAATGGCCAAACAACACCCCAATTCCCCAGACTCCTGGGCTTCCTCCAATTAAGCGAGACTTCGCTTTCGCTGCGAGACAGACGCTGCCTCGCAGGATTAGCCTCGCCTCGGGAGTCCAGAGCTTATTGTCCTCGCTCTGAGAGGAGATCCGAGATGACCTGGCTCTGGAAAGATTAAATATGGCGCCCCGTTGGTCGTAATTTGCCGCATTGAAACCGCAGAGGCATGACCAAAAATTGGCGATGACGGAACTGGTTCAAACACTCCATTCACCCCTTAACACGCACATGTTTGATGAAGTTCTTCAGTAGGATGAAGTTCCATGTGTGACGTAGAGCGGGAGGATACGCATCCGATCGTCAATTTTTGTGTTCCTCAGAGGCTGACATCAAACTGTGAAGAAATATTTTATGTAGGCATATATATGAATATACATTTTGATCTTTAACCTCTCCATAACCCTTGCTGGGCAAGAAATTCCAGGAGAGATCTTGGGGTCTTATCATCGAATTATTTACCTATTTAAATCTATAATTTGATATACTTGTTCCCTCAATTAGCTCGTCTTTACCCTGCTGACTTTTGACCTCTCCGTAACCCTTTGAGGGTAAAGAAAGCCAGTAGAGATCTTGGGACCTCACTATTGACTTGGTCACCGCTTTAAACCTACGTTTCGACACATTTGATGTCCCTATTTGACATTGGCCACCCCTGTCACTTTTACTACGATAATGCATGCGTCACGGTTAGACTTTTGGAAACAAAGGGGGTTTCATAGTGTTCCTCGTACCATAAAAACATTGGATTCCAAATTTTGGCCGAAGAGTTCTGACTTTTTTTCAACATTGAAATCCCACAGGATAAAATTTTGACGGTGGTCTAAATCACCTTATGGGATCTGAAGATCAAATTTCATTAATTTCACTAGCTAAAATAAAACAAACAGTCTTTTTCTATCACTGTGCCAAATTTTGTCAATGTGGCACTGATGAAAGTGTCTAAAATTAAAGATAAAAAATAACACACGATCAACGGGACTCTGCAAATGAACACGTCCCTCTCTATCCTCATTTAAAATACGTAAGTTAACCGTAAATAGCTGAATTTTGTCTTCATTTTATTAAACGCTTCTGGACCACCCTCATCCTAAAAATCATTTATTTATTTTATTTATTTATACTCACATATAATACATACTGTGATGAGAGGGAAAAGTATAATAACTGTGGCACTTGAGGGTTCAATTGAAGGAAAGAAAAAGAGAGGAAGGAGAAGAATTAAATTGGTGGATCAGGTGAAGACCATCAGCTATGATGAAGCAAAGAAAGAAGCTCGGGACAGAAGTGGATGGAGACAGCAGTGGTGTACGGGACCTGCCAGCAGGCAGAACACCAGATGATGATGACCCCCGAAAACAGCTCATCAAAGGCCTTTTGCATCGGGTGTTTTAACATTAACAAGAGACGAACATACACACCCATGTCCTGGGCAGATAGTATTCTACCCAGGCGGGACTAGAACCCGCGACCCTCGGGTTAACAGGCGAGGGCTTTACCCCACCGCCACCGGGGCCGACTATTCGGTAATGTGCCCATTAAAGTTGCTCTGTTTCAATAATTTCCTCAACTCTTTCCCATGCTTACGTATCTACCTCGCTTCTTCCTCATCTAAGCAATGATTAACAAGCGTTCTCTTGTTCCTTTAATTTCTTTTTTTAAGGGTATCTTCCACCACATTCACCAACGGCATACTCGGCCGACTGCAAACCATTATTTTCCAATTCTTTTGTTTCGTAATTCAATTTTCATACTTTCTCTTGAAGGATAAAACTGAAGGTAAAATAGAAGGATAAGTCCCGATAAGAAGATCCAGGAATAGGTTCATGACTCAAACAAATAGGAGAGTACATAGGAAGAGATACCAGGAAGTAAGAGAAGCAGAATTAGATAGGGAAGGGTGGACGACTAGAGTGAAGTAATCTTATGATTGAGCAACCAATGATGATTGCTGACATTCACTTGACATGGTCGAGCAAATGAACCAATCTATTTTCATGCTCAGCCATGCTGGAGCAATCCACATTCCTTCACGGCCAACTTATTCCTCACCCAACCCTTCCTGCTTGTACCGTAAACAATAATCGGATAAGCCATGGCAACAGCACTTAGCCAACACAATGAAGCCTGTATTAAGCGATTACCACCTGACCCATGAGACAATGGCCGAGTTCAGAGGCGATCGAAGAAGGAAGGGAAAATTTTCACTGCTCATACGTATCGGAAATTCAATCCGTTTCCAGCAAAATCGTCCTCATATGGAGGTGGCCGCGGAGGCACGCTGACTGTACTTACGTTCATAATGGCAATCTCGAGTTTCATTCCCGCAGAATATAGTGGGAAAGAGTGCGCCATTATGGATCGCAATGTTTGCTGTTTCGGAAAAATTAACCATGCGGCTAAGACGAGGTATGACAGCTTAACAAGGACACTAAGGATTATCAAGGAGCCGGGTAGTACGGGGAAATGTAGTCGATAAATCCTAGGATTGAATGACTGATGACGATGTTACATAGAGATTTTGCGGAAGCCTTTTGCCAATCGGAAAGGCCTTGACTTTTATTTTCTCTCCACCATGAAGTGACCTTGAAAAACGATAGAGGCGAAATAGAAACTTCCAGTTTAGATAAGGCTAATTTGTTGAATTATTTTTTTCAGAGCGTTTTTAATCAATCTAAGCATAGTTTGCGCGAAACCATACCAGACAGATTTCAACAACCAATGCCCCCGATCGATATATATTGTAGCGGAATCGTATCCTTACTAAATAACATTAGCCCGAACAAGTCCTCAGGTCCTGATGAAATTCAAGCTCGTGTGTATAAAGAATTAGCTCTCAAAATGGCTCCGATTCTTAAAGTAATATTTAACAAATCCCTCGAAGAACACGCGGTTCCCAAAGACAGGAAGATAGCAAACGTGACCCCAATTTATAAAAGCAGCAATAGGGAACAGCCATGTAATTATAGACCAATACCATTAAGTCACTATCATTTATAATTATAGAGCATATAATAGTTACATCAATGATGGGACAACTCGACAGTCAGGATTTTTTGATAACAAATCAACATGGGTTCAGAAAGGGACGGTCTTCCGAAACCCAATTAGGTCTTTTCGTTCATGATATTTTAGTTTCCGGAGAAGGTAACGTACAGATAGACGCAGCGTTTCTTGACTTTAGAAAAGCGTTTGACAAGGTTCCCCAGTGTGAGTTACTCGCGAATTTAGCATCATACGGGATAGACAGTAACATAGTAGGCTGGATAGGAGACTTCTTACATGAACGCGTTCAAAGAGTGGTATTAGATGGTGTCAGCTCAGGCGAAGTAAAAGTTACATCGGGTGTTCCCCAGGGAATCGTGATAGGCCCAATTTTATTTCTTCTCTACGGAAATGACTTGAATACAGTAGTAAAAAATAGCAAGCTCCGTATTTTTGCCGATGATGCAGATGTATAAGGATATTAGAAATTAAGAGGACAGTCAGTCTTTAGCTAAGGATTTAGATGCGATTGATGATTGATGTGATAGTTGGCAGCTAGAATTAAATTTGAAGAAATGCGCGATAATGAACTTTTGGAAAAATAATGACTTTCTCCGGAATAATTATTATATCAAAAAAAAGAAAATATCTAAGGTAGAAGCTATAAAATACTTGGGAGTCATAATCACTGAAGACATGTCATGGGGGAAACATCAGGGAAATAACTAGTGTAGCAAACTGTAGATTAGGATTGGTAAAATGGGTTCTAGGCAAATGCAATGAGAGAGCACGTGAAAGAAGCTATTTTAAGACTTGTCAGGCCTCATTTAGAATATGCCGCTAGTATATGGGATCCGTACGAGGAAGGTATGTTAAAAGAATTAGAGCGTGTGCAAAGAAGATCCGCTAGGTTTGTTAAAGGCTGTTATGATAATTGTATAAGTGTTACGAGTTTAATAGAAGAACTAGAATGGGAATTACTATCAGAACGCAGGTTAAAATTTAGGTTAAACCTTTTAAGTAAATTCGAAACCGATTTGTTCACAGATGACGTTAAATATATATTGAGAACCCCCGCGTATTATGCTAGGTTTGATCATAGTAACAAGATTAGAGAGATAGATTGTCGTACCGATAGATGTAAAATGTTATTTTTCCCTTGTACCATAAGAGAGAACAATAGGCATCGTAGCAAAGAATAGGTAGGTGAAATATAGTTAGAGTACTCTGTAGTGCATGATTCATGTAATAGCAACCAATAATCTTTTTCCAAATATGTAGATACTAACCATCTAGCTGCATGTGACCCTATTATCTGGCATGTCTCCATTAAATATCCTAGATGGATGTCAATAGTGCATATTTGGTGATCTTCACCCCCTGCCACACACCCTAGTGGTGGCTCGCAGGGTATTACGTAGACGTAGACGTGACTCCTATTATGAGAATTTAAAGCACTCGGCAGTATTCTACACTCTTTGATTGGATTGGATTGGATATTTGGGGAGGCGACCGACAGCTAAAGTCATTTGCGCCATAGGGGACAGGTAAGGGAGGGGGCGTGGATAGAAACCCGGCATCGGCATCAGCTGCTCTTAACGATAGGCGCCAAGGAGACCACGGTTTAACGTCTCATCCGACAGACGGAGTACTGTACTTAAAGTGCTTTCCACAAGACACTCAAGTAGGAATCAGGTTTCCTCTGAAAAACATCCTCCTCTACAGGGATTTGAACACTGGCCGTCCGAATGGTTAGTCAGTACTCTAGCTACCACACCAACCCGATCCCACACTTTATGATAAACTTCTAAAAGTTTCCACTTCGTTCACGGTCGTTAGCAAGAGGAAATCGGGAACAGTAGGTGAAAGTCAGAGTTCCTCAGTACTTACCAGAGTCCGGGGAAATTTGAGGGGGTTGAGTGACGAAAGGAAGGAATAGCGTCGTCTTTTATTTTATTTATTTATTTATTTTCTTTATTTTCACTGCCCCGAATACAGCACATTTGGCCATTTTACGTCGGGTGAACAACAGCAACAACGGACGAGACACAGACATCCATGTTCTGGGCATATAATATTCTACCCAGGCGGGACTCGAACCCGCGACCCTCGGGTTACCAGGCGGGACTTTACCCCGCCGCCACCGGGGCCGCCCAGTAGACGCCCAGTAGACATGTCCAGCCCATATTGAACCCGCTTCCACTTCTTTTTTCCCTTTCGGCAAAAAGGGACTGTCACTTCTCTCACAATCCTACAATTCCTCTCAGTAATGACACTGCATAAGTCAAAATTGGTTCGAGGTTCATTAAAATGCGCATGACACAATAATGCAGTTTTCACTTTACCGTTCAATATTTCCTAAATCTACCGTGATACTTTACTCAGTCTATAGACAGCTCTGGGAGAAACAAAGGCAGGGGAAAAGGAAGAGCACCATGTCAAGGAGAGGATTAAGGTGGCCTCGCTACACTGTTAGTCAAGATAAATACTAAGTTATACATTACTTTTTTTCAGTTAAAAAAATCCCATTCTCGCTGATAAAATGGGTAAATAATTCAAATCCAAATTTATGGTACCAAATATGCAGATTATTTCACAAATATATTTTTAATGACAGAATTTGTCCAGCCTTATGAGCCGACTACAGCGCCATTAGCAGGGAACTACCGCGTTGACTCACAACTAGTTCCTCAGTTTTTAGTATTTGAGTCAAGGAATTGTCTTGACGAAGTAAATCGGGTTAATTACTTCCACCAAATAGTTTTTCTGCCATTTATTTAATAAATAGCTAAGAAAACTTCCAAAATTTCTATCATTTAAAACAATGTTTTCTCTTCACAGGCAATTTGAAGTATTTCCTTTGACTCCAGCCCTTCAGAACCCAATTATTTGTTCCTATCATTCATTTTCTCAACCTATTTCTCTCTTCCGAGGTTTACTTTCATATCATCGCAAGCCGAGCATGACATCACTTTTCTCTCCTCTTAACCGTCGTATTTATTTTGTTCTACCCCATACCAGAATTTGAAGCGACTACAATTGATTCTGTTTTATTCTCTGAAGGTTAGTCAAGTAATCATTCCCTTCTGACTGCAGGAGCTATAGTTGTATTTTCATTGGATATTTTAGAAGCCATTCAATCATTCGTATCCTCCACTGAGATGGAGCATGAGATAGATTTTAACGTCAGGCTTGAGTTCGAAGTGCACATTGGGTGACCGAGATAAAACAGAGAATTCCAGAAATTTATTCCAGGTTGGTATAACCGGGCAAAAATAAAACCTCATTCAATCTCGAGCGAAGGGTACAAAAGCATGCGGAGATGTTCTCAATCGGCGATTCCACCTCATCTCTATAAAGAACCGGATTTTTCAAAACATAGATTCAGTCCTCATAGCGAAAGATTCTGTTGAAGAGATTAATTCTAAAAAACTTCTGCTTTCCGTTACTCAGCCTTCCAGCCGCGCTCACAATTTCATCTCGAAAGGGGCTTGACACTTGATTCTGAGTACAAACACGGAGAGGCAGCCTTAATGGGTGCTCTAGGCACATTTTTTCTAATAATCAGAACGTAATACGACGCGAATAGTATAAGGACTATTATACGGAATTTATTTTCCCAGTCCTCTATTCCATTTGGTGATTTCATCAGGCAAGTTTAGATATCGATTTTCCTTGCGAGAGAAGGAAGAGAAGAGCAAAGCAATAAAATTGAATGTCCTACGAAAGTAGGATGGGAAAATGCTGAGGAATAGGAAAAAGGGCAGATGAAAGAAGTAAAATAAAATGAGAAGCAAAAGAGGGGGGAAGTGAGAAAAGGGGAGAAGACATTGGGGAGAATCGAAGAGGGAAAAATCAGGATGCGCAACAAACATGGCCGTATGCAAAACGGTCTCCAGTGCGCCATCATGAGTGTTGCGAGAAAAATTGAATTACCTCCACAACAAATATCGAGATGGGGGGAATGTCATGAGACTCCGCCAGGAAATTGGAAAAAAGGCTGATTTCGACACGCAAAATGGCTATGGGCGTTTTCATTTTTAGCGGGGCCACAGGTTAAATGAGACAGGGGAATCGCACAGACCGAACAAAGGCGTAGAGCCGGTGCGGCGTGTGAGACGGGATTTCGTTACCCCGTTTGATGTTCACGCACTTATTTCGCACCACCATACTTCATTAGCGAGAACAAAACATTTACCGCAGCAATTCATTCGCGCAGGTGCAGATTTTTTGCACTAAAGTGGAAATTTGCCATGAAAATTAATCACATGAAATGGCCTGGATTCAGCAGATGTCGTGATCGCACTTATAAGCAGAAGTCTCGGTAGAACAGACTCAACTTCTCGCTCTCTATATACCATATTAATTCAACGATTAATAGAGAAGACGATTAGCGCCTGAGCAGTGACTTAAAAAGATATCTTTTAACAAAAATATTTGTGACCGATCGTAAAATATTTTAGTAATCAATCAGAACTTTCTCGACCATTATCTCACTAATATATAAAAATCTAGTGGTGTCTGTTACTCAATCACTCATAAACCACTGAATCGATTGAAACTAAATTTAGCAGGAAGATACTTCATATATCTGGTTCACGCATAGGCTATAGAACAAGGGTCTTGGGACCCTAGAAGGCCCTCAAGTGGGCCCTTTAATCGCCAAAAATTGGCCCTAGAAGATAATTCTTGCCTGTATTAGAAACACGTAAAATATACCTATACTGAATGTACAACAGTCATGAGGTCGTAAGTCACGCTGGGGCCCCAGAGGGCCCAAGGTTCCAAAAGAATGCTTTCTTAAAAGCCTCATAGTAAACGTATTGAACGAGTGAACCGATATTAGTAAAATTTTCACACATGGGATTAGTAAAGCTTTTTTAAGGACATTGGGACTATTGGGACTATAAGGAAGGCCCCTGGGCCCCAAGGGCAGCGTATTGGGCCGCCTGGTGTCTTATGTGTTTGAGTAATTCAATTCTAAACATTTTGGTTCAAATTCAGAGGTTTCTCCTGTTGCATATTTTAATTTGTTCTACTAAAGATAGAAGGCTATAGTTTTCGCCATTAGATGAATAAAAGATGGCAGTTTTTTATTTTTTCATTCAATTTTCTTATACGAATAAAATTTTCCTAGAAATCACGTATTTCATCTCAAAATCATGAGTTTTACTTCTGTCAACAATAGGATATTTCCTTGGTAACCTTGGAATCAGCATTAGCTTTGGAAGGTAAATGGGGCCTTCACAATGGCGGCTGGCTTTTATATCTAGAAATATGTATTGCAGTGGAAATTTAGGCCGCATACTGAAATGTTGGATATTACGATATTTTCAGGGATATCTTTGCCTAAAATTGGCAAAATTCATTTCGAGTGGACTAATTTGGACCCATGTAAAGCAGGAGAATGCCACGATGTTACATTAACGCGTAAAGCCTCTGCAATGCAAATGGCCAGTAGTTTAATTTCTATATGTTACTGCAAAAGAATGTTGAAATTCGGTAAACATAATATAATACGGTTCTCATCTGCTGAATTTTAAAATAAAACTAAAATTATAGCTGATTTGCCTAGAAAAAAATAAACCTCATGAGTAACTCGGACCTACAATCTATATGCCCAGTCTTTCTTTCATCCCCCGTTGAATTTCAATGGGTACCTTTGCTAGTAATTTATATAACAACAAGGTTCTTATATATTTCTCTCATAGCTAACGTTTCACCAAATTTTTGGCATCATAAGAGCATTGAAATTAGTGTCACTGAAACATATTTACTTTGCTGATGTTTCATTGTTACTAATCTCAACTCCCTCCCTAATGATGCCCAAAATTTGGTGAAACCTTTGCTACGAGAGAATATATATGGCCAAATTTCATGAATCTTGTCTTTGTACATGTCAACTTTTTGTTCATGCTAATTTTTTTAATTCTTATGGACAATGGAAAATCCTATAGCAATCAAATCACATAAGTATAACTGAATTCTCCAGTCTACTGACTACGTTCTCATCAGGAAGAACGAAACGTTGAATGAACATAAAAAAATCACTCCATGCAGCAGAAAACTCGGCAATGTTTCATAGAAATGAAATTCAACGATAATTAATTGGCAAACCCCTAAGTTAACTAAAATGCCTAATTGAAATGAACGTAATCAGTAATCGTCCATTATCACGATGGTTACAATGATATATCTCGCATGCTTAAATTTGCTCTTTTATTGAGAGCACGGTTGCAAATATTTATTCTTCCGACTATATCATATCATTTGACGAATTGTCCAGGAACATCATCGGCAAATATTGCGGCAACATGGACTTTTTTGGAGAGTGACGGATGTAAGGTAGGAGATTTCCGGTGATGACTGCATCTGCCGAATATCTGAAGTTTCTGAGAGGAGGAAAATCGGAGCCTCGGTGGCGTAATTGGGTAGCATATCTGACCGCCAACCAGGGTATCCTACGTCGAATTCCGTTAAAGTAAACTCTTATATTAATCACGGGAAGCACCCAAATATTGGGGGTTAACCGCATCAGTTACATAGAGTATGAATACATTTCACAATATTGGGCACAGCTTCGTGGAGTTCATGGACGTCCATTGTTACGAAACTTTGTAATTCGTCGAATATTTATAATAATTTCCACGACCAATTTCCCATTAATGAGGTATGTACCTTATGGTCCGTGGATTTCATTCCTGCCAAAAATACAGCGAAAAAGAACGTAGAAATCACAAGAGGGAAAAACTCCACCGTGGACGGAAATTGGAGCACGGATGTATAACCAGCAGGGCTATTACAAGGGCCACCCCAATACCCAGGTTTACCCATTTGAAAGACCTTTTCGGGGGATTCAAAAGAACTAAACACTATCGCAACTAATCCGTCCATCAATTATAGAATCACAAGGGACATAGAACCTCCAAGAAGCCAGAACCCATGAGATTGATTTCAATGACTGCAATAGATTATTTTACATCAATATTCTACTTAATTTCTTATTTTAAAGGGCTTTATATTAACCGTTCTCTATTCTCATAGTCAAGGGGAGAGTCACATATTCAGTGAGTAAACATTCAGAGGTAATATTAATTCATCGTCGCAGACATATTTCTAAGTATGATGCGGCCAACCTGGTTTACTCTTCCAGCATAGTTCCTAAATTCCAATAGGGGAATATGGGAAACTAGCTGTGGAGGTAGTGATCAATAGTAAATGAATTTAATTATGTACACATCTCTATGGCAATGATTCTAAGAATTCTATGCTTGGTTCCTTCATATCTGGTCAAACAATGAGAATATGTGGATGAGATGCAAATTATTTCTTAGTGAATAATGTAGAAACACTCATAAATAAAATCATTCCGTTGAAATCTAAAAGTTGTTCTCATCGACCCCTCTGGCAAGGTCATTTGCACCGTTAAACTCCGGAATATAAATAATTGAATTCGACATCATTTAAATAAAAATCGCACCAAATATATATCATAATTGTTTGAACAAATATGAAGGAACCAAACAGAAAATTCTTAAATATGTGTGTACATGGATTATATTCAATTACTATTGATCACTGCCTCCCCAGTTAGTTTCCCAAATTACGCTATTTGAATGAAGAAACTTTGTTGGCAAAGATAACCAGGTCAGTCGTTACATAACCACCGAAACACATCAGTATCCATAATTTCCTGTAGTTAACGTTAGGAATATTGCTTTGCTTTGAACCTCGCTACAAGCGTCTCATAAATATTATCTGACGCGATGTACACAAGGTGACTGCCTCCCATTAATGTTTTGAAATATTACTGGAACAGCACAACATAAGCAACAGCAGAAATTATGGTCTTTCTAGAATGGGAAATTTTGCATGCAAGATGAAAAACAAGGATTAAATGACTTCGCACATACGCCAATCAGAATAATAAGGTGCTGCATGAGAGATAGGTGATTTGAAACTATCAGCAGGAGAGGGATCAACTCAAAGGATCAGTCTATAGAATTACAGGAGACAAAAATTGATGGGTTACTAGGAGGCAAGAACTACGAAGGAATCATAAACATTGATCTTAGCATGCAGATTATTAGGTATGTAAATTTCTAGAATCGTGAACATAAGAGTAGGATAGCTAATGGTGAACTAGATACTGCTTTCCATATTCATATCAATGCGTAATTAAGACTGCTCCCTTCTGCGTTAAGCAATTTTGGATAGATTGATAGAACGCAAAGAAGAGAATAAACCAATGAGAGACGCATAAATTCTGCCAAAACTTCATCAACGAGACTCGAATGCATCATGCATATGATCCACAGCAGTCTCCGTGAATCGAAATCAGATCTCAATCTGCCTAATACTTTCGTATGCTTCAGTCTTCACTCCTCCACATCTTTTACAAACTTCATTTAATGAAATTATATCAATATAAATTTGAGCGGTACCAATGAGTTTTCTACAGAGAAGAAATTGGCACACGTCTTAAATGATAACGGATTACTATTTGTATCGGCAGTTTTTTAACTTTACTATTACGCCGGAATTGCTCTCGAGTTTAATTTTGTGTGTCATACGATAATCCAAGGTTGATTTACTGATGAGCCCAATCACATATTGACTCATGGAATACATCATGGAATGGGTTCAGCGAGGCTACCAAGTGTTCCAAGGCATATTCATATTGGGTCACTTTTGCAAAATCACCAATCCATTGCAAATTGCTTTTTGTGGCGAGGTATACGGAATTCCGTCAAATAATTACGCCAGCCAACCCCCTTGATGCTCCCTTCCATGTTGAATTCGTACAACTAATTCTACATCTACATCCACATCTGCATATTATCCTGCTAGTAGTCACATGGGCGAGTGGCAGGGGGTGTTAGGTCATCAGCCGTGTAAAGATGTAAGGGATGAGTCCATGATAAAATATAACACAACAATAGTAATATCGACACTTTAATATCTTACTTCAACATATTAAAGTTAAACATTCAAGATATTAAAGTGTGGGTATTACTATTGTTGTGTTATATTTTATCATGGATATATCGAATTTCCACCATGTAAAGCCTGAAACGATTTCATACGTAAGGGATGAGGTTTTGGTAGGAGAAATGGTGACGCGTATTAAGACGTGTATGGTGAAGATATATTTAGTCTCCCAAAAACTTACATCTTTACACGGCTGGTGACCTAACACCCCCTGCCACACGCCCGTGTGGTGGCTCGCAGGGTATTATGTAGACGTAGATGTAGTGGAGCTCAGTTTTTATTGCGGTCGCTTATTCTGCGCGGAAAGAAAGAGTTTTTGTACTTATCTGTTCGGCAGTGTATCTCTCTTATTTTATCGCATCTGTCACTCCTAGAGATTTCATGAGACGTCATAATAATACTCTCTGTGTTGCTCTGAAACACTCCAGTTCCAAATTTCTCAATAAACTAATGCTAGTGTGTACCCTCCGAGTCTCTAGGGGCTCCCAACTTAATCCCTCTAAAAGCTGTGAAACACTGTGTGTGCTCGACTCGATTAATTAACAACCGACTATTGATGGGAATGTGATTTGTTTGTAATAAGATGTGAGAAATTCGGCTTATTCTATCAATCCGACTAATTTAAATTGATTCGAGTCCATTACTCATTCTTTAAAATTATTCTAATGCTATCCGAAAATGACACTTTAATACCATATAGGTACAGATATGCAAGCGGCATTTCATTCGGAATATTTTGAATGATTAGAAAGTTGTATTACAAACAATTCACCACATATGAACGTGGATCAGTTAATAATATTATCACCAAAACAATTAGCAATCGTTCTTCTCATTTTACTCTCACGCTATTCACAAATTTACCTTAATTTCGATAGCTTTCACAACTACCAAGAAATGGGTAAAAATAAAACAATTGACCCGCATCAAAGCTTAAAATAATCCACTTTCAGATTACGGATGCTCCCCATCTTTCGCGAATAGTGGACTGATAGCTCTTTCGTGAATTGTTGCTCGTCATTTATCATCTATCATAATCGTGCAGGGGACAATGAAGATAGCTGTACGTTGCTCATCCGTAATCCATTAAAATTACGGTAGATTCTCTATCAGTAGCTCATCTTGAGTCAGTCCCTCGACTTCTGTTCCTGTTGTCTAACGGCAGTCTTGATCGGACATTCCTTCTCCTAACTTTACGCTACATGATTGAGGATGCCAACATTATAACGGTCAATGAAACAGTGGTTGCTAAAACTACTTCCTTCCGGTCCATCGCTGGCAGATTGACTTCTCTGGCATTAAGTTAGCTTCACACCCCAAAATTTACTCATATATACAATCAGGCGAAAAACTCAAACTACTCATACCGTCAATACCATCGCCGACTCAGCAGCATTGGTCGGAAATTTTCCGGGAATCAATATTAACTATCAATAGGTGCACCAGCGCGAATCCTTTCATCTTGGAAAATTCAAGGAATTCAATTCACCATGTAAATCAGACGCACTTCACTTAAGATTATCATTGAAGTTCATTTGCAAATTGATGCTTGAACGATCTTTTGCCACGTCAAATGGCCTTGAGCGATTAGCTCAATCGCCAGCGCAATTTACTTTCTAATATCTTAAGACACTAAACTGATCTATTTTCCACCAAGAATCTTCCAAAGTAACTGACGACTTATACGGTTCCGGAATCATGTCGTTATATCTAAAAAGTTAGCATCACTATATTCGTTCAGTGGAATGATATTACTCTGATTTTCCAATAAATAACATGTATAGTTTCAGCCATTCATATCCCAAAATATATTTAGGCCATGAATATTTTATGCTCGGAATTTTGAACAACTCATTTTATAGTTCAAAATAGTCACTGCAAGCTTATGACTTAATTTAAAAAAAGGAAATACTGCCAGGAAAGAAAAAGAGTGCATATGATTTCGACATATTACTATTTACCTATGCTTGGACAAAGTTCGTGAATAGTATCCAGAATAACAAGGACTCTTTAACACTCCGCAGCAGTGGAGTACTTCGTTTACACTGACCCTTTTTTTATTATTTTTTATTTATACTCACAACCCCGAAAACTGCACAACAAAGGCCTTTTACATCGGGTGTTTTAACATAACAATAGACGAACACACACACCCATGTCCTGGGCAGATAATATTCTACCCAGGCGGGACTCAAACCCGCGACTCTCGGGTTAGCAGGCGAGGACTTTACCCCACCGCCACCGGGGCAGGCGATATAATAACAGTACATGTCGTTTCGATCAAGAATAATGTAATTAAAAATGTCACTTTTTCGAAACTGAGGCTTTAAGTTAGAATACTGAGAGAATATTTAAGCGAAAAAGGACCACAGCTGGACTTACAACACTCGCGCACAAAAGAAAATACAGAGAAATGAATGCTTCTTCACGCAATGCTTTAGTATTGAGAAATACTGAATGACACCTCTATTAATCTAAACGGTTACAATAATGTGTCGAACTCAAATCATGTCCTTAGCGTCAGTCATGAGCTCGAATTATCCCTTGAAGAACTCTTGTGATTGATATATTTAGCGCATACACAGTCTCTGGTGGTTAACGTTTCCACCGACATGGTGGAGCTACTTATTTTCCGACCACTTACCGCATTTTTGCTAAGCCATATTTGGAGAAACAGTTCTCAAAAAAGACTCACCGTTGATATGAAAAACACCACTGAAACTGCACTACTACTCATACGGCAAGAAATCGTTTTGAAAAAGGCACAATTTTTAATTATCTGTGATAGCAAGTCTTTGCAATCATTAAACACTCAAATGACCTCACTATTCTTTCACACCAGCGCAAGTGAATTACTTTTTGATGGTTTTTCTACAACCTGTGTTTTATCATGACATGTGACACTAATTTTTAACCAGCCCATTTTCCGATTCCAAGCAATTTAAACATTTCCATTTGCATTTGCATATATTACGGCGGTCAATTTACTTCATAAACAATTCTATGAATTTTAATGAAGCTCTCGGAGTGTTCACAAGGGTAACATATCCCATGAACATGAATGAATGGAATTAATGCGTGCTAGTACCGAAATGTTTAGATAATGCCGGCCAATTGGATATAATCGATCTCGACTGATTTGAGTTTCAGCTGGAAAAAGAAACTTTTAATTAAATAGAAGAGAACACACTTCAAATAACGTAAAATGATGCTTTACAACAACTGAAACAAGCAAAATCACAAAGGAGATGACCAAGAAGAAGAATGAAAGCAGAAAAACGGTGTTACTAAAGCTTTAATACTAGGATCAAGGATAATACATACCAATCAAGCCGTTCCCTTCCGGGGTAAGCACAGTCACAAGGTTTCACTCATAAATGCATATTTGTACATCTAGCTCTGATTCAATAATTTTCTCCATACTGACCTATCCTTGCAAACCTCATTTACCCCCATACACTGCTTCATACACGTCTTCCTGTTTTTAAGACTTCTAATACTCCTCGTATAATTTCCTCAACCACATACAATGACAACTTCCTCGGCCTATCTCTACCTCTCGCACCATTCATTTCACTCGTTATATATCACTTTTGTTATTTGACTCTCATCCATTCTCTCAACGTGACCAAACCAACGAAGCACACTCCTTTCATCTAACCCACATTCATTTATTACCCACTCATTCCTGACCCTATTCATCCTACTTTTGCCGCAAACACTCCTCAGATAACTCATTCCCACGGTGTTAAATCTACTCTTATGTCTATCTTGACATACCTATGTTTCACTTCCATACAGCATAGTGGGGAGAAGTACACTTTTGTACACGGTGATTTTCGCTTCCTTAGACAGGCACTCTTTCCTTGATATGCCCCACATGCTACCTTCCACTTTCCTCCCAGCATACGCACGTCTCTTAATCTCCTCATCTATCCGTTCATCTTTCGCAAACATACACAAAATCATCCATTTGTCCAATTACTTCACCATTCGCCCTCATCATACAGTTATTCATCCCATTCTCCTTATCAAAAACTGCTACTTTGCCGCCGAGATTTTTTTGGGTTAGCTAAAACATGTAATCGATGCTAGTAAAGAGAGACTCTTCCAGAATGCACAAGAAAGAGACATTAAGAGAAGAAAAAAGAAGGTATTTATCCACTCCATTGAGAATAAATATCGCCAGTAGTTTGGATTCTTTACTCATAATTTTACAAATATTCAAACCACGTCGCAAGTAGTTATGAAATTGAACGTCGTTCCAGTGGAAAATTGGAATTTCTCTAAGTATTTCGACTAGTCACTACGGGTATACTCAATTTCCTGCGCATGCTTGTAAGGTGAATGGGGAAGAGAGGGAGTCCCCAACCCCTTCTTTAGCCGACTTTCTCATCTCCATCCCTCACCCCCCCTTGTTATGTATCCCCGCCCACCGGCCTTGCGGCATCACATGGAGGTGGCACAATGCCGGGGCGAGGCCTCCTCCCTGCAACATATATATCGCACACAGGGTGCGCGAGCTAACCTTACGATGTATAGAGAGCTTTCCGTTTTCGTTTAGAGATACACATTTCGAACGGATAATTCATTATTATGACAAGGTCCATTTCACTGCGGATCAGAGGAAGTCGACGAAAGAGGGAATTGACAATGAACGATAATAAGAAATTTTTTAAAAAAAATCCTCTTCAGCAGTTCCAAGATTTAGTGAGTTTGATCGTAGTCATATTGTCAGCGTTGAACTTACAGAATAATAACACGCTCTCTATAAAGGACAAATTATAATTGGCATCAGTGTCAGCCTTTTATAACTATGACAAAAACGAAAGATAATATTAAGTTTCATAGTCAACATTCACATTTAGCGTTATACTGTGGTATCGAGGTGGTCTCCCTAACGACTGAAATAAAAAAATGAATACTTCACCTCAAGCCAGAGTAACCTGATATTGCTCGGATTAGGTGGAGTAGAAAATATGATACTGATTTTTGTAAGCAGGGCTATGCATAAACTAAACGGATTGATATAGCTGTGTGAACACATTAAGCCGTTAGGTCGATAACTCTTTCTCTAGCTCGTTGACTCACAATCGATATTCCAAAATAAGTGAACAGTAGTGACTACGAGCTTAGCATATGAATGCCTATTTTCCAACTAATTGAAAATGAGACGAAAAAAATGTTCTAACTAATTAAAAATGAGACATTACATTTGTCTAGGTCTTCCGACAGGCGAGTTCGTTTCCACACAATTCCGAGAACGCAAAACCATAGGCTCACGAAATAAAAGAAAAAAATTCAAACGAAAAACACGGCATAATGGTGGGCATGGCCCCGGAGGCTAGGATTTTCTGTCTCGGAAACGACCGCGCGCCCCGAAATAAATAGACTCTCTTGGGCCGAGCCTCGATCTATTCTGGAAAACATTGGCGGCGCTCCAAATTTGCTTAAGTCGACTGATTTTCTCTCTTACGGTCACCAGCCCTTCGGTCATATTATTCTCCGCTTCCTCTCTCTCTCGTCTACCCCACCACCACTACCAACCACCCAACTCTTGACTTGCTCATCCCTCTCCGTGGTATCCTCTGGAGCGTGCAGAATAAAAAAATTATAAATTACCCCCGTTCAAGTTCTTTCTCTTCCACCCTCCCTGCTTAAGCCTTTGACCCCCCCCCCCCAAACCTTCCCCAGTTTTTTCTCTCTCTCCCTCTCTCACCACTGCAAATGATACACAAACGCTATCCACGACACGGCCCTGTCCACGAAATAAAGAAAAAACTCTTGCGTAACCCCTCCCCTCTCCTCCTTTTCGTGACGAAAATATTTTAAAACCCTCCCTTTTTCCCCTCCCTAAGTTCCCCCTCTCCGTTCTGATTTTCTACACGACCTTACCAATTCCACATCAGCGGCATTTTCAAGCATACAAAGTCCTTGCAGGCGATTCATTTTAATTAAATTTTTTAGGAGACAAAGAAACCGTATTGACATCTGGGGACACGGATTAACTATCGAGATGGATAAGTACTCTCGTAAATAATAGTCTAAGTGTGTATGGACAGCGGTGGAAGAAAATTTTCAAAAATTGGTATTAATGGAGTCACTACTGCTCGGGTATATGATGAAAAACGACATACTTAAGCTTTCGATTTTTGTAGGAACGGCAAGAGAAATGAGCACGAAAATCCGCATCATTTTTTATTTCTCATGATGCTGACTAATAAGAAAAAAAATGTTTAATCTCTATCCTCAAAGGTTACATATTCCTAGGATCCGTCGCATTCCATCGTTTCCTCCTCACTAATAATATCAGTTGCCCGTCAGACACAGCGGATTTCGCACGACTGTTGTTCGTCTTAACCATTGAGGCAGATATAGAGGGCGCTATGATGGCCAATGGTAGAGGCTGTGATGTGGGCGTGGCCTATCCGCAACATAAATGCCCAAAATATGAGAAGTCCTATTAAGCATAGAACTCTGGAATTTCCAACGTTATGTTTTGGGTCCATCCAACACCAGAAGCCATTAAGGTATTTTATCTATAGAAAAATCAAAAGCGGTAGAGGAGTCTTGGATGTCCCAATAATGCATCAAAATGACGAGACTTTCGGTCGAAAAGTTTTCATTGCTAACTCCAATAAAGACCTAAACCACACCGTTGCACGTCTCGGGAGGCCAAACATGTTCAGTGGAGATAATGAAATTTTATTTTTATGGGGATGGCCTCATTACTAATGAGCGCTAACGACTGTAGCCACTTTGGTCCCCGAGGAAGCAATTTCGACGCCGGAGAAAATTAATACGGCCTGAAGCGGTCCACCAAACATAAGCAGTAGAGCATATTTGAGAGAAAACGTAACTGCTTAGCTCGGTAGCTGTCCCGGAGGAAGTCAGCAGTATACTGCGGCACAAATGCAAATTAGAAAATGTTGCTGATTTGGTAGTTTCAGCGTCGCAGCTGCTCGAATTACTTCCCCCGGAAAAAATCCTTCACAGCGTAGCCGAATTATCGGGCTCAGCAGAAACATCAATACCACGAGCAAAAGAGAAGAGATGGAATCATAGAGAATCATAGTAATCATAGGGAATGATAGGAAGGAGGAGATTAAAGTTCTTAAGATTCGATTCGCTATTGGCCATTTTCAATGGATAAGTTGCATTGTTTTTATACGCCAAAAAATATTATTTCGGAAATGTCGCGGTAGTGTAATAATTCAGCTAGACAAACTTAAATTGTAAACATAAGCTAAAAAACGAGGAATTATATATATTTAATGTAGGGCAAATTGGCGTGCAGTTGCCATGCTGGGTGGATTCATTTCGCGATAAAACAAGTTAAACTGTCGTCCTTCAAAGCACCAAGTGCTTGAACTTTAGTTCTGTGACTGACGTTCAGAGAGTGCTCTACGATAACCACATAAACAAGAATGATGAGACCAAACTCTAGAGTGGATTTGATTTGTGATTTGACAGCCGATACGTCTGCATTCAGGTTCACGATTTCACGCCAGCTATGAAGTTGGACTGGGTTGTGTATTGAGCATCGTGGCACGGAGAACAACTGACTGAGCCCCACACTTTCAAATGAGGAAGATAATGCGCCACCATCAGTTAAGTCAATTGATTCACCATTAGTGCTATCTGCAGCAGAGGATGTATCCCAAATTTCGCTTGTTGCGGGAAGCTATCGGAGCAATCGTTTGAGTTCTGTTTGAGTTTTGCTCGTAATTCACGCAGTCAGTTCAAAAGCGCCAAAGGGGGGTGGGGGCAGGAATAGCTGTGGGTCGACGAAGAAGACAAAGCATTGGAACGCCGCGAGGCGGAAGGAATTATTCTCACATCCCACGAGAGAAAGCATCGATTGGAGTTCAATAGTGTAAGCGAAACTTGCGCGACCGGAAAGCCGAGAACACTCAGCGGTTCAAATGCGTATCGTAAACACAGCTTATTCCATTGGTATTTTTCATCAATGGAGACACTTTAGAAAGGGCAAAGGAATTTTTTCCCCACAATCGGAATCCCATGGACCATTTTTCCTACTGCGAAATTTCCCCATTCTTCCAGCTCTTCAATTCCTCTGTAATGATAAAATATATGAGCCATATACGAGCAAAGAAGTCACTCAAGGCAACATTCATGTCAACTCAGGCAATAAAAGTAACATAAAGATCGAAAGAGCTCCACGAAATTTTTAGCAAGACTTTTGAAAGGTGATCTCTTTACATTCATTTTACAGTTTACTGATATATATTCTTATGTATGAAGCTCTAAACTAATTACGTAGATTCCAGGACTGAGCTAAATACGTGATTTAAACTATCGTATTTTTTATTTAAAAACAGGTACAAAAATAATAAATACAGATGAATAAAAGAGAAAAAGACTATATTGAACACTATACAGAAAAAAACCAGATGGGTTAGACGCACTCTGATGCACAATGGGTTTGCGAGGAACATAACTGAAGGCAAAATAGAGGGAAAAGTCCCAGAGGAAGATCCAGGAATAAGTTCATGGACCAAATGAAGATGAAAGTACATAAGGAAGAGAAACAAGAAAGTAAGAAACAAAGCATTGAATGGGGAAGGATCGAGGGCTGCAGTTAAGCAATATTTGGATTGAACGACTAATGATCATGATGATGACAAAAAATAAAAATTTAGATATTCAACTTGAGTCGCCCAAGTAGAGGACCCAGAAATATTAACTCTACCCGAAGAAGGATTTATTTCCGTTGAGATTTCCCTATAGTTTAACAGCATTGCGCTTTCTGTCATTGTGGCAATGACAATAATGAAAGCGTATTTTTTTAGAGAAATCGTGTCTATTCTTTACATATATAATTCTTCTGTACGTGTGTATGTCACTGAACTCCTCCTAAATGACTGGACCGATTTTGATGAAATGTTTTGTGTGTTTGAGTGGGTCCCTGAATGGTTTAGACTCACAATTGGATCCGGTAGGTGTCGCTGCGATCGGGTTCTAGGAATTTTTTTAACGATTTTTTTTTAAGATTTTTGCATATCAGAACATATAAACCCAAAATTTCACCCCCTCACCACCTCCCCAAATATTTTTAAAATGAAAAAAAATCATAATTTCATGAATAATTAACCGCTGGAACCTTCTGAGAAGTTCATGAATAATTGACCACTTGAGAATAATTTAAAGTTATGTTTGTGTAAAATAGGCGGCGAATGGCGATGTCGAATTCTGTGTTATTTGACGTATGCATCAATACATGAGCAAGTCGTACGACTGGCACCGTAGCTTGGCGTTGTCTTGACAAAACGAAAATATTGAAATGTCAAACTCAATGTCAAATGTCACTTATTATATAGTTTGTCGAAAAAACTTTTACTGAAACCGCTAATAGCAGGCAAGCCAACGTTTGGGCAGGACAACGTCTGTCGGGTCCGCTAATATAATAATAATAATACTCTATTTCATTTCAATCAAACTATACGTATGACGCTAAACGCGATGTGATCCGCATTCAATATTCAATCAGGACATCAATTTCCTCATAGAGAAGCAATAATAAGCACTATTTTTAGACACGCCTTGAAGAAAACAGTTTTCAAAACTCATTTTGTCATCATAAATCATCGATCCCAAGATTTGAAAAAGCCAATAGAATAAAATGTGGATAAAGAGTAAAATGGCAGCCATTTTATTCTCACGTAAGTCTGAATTTTAACGTCGCTCGTCTTCTGCATCATTATTCCACACATGTTTTATCTCTATATCACTTCAAGCTCAATACTACTCCTCTCTACTGTTTACAAGAGTTTTCTGTGTCACATCATGAGACCAATTTATTAAATTGCGAAACTTTTACAGACCACTGAAAAATTCAAATTCCTCCGCGACCCCCGGTATTGATGGGTAAGCATCATCATCAGGCGATCAAGAACGGTATCACACTTCCTTATATATAACCAGAAAGTAGATGGGGGGTAGGGGGAGTACAAATTTGGGAGAAGAGGACTGCTCATACAATGGCGGATACGATGGGGTAACTGGCGGGAAGCAAACATTTGTTAACAATTGAATGCAAAAATTAATTGTTCATAATAATCCCCGCTGTCATATAATAAATACAATTCGTTAATAAAAGTTTGTAATCCACAGTTGAATGATTATTACTCTTCTTCCAAATTTTCCTGCATCCTATCCCCCCCCTCCTCTCACTGATGATATAACTGAGGGTGATACCGGTTTTCCTCACGCCTTAGAGTGAATGCCAGGCCCTATGCCATTCCGGAACAAATCATTAGTTCAAAGTATAACAGACCAATGTATATATCCAAGGTCAATTATACGTATGAGTTTTTATTGGTTTGTATTGTTTTGATTTATGATATGTATATTTTGACCTGGCCCTGAGAAGCAGTTATCCTATGGCGGGGATTCGTCCCATGCATGTAATTTGTTATGTGTTTTTTGGAAAACAAATATCTTTGAACTGAACTGTTTCACGTAATGATAATGCTTAGCCATCAAAACTGTGATCGTTGTGGAGTTTGAATTTTGCTGTGCTCTGTAAAATTTTTACCAGTTAATGAACAATGCGATGACAAAGTGATTGAAGATCGCGTTTTATACCAACAGGCTCTCTATTAGAGCTTTCATTTGACTTCTTTTCTCTCCGACTCTTCGTGGAAGTTCCTTATTCGTTATTTTCATTTATCCATTCGATCATTTTCATTCTTTGGCAACTACACATTTCCACCGCAACCTATTTCACTGTTTTTAAAATATCACATGACGAGATTGGTGTCCCTAACGCAGAGGGCGCTGTACGGCTTTAGAAACGATGACCCCTGGTGGCCGTCGACCGCCGCGCTTCATGCCATCCCCTATGCGTGTTGCGGCAAGGAGAGAAACGTCAGCTGACAATTTGTCGGGGAATGTGGCATATCCATGTCACCCCATTCCCGCTCCTCCCCTCACTCTTACCCCCACCCCCGCGCCTCACAAAACTTCCCCCGTCTCCGCTATCTCGAAAATCTCCGCCGCCATCCTCTCGACCCAGTCGCCTCCCCCTCCTCACATCCCCCAACTCCCTCTCGACCTCTCCTCCTCCTTTCTCGAGACGGGGCCCGCGATAAAATAAGTCCTTTCCGCCCCTCCCAGCCTCCACAAGTCTACCCCGCTGCCACCCCTCTACCCCATCCCTTAGCTCTCCCGAGAAAACGTGCCAAACATAGAACAACATTCCACACGCTCATCGTATACCGCATTTCTTTCCCCCTGATTTAATTTTTTCTTCGCTCGTATACACATGCATCCGAATACATTTTCCCGCACGGCTGAATCCTTCGCATCAACCACTTCATCTTCCGCCGTTCTTTGCCTCCCGCGAATACCGACGGTAGTATCATCGGCCGTGACCGAGAATCGAACCAGAAACACTCATACAAGCGCTATCGCGCCGAGTGCTTATGCCAGTTTGACTATCGATGCGTTACTCTTCACTTCCCGGCGAATTTTCCTAGTTTCAAAGGAGCTACAAGAGCCTGTTTTACGTTTTTCCAGCGAGATATATTAGAGGCCGTACTTAAATTTTATTTTTAAATTTGATTAGCGGTAAAAAGCATGAGGGTAATGTTGTAATATTACTGACGCAAAAACATTGAGTTGATGTACTGCAATCCTTTAATTAAATAAATAAGTAAATAAATATATGCACCTTAGCGCTCAGTAGGGTCCATTCTTTTCGTCTGCGACCAGAGGCCTGCGCGAATACCGACGCCTTGCATACAATGCCTTGCCTACAATGTGAGCGACCAAGTGAAGGGAAATATTATGTTGGCTTTGGAAAAAAGGGGCGATTCTAAAAGATAGACTCAATTTCGTGCCTTTAATATTTCCTGAAATATACATTGTATCTGACTTATCAATGTTGTAGTTGACAGATCAGGTTTAAAATTTTGTAATTACACCGTCCCATTTTATTTTGTTAAAAGAAGAATTACATGTATTTTCTGTTTTGACCTTATATAAAAATCCACAGCATAATAAAATTATTCTATTATATTCCCATTGAACCTATATGTCCGAGGCTTTTTGAGTGAACCTCTACCTCAACAGTGGATAAGATGCATCGGGAGCAAAGGACAGGATCTTCCGTTCTAGACTCCAAGACCGTCTAAACACGTCACGTGATTATTTTCATAAGGGGGTTTGTGAAGGACGCAGTGTGTTTACCACTTCAACCAACAACTCGGGACGACCTGTGGAACCGTATCACAGCTAGAGCAAACTCTCTAACACAAGACATGCTTCTAAAAGCAAGGGACGAGTTTGGCTGCCTCTTTAATATTTGCCTTGCAACCATGGGGGCCCATATTAAACATTATAAATTATGTCTTTAACGTTTGTAATTAATGAGATGAGATTAATATTTACCATTCGTTTTCAGTTTGAAATACAGAGTTAGGAAACTAAGTCCATCACTCTGAACAACTTTATAAAGCCATTAATATTAATGAAACAAATCTGGAACGTAACAACGAGAAATTTCGACACCATACTTGCTATCCAAACTACCCGTCTTCACTGTTAAGAAACAGCTGTCTCAGCCAAAGTCACTGATTGGAGAATATCAAGAGGATCGGTCCGGTATCAACAGCCACAATTTGGAGTTAGAGTGAAATTCACGGATTCGATCGGAGTACTGCAGCAACGGGAAACTACCATATTAATTTACCATAGAAAATGAACCTATGAATTCATCAATGTATGACGTGATGGCATTACTCCCCATAAATATTCCAGAGGTGATCTAGTCCCTCAATCGGATCTCCGGGTGGGGGAGCTCGGGGGGACAGGGGTGGATTATTCGGTATGGACTCAAAATATCTGAGCCATAAAAACGATCTAACTTCATTGTCACAGCCTCGAGGATCTTCAAATAGGACCATTCAAAAGTTTGGATATGTCAGAGCCTGTAACGACACATTCACGGATTTTCTGTGGTTCGAGCGCGTCGAGTGGTTATTAAATAAGGCCTCTGGGATTGGAAAACCAGTCGGAGTGGACAGAATACAGCTCTGTAGAAGGGTTGGTCGGCTGTGTTCGGACCAGCCGAGCGGAGAATTACTGGGAGCATGACGTTCCAGTGGAACTAGCCATCACATGAAGGGGGCAGGACGACGGTGGGAGGGGGAGAAGAGAGTGATTGAAGGGAGAAGAGAGGAAGAGAGAAAGGAGCGATGGGTAAAGAGAAGAAAGGATGTGTCTTACCGGCTTGGCGTTTGTTGTCATTTTTACGGAGGTGAAGCTTAAATGCTCGGAAAGAAAGTTTTTCTATATGACCGGCCCCGGTGCCGCGGGGTAAAGTCCTCGCCTGCTAAACCGAGGGTCGCGGGTTCGAGTCCCGCCTGGGTGGGTTTTTCACCTCCCAGGGCATGGATGTATGTCAAGTTGTGTTGGTCCGGTCCCTGGAAAACCCGATGACAGGCTCAGCAGCCTATCGGGATTCCGGGAACATACGAGCCAACAGAGTCGTCCGGCAGCAAAAAAAAAATAACGTAAAATTAAATGAAGAAATGTAGATAAAGATGTGAAAACAATTTATTATGTGATTTAGAAGTGTATGTAGGAGTACAGCCATTAGAGCCGTACAGGCAAAATACTTTACCAGAACTACCACACAGGCGGCCAGGGTTCTAATCCCTGCAGAGGCAGACGTTTTTCAGAGGAAACCTGATCCCTACTTCAGTGTCTTGTGGAGGACACTTCAAGTACAGTACGCCGTCTGTCGGATGCGACGTTAAGCCGTTGTCCCCTTGGCGCCTTCCGTTAAGAGCAGGCTAACGCCAACGCCGGGTTTCTATCCACCGTTCCTCCCTTACCTATCCCCTATGGCGCAAATGACCTTAGCCGTCGGTCGCCTCTCCAAATATCCAATCCAACTTCGCCAGATGAGATTTTCAAGAGGCTAGCGGGGCCACTTCGTGGCACGGGGAGGAATATTACGATGGATAATTGGTTTACAAGCATCTCCCTTGCCATTGACCTTCTATAACAATACAAACTGACTACAATTGCAACACTTCGAAAAAATAAGGGCGAAATACCAACTAACTACCGAAGGACCGAAAGAGTGAAGAAGGAAGTAGTATCTTTGTATTTCATGATGAATATTGTACATTGGTTTCCTACGCTCCTAAGAAAAAAATATCGTGCTAGATCCACTATGCATTATGATGGCGAAATCACTATCTGTAATGGCCTTGATAAACATTAGATTATACCTTACTACAATAAAACGAAATACGGGGTAGATATGCTAGATAAAATGTGAAGGCATTATGATGTGTGTCGAAATAGACGTCGGTGGTCCTTAGCTATATTTTTTGATTTGCAGAATATTACTGCTATAAACGGTTTGGTTGTGCCAAATATGCACCAAGTGAAAATTAAAAAAAACTGTTACTTAGCGATTACCTCAGCAGTGTAGCCCTAGAGCTAATTAAACCGCAAATTCGTAAGCGTGTGGAAGAGATTGGCGTACCAAGAATCTTAAAGACCAAAATAAGATTATTTCTAGAAGAAAAAGACACTGAAGTGGAAAAGGCTTTGAGGGAGCCCCCCCAGGAAAGAGAGTAATAGCGGAAGATGCTACGTGTGTCCAAGAATAAGAGAGAAACGAACAAAGAAATGGTGTTCAAAATGCAACAAATGGGTTTGTTTGGATCACCAAACCTGCATATGAATGAACTATTTTGATCTTAAAACTCTAGATGAAAATGATGTACTTAAGTGAATAATTCTAAATCATTCATTGGTTGTTTGTTATAATTATCGTAAGTTGGAAATTGATGCTAGTTTATACTTAAATAAAGGGCATGCAACAAAATTAACAAATATAGCACTCTTTAGACCTTTTTCATTATTTATTGTATATAGAGAGCACAAAAAGTGGTGGGATACTATGGTATCCCGCGCGACCACTCGCGTTACAAAAGAGAGCGCGAGAAGTGGAGTGTTAATTGATATTTCACTCAAATCGACATAAAGTCGACCGAGATAAAAGCAAAAAATGATAATGGAGACAAATATAATCCGAAGATTCTTGAGAAATTGAGTGGGATTTTTTCATAAAGTAGAGATATAATAAGCAACCTTCACAAGGATACAATTTACTTCTACCCGGGTGCCAATTTTTATACATAATCATCAGGTGATGAATAAACACTTACGTGTTCGTGTCGTACCTTGGGAGAAAAAGGTTGAAGTTTCGAAAAACCACAGCTTTGCGCATTTATAATGAATATTGTTCGTGCATACATTTCTACATAGATCTGAATGAAGTCGGTGTAGTTAATCGACTTAATTAAAGTGACTGATGGAGTGATTTCACCCGCAGGATGATCACGACTTGGGTTTAGTTGCCACTTCAACTAATAAATGCCGCAGGCTTCCGATTACCTGCGGCCCGCCCCCTAATGTTTTTTCCCAAATCTTACTGTTTTCCATTAAATTAAAAATTAAGACGCCCGTCTAATATCCCGTAAAAAGGATGCTAATATCCCGTAAAAAAAACTCTGCAGGATTTCGTTCACCGTCACCCTTTCTCCAACTCCCTGCACTCTCATTTCTCCCCGCTCCCCGTGCATTCCCTAGGAATGAAATGAGCATGACGTGGAATGAAGAGCGAGACAGTTAAAACAAATTCCGGTATAAATGCATGCACTGTCAATGGTTTGAAAAAAGGATGCAAGTTTAGTGAACAAAAGGGTTCATGCACTGAAGCAGTGGTTCACAATCTTATGTACGGGCGTCCTAAGGCAGTGTATTGTGCCTGATTGATACTTTTAATGACTTCAACAAGAGCGGATATGAGATAAAAGTGTCATTAAAAATGTTTATAATACATATTGATTATGTTAAAAAGCATTAATTTAATTGGAGGAAGAATGGGAGAGATCAATCAAAAACTGCCATAAATCTCTTCCAAGTAGAATCTCAAACTTCGACTCTTAACTTCATGCAATGCTTCTGCACAAATTTGTATTCTGTAAGCCAATTGTTTTTATAGCTCTCCCAAAGGAGACAAAAAAAGTACAAAAAGAGCTGCCTTTCAGCGCAAAGACGTTTTTCTTTGCTTACTGAGGTGAAAGGGTTAGCATTACTTGTGGTACATGTACTAAGAATTATCTTGTACTTTATCATTTGAAGAATAAAAAGGCCTTCAAAATGAGACTTTCCTTCTTTGCAGGGTTTTCCTATGGTCGCATTTCATTTTTCTGTTGACTTCAAGTTTAGTCACAATAGTAAAGAAATGTATGTGAATGCAGCAAAGAAAAAGAAGAATTAAAGGAAATGCTATCCATTTTGAGTAAAGTAGCACTATTTTATTATTTCTCCTTGGACTATTAGTTCTAGAGATATAAAGGAAAAAGGAAACTTAAAAATTATCAAAAATTCGCAAGCCCTATCTTGGAAAATTGTCTGCCGCGAGAAAACGAGGCGGGATCAAATTATTAAAATCATTCCTTTTCACAATCATTTGGACATGTATTTCAAAAACATCGATTTTTTTCAAAATTTTAAAGTTAAAGAAAATCATTAATTGGTAATTTGAAGTAGAATGACCGGGAAGTCTTACATTTAAAATCAATTACTTCCTATTCAAAGTCGCTGTGAAAGCAGGGACAACAAAGGTAGGTGTTAAAATGCGGAGAAAGATTATTGTTTCAATATTGTAATGATTACTATTTAATCCTCATGCCTATGGAAGTTCAAATTAAACTTATATCCATTTACGACCCCACCCAAATCACCAGGACATTATGTAATTTGTGATAGGATAAAAACGTTTTCCCCCCTCACTTGAAAGTATTTAAAAGTCAATGAAGAACGTTTCCCGTATTTGAAATGACAAGTTTATTTGCCACCTTCCATAAGTTTTATAATGCTTAATGAAATGCAGGTTTTGCTTTATGTGTTGAAAAATCACTATTATCATTTTGTTTTGCTGTAGCCACTAATGGTATGTTAAAGATAAGAAATTTTGAAATTACAATTTCGGAAATATATTTGTAAAATTTAATCACCCCCGTAATATTGCAATATTAATGCCTCAAATCTATTCGAAAAATTTGAGCCCTTTGAGTATCTATATGGGGAAAGAATACATCAAAATTGCAAAGGAAAATAAAAAAAATTTTCTAACAAATTTTCAAATCTACAACGACATTTATCAAAAACAAGAAATGGAGCTTTTTTTAGAACTCATAATTTGCCGAATGGCCGATCAATCGATATCCTAAGTACGGACGATAATCCTAATCGTCTATGGCCGATATGAATAATTTTGATAGTTTATCTTTAGCGCAAATAACCCGAAAAATGCAATAAAAAAGCTTATTTTGATTAACTTTCCATATATCTGCATAATATTTGGAAAATCAACCTTACTAACAATGTAAATACGCCGCTTTTCAATTATTGAAAACTACGTCATACTATAATACGCAAAACTGTCCTTGGATAGTTGAAGGATATCCCACCAGGCATCTTTGGGCAAAGAAAGAGCTAGAATCGTCTAATCAGTCAGGGTCAAGTAACTATTTTAAACAAATACATCTTGATCGATGATGATATCGTAGTTATAAATACAGCCATAATCACCGAACGAAACGAACTGCGCTAGAGTAGGAACCAACCTTCAGTTTAACGGAAAAAATTTCACTTAGAATTTACTACACTTGAAAAATTTCACGCTTCTCTACATCTATCTCGACATACTACCCTGCAAACCGCCGCGTGGGCGTGTAATAGGGAGTGTTAGGACACCATCCGCGTAAAGATGTAATGAATGACGTTTTGGCAGGAGAAATGGTATCGTGTATTATAGGCGTGTTTTAGTAGAGCTCAGTTTTTACTGTGGTTGTTTATTGTGCGCGGAAAGAACGAATTTGTGTACCTATCTGTTCGGCAATGTATTTCTCTTATTGTAACCCTTCTGTCACACCTAGATATGCAGTGAGGCGTCATGATAATATTCTCTGCCTCGCTCTGAAACACACCAGTTCTAAATTTCTCAATCAAGCTAAGCTTATCGTGTGGCCTCCGAGTCTCTAGGGGCTCCCACCTTAATCCCTCTAGAAGTTGTGAAATACAATATGTTCGCTTGTAGCAGTTTTTAACGAAGCGGGCAGCATTTTTTGTATTTTATCAATATTTTGGTCAAATATTTTCGACCAGGGTCCCTAAATTCTCGCGTCGTATTCTAGGTGTGGCCCAACCGGAGCGAAGTAGCATATCCCTTCCCCTTTTTCACCCGAGGACGCATTATCCATGTCCAGGAGATAAAACTTTTTAATTAAAATACCCGAGCCATTAAATAAATTATTTCTTTTTGCGCATTTTTCTCCTGAATAACCAAAGTAAAATATTTTTTTGAGGATTAAAAACAATAAAAATGTATATTTTATTGAGCTGCCTTAGGCACAATCCAAGATGGAGGTCGCTTCCCATTATTTTGCGTAGGTTGTTTTCTTAGCCTCGACTTTACCGCTCAGGCTGGGAGGGAGGGAAGGGGGAAGGGAGATATGGAAGTTCGGCATAAGTAAAAGCAAAAAAAAAAGGAAAACAGTGAACCTTCCCAGGAATTCATATTGTTTTCCTCCGCTTCCCTTTGTTTTCCAAGGAGGAGGAGGAGGTAGAGGTTGGAGCGGGAGGACGGAAACAAACTCCTCACTTGATATCACTTGAAAATTCCATCCATTCCCTGAGTGGCAACAAACCCTTACGCCCTGGGCTCCCCGCGAACCCCTTCCCCAAGCTCCCTGTCCAGCCGAGCCTTCCAGAGTTTCCTCCACCTAACACGAACCTAATGCAATCCCTTTCCAGCTTGCCCAGTCTCTGCTCACTTCTGCTTATAACCCCGTTATCTAATTCCATATTCTTTCCACCACAGACAAACTTCATTTCAAATTCCCAACAAATAGAATCGCGGACATTGTTTACTTTAGTAATCTCCTTTTTTTTACTTCTTGCGCATATTATAAGGGAATTTCAGCAAAACACCTGAGGGTAGGAATGGCCTGCACAATGCTTAAATCATCTATATTAGTCAGCGAACTGAAGATTACTACAATGCATTTTCCCACTTCACTGTCCTATCAGCTAACCAACTGATCATTACATCTAGGTCTTCATTTTAAAATACTACATGGCTTCCTTGATGCATTCCATCCTCGATCTTTAATGGTAATTACTGACGCTCATTTCACCTCCAGTTTTGTTTTCAAAAGGCTGATATGTCGCAAAATGTCTCCAAACAATTTGCCCCTTATTTTTTGCAGATATATGGTTATGGTGGCGTAGTTATTTTCTATAGATAATATTGAAAAATATTCCTAAATATTGAACTAAAAAGTAAAGTGGTTAATGTATATTTTGTAAATTTGTTTGTATGTCAATACTATGTTTCATGACCATTGGTAATTAATGTTTTTTTTTGCCTTTAATGAAGACATGATTTTTTTTTATTCAGTTTCTTGACTTCATAATAAATGAAAGTTGTTATGTTCTGTTTTTGGCCGCACCAGCCAGCAGTTTTTTTTTCCTTCTCAACAAGATAACTTAATATGATGGCAACTCCAACACTTGTTGTTTACCACAGGGGTGCCTATATTCCACCATATGTTAATCTATTGTCAAAATTATTTGTAGTAAAATTAATGGAATCAATATTATCTATTTATCTATCTATCTAACTATATCTACACACACATTTTTGCTTCACAATATTTTTGTAGAACTTAAAATATTACTGTTAAACAATGACACACTATTTTTACCAATTGAAGCTTTGCGAATATGGTGTCATATTTGTTGTCCAAAAAATTAATTATTCTTTCAGCACATTGTCAGCATCATTATTAGCAGTCATTGATCCAAAGATAGGCTTTCTTAACCGCTCCACTATTCTCTCGGACAAACATTCCTACATTGTTCTACACTACTATATTTTTCACAATTTTCCAGATGAGTCCTTTTTTTTGTCTTTCTCGACAACTCTATCAATTAATTTTTTCTCATAGTTTTCTTTAAGCCATTTTGTTGTGACAGGTATCTCAAACTTTCTCTCACTTTGTAGTGTTTCAAATGCATATCCAGTTCTTTGCAGAGTTTTGGTAATTCTCTGAGACCGATTCATCATTACAATTTTTGATTGAGCCACATTGCTTTTAATTCACTTTCCACTGCCGACATTAATTTCGTCCCTTAATTACTACATAACAGGATGCTTCAATCCTAAATGTTTATTGACGTGAGGTGACCTATTTGTGCTGCTGACAGCCAGTAAACTCCTATCCAGAGATAATGTCTTTTTTGATTGGACTATTTCGGTTGCTATATCTTAATAGATCTTTTTTCCCAAGTATCAGATTTCTTCCACCTGCGTAATCCTTATGCGCATAGGATTTACACATTTTTCGTTTACTTCGTTTTTCCGGCAAATCACAAATTCGTTTTCTTTACACATATTTGAAAATTTTTTTCTCGAGCATTCATAGCATTGCCTGGATTGTATTCACGCCACATCTTGCCTCTCAGATAGAACTGCTACATTAAAATGTTTTGAAGTCGCAACTAAGTTTTTTAAAGATTAAATGAAACAATTGTGCACTGTGGAGCTCCAATATTTTTAGTTGATCAAAAATAGTTTCTGTGTTCAAGTGTAGTGCCTGTGTTACACGTTGGAGGGAAAGCGTTTTGCAGGAGAAAGTAATCACAAAAATTACCCAGTCTTTCACAACATAAGATCGAGATTTCATAACAATTGAATAAAATACGTCATGAAGGGTATTTTAAACACGAAACTGTGAGCGCATACTTTTTAGATTATATTTTTTTCAATTTATGCATCTATACTTGTACATAAGCCGCCATTAGGTAGCCTTAACGTCATCCGTTTTGAGTCATTTTGAGACCACATGTCCCATTTCAAATGTAACCATGTAGATATGACTTAGCCACCTAAGAACGAACCTAGTTCCCCTTCGACTTATTTTCTTTCCTTTATCTCCACCAAACGAGAAAGGAGGTTTACCTTCTCTATTCCCTCACTCTACGTTACCACCCACTCTCTGCTCTAACAACTACTTAAAGGAACCAATTGAAGTATGTAACTTAACATTTCGCCGAGTGACACACCTTACACGCTTTAAGATTAATTAACTTTTCTAGCACTGCTTAGGGCAGATTAAGGGGAAAGCAAGGGTCGGCCACATCCGACTATAATTTCTAATAAGATAGTAAAAATTACAATTACAAGATATTACCCCGGAATGTATCAATCTGCTCCTCAAAACAATGACCTCAATCCGCTCCTGAGCACTACTGAAAGAATATCTTTGAATACTGTTGTAGTGTAGGAATGGGACATAGGTTTCCAACAAATCCTAGTGTTGTGCGCGCCGCGTAGAGACGACGCTCATTGGAAGGCGACGACGCACGCGGACACGTGGTACACTTCACGATTATATTCTTGTTTGGCTATTCAAGACGCACAATTTGGTTCATTTAATTATTCAATCGAATACTTGATTTAAATAAACTCTCATTTTCTTTTCCAAACCTATTTATGATTATTCGTTCCTCAAAACCAAGGAAAAGAAACCACTCTTTCACAGAACAGACGTATACAAAGATAAATCAATCGAATTCACAAATCAGAATAGAGGAAAACAACTGTTTCCATCTGGAAGATATGGGAACTCGATGACCAATATCCGGGTCACAACACTAACCCTGGTACTAGTATTTTGTGACTCTGAGGACACTGTACATTAATGGTGAAATCAGGTTTGATATTTCAAACAAAAAAGTTTTAAGTACCTACAAATATCTCTGGGAATATCTCTCAAAGACGATTCATCTAGGAGCTAGTTATTCAGCAAAGGCAATTAAGAGACCACTGCATTTTAGTTGGGCTTATAATGATTGAAAAATAAAAAATTGGATTTTTGGCCCAGAGAATTGAAAATATGAAATAGATTTGCCCACATGCATGACGGAAATAGAAATTATACTGAGCAATTGTGAGTCAATTTCAAATGGATCTTTTCCATCATTTCATATTAACGCAAAGAAAATTTACAAATATGCCTAAGGCATGCAAAACTGTGTTAAAAGTTTTAGATCATATTAAAATATATCTCCTGGGTTTTTCATTTAAAAACGAGGTTTTAAAAAAATTACCAGCGTTTTAGACAGACCCTTCCGCAACGCATTTCATTTGGCATTCAACTTAAACCAGAAAAATATCTTAATATAAATGACGTTAAGTTACACACGTTTCGGTGGTTGAAAATATTTTAAGATCTTTTAACTCCAAGAGACCTCATTCAATAAATAAAAACGACGATTTTATTCAGCTTAACGACTATGATAACCTACCCTTCGGGCGTAGAGAGTGCACCATTAGCTTCTTCGAATTTCCTCCGCATAAAATTCTTAGATCAGTCCCAATGGTCCACGTATATTGCATTTCCACCGGAAAAGGAAAGCGTAGTTCAGATTGGAAATTCGGTCACTGGGAGGATTAGCGGATTAGCATCTCAAACGCAGCGCTCCGATGAATCCCATAGAAAGCAGCTGAGAGATACACCACACTGCAGCAAAACGGCCGCTGTACTCAGAGTGAAAATGCCATCGTGGGGGCAAGTTGTGTATAAATTTGAGTGTTTTGCTTGCGGTAGACAATAGAATTCTTTTATGAATTGGAATCATCAAAATTTGAACGAATATTTTAAACCAATATCAAGAAAAATTATTATATTTGGTAATGTTCAATATTGATATATAAAATCGTTTCTGTTACATACACAAATTGAATTGTATACAGTTAAATCCTTGAAATTGATAGAAATAGTTGTTCAATGTGTACTGAAAACAAACCTGGAGGATTTGGTTCTTTTGTTTGGACTTCGTCTGGTACCATGAAACGCTTCCTGAGATACAAAAAGAGCATCTGAATCAATCATACCACGATATGGGGAATCATTAATTAATGTTACAAGATTTACTACAAGTCAATACAAAAAGGATATCCCATTATTGCATACAAAATATGAAATATCCGAACATTCGTGTCTTAAATCGCGTTTTCAATGAAAAAGTAGTTGGATAGTAAGATAGTAACTTCAGTTTTATGACAAATATAAAAATTATTCTCGATTCATATCGGAAACATTTTTAACAAATGCTGAACAGAACTTTATAAAAAAATCGAGCTATTTCATTAAATGAACTCATATTCATTGAAAACTTGTGTAGGGCGATGAAAATAAGAGCCGAAAATATTCCCGAACACCCAAAGATCCGACAGGGCAATAGTTACGCAGATTATCGAGCACTTCTCATATTATGCCAATAGTTTTCATTAACATTACCAGAGAAACGTCTGCTAAAAATACACATATCGCTTTTGAATAAAATGTTGCAATAGACTTCTACTGCTCACTTCATACTCCATATGCTCAAATATTCATCCACATGCAAGGGCATTGTATCATTCACCCAAAATAAGTATGCCAAAATATTTTATATGCGGTACATAAACTGAATATAAAACAGTAGTGTTACATTCATTAGCCTGATAAATTTCCAAAATTAGTCCCCAATTGCCTTTGATCCATTCAGTCATATTCATAAATATCTGACTTTCTTGTCACATTCTCGCAAGTCAATGAAATTCCAAGGTCCTATCGATATAATTAGTTTCTATCACCCCTTCCTTTCGCTGAAATCCCGAGAGATGGACAGAATATAAACTTAAAAATAACACGTCCTTGTTATTTTGACGCACCACAGTTCATTCTCGGAGAATACAGTGAGACGGAAATAACGTTATAAATTTATCTTATACTCCAGAGGAATCAAGACTGACAATCGAAACACGTGGGCCTTTGTTGTTGTCTGACATTCTTCTGAACTTCAAACAAAGAGCAGTGTCAATGTTTTTTAGAACCATTTTCGAGTCAATTCAAAATTTACAGGGAAAATGTGCAAAATCAAAGGAAATTTTTTCGTCATTTTATCTTCCTTTTAGTCGTTGAAAATCACGGCAAATTTTCTATATCTAGGGGAAATATATTACATGGAGAATATGCACACTATTTAATAAATAAACGTTTTGCTTTTCTACTCTTAACGAAATTATAGTTCAAAATTTAACATTCATAGTAAACATACCAATTACTTCATTTTAATTGCCCTTCGAAAACCATTCTAGAGGGAATCCCTACGCTCGGATTTGAATTTGAGCGTGATTGAGGGATGCGAGGCCAATACTCTAGACATCACGCTTGACAGCAACTCAATCTAACAAAATACTTCAGCTTAAGTGAGTTTTAGGCTAGCGCAGAAAATATAATCAAAATAAAATTTAAATTATTTAGATTAACCAAGCCATATCTCAACATCTGGTAGAAGTGACAAAATAGGAGAGAAATGGGTTTAACAAAACTCGGTGACACTAGCTATCGAAAAGTACGAGAGCTTAAAGACTGAATCACGTGTCAAAAATCAGACTGAAGCAAGAACAATTCCAGGCACATTTATAGGGATCCTTAGAAGAACACTCGCCTCATATGTCACCTCTCTCGTACGCTTAGCTCTTCCAGAAGTCATCATCTTTACGTGCGATTTCCAACAATTTCTGCAACACCTATACACTGCTAAACTGACAGGTGAGAAATTTCTTCCTTTCCACACAGTATAATTGACTAAAAGAAATATAGAGCTAGATACTTGCACACTCTAGTTATCTGCAATTCAGTATATCCCTCTTCATCTCCCTACTCTTCTTCCCTATACCTTCTCCAATGCGTGGGTGGTGTCCTAACATCCCCTGGCAAACGCCTTTGCGACGAATTGCAGGACAGTCTGTTATCAATGACTCCTTTAACTAGATTTGTCGGTAGATATTACAACTAGATACTTGATTTTCTGCCCAAGGCTTTTATCCTCTTATTTTACCAAGTACTAACAGCACGTCATGCATTTTTCCAGCATAATTTTGTTTCTACATCCATTTATATAGTGGCAGAATTTGAATATAATTGCAGTTAGTTTCTCCAGCAATGGTGACATGGATATAGTGTAATATTATGGCATAATGTCATCTTTTGAAAAGCATTTACATTTTTTTATAATTCACCTATGGTGATAGATTCATTAACTTTATTGGGGTACAGTGTAGCACATGCTTCACCACGGGTTGATATTCGCCATGAAAAAATCATTTCACTTGACCGTGATTCGAACCCGGATCTCCCAATTGCCGGTCAGGTTTGTAAGCCAGTTAAACACCTGATCGGCAGATGAAAAACTAGGGTTCGAATCCCGGAGAAGGTAAATGATTTTTTCATGCACCCGTGCGAGTGACTTCATTCCACATTATTTTTCAATGCAAAGATTGGAAATTAGCACATAACTCACCACCTTCTACTCAGCCCTCAGCCTTGAGATGGTTTACAGAGTATTATGCAGATGGTGAATTTAGCTGTAGAGTACAAGTAAATGTTTCAGGCTTTACTTTGAGGAAAAGCGACACATGAAATTACAACTCACTTTGTATATTTCACGCTATTATATTTTTACCGACCATGGTTTCGACAATATCTGTCATTATCAAGGTAGAATATCAATTTTCAGCTGTCTATATACACCAAACTGAGGGTGTATGAGGGAGATGAGGGAAAGAGGGTGGAGAAAAAATGGGGGAATGAAATTTCCGACAAATATAGAGTTTATACTTAAACTGTGATACATGTGATGCAAGGTTCACGGGCCAAACTGCACGGAAATTTGCAATTAGAATGAAGGAGCATAGTAAACGTTTTTTAACAAGTGACGTTTCTTCCTTGTTAGCAAAGCATTTAATAGAGTGTAAATAGTCAATTGATCTTAAACCTGACTTTTTATATTTACAGGAAAAGGGCAAAAAATTAGATTTTCTTGAGCAATATGAAATTGTAAATGCTGTTAAAAATAATTTAAATCTGGTAAAAGACCTCCCTTTTGACGTATATTCGCCACTTATGTCTAAAATTTTGAAGCTCTTTTTACTTTACGTCGTAAACTCAACCTGGCCCTTATGTGTTTATCCACTACCCCTCCCCACTGACGTCATTTTACCTTGAAATATCAACATTCCCCTTCCAACCAACCTTTTCTTTCACTCTCCCACTTTTCCCCACCCTCTCTCCCTCGTGTCTCCCACCCACCATCAGTTTGAAATGTATGTATATATATATATATATATATATATATATATATATATATATATATATATATATATACATTTAACTCTTTACTGAGTGAATTACAACACATTTATGCTCTTACATTTTTTTACAATAATAACTCTTGATTTTTAAGCGCACACACCAAACCGACATAACTTTTTCAGATCACACTCTTACCAAAAGAAGGGAAACAGGAGTCTTATACATTTAAAACTTCTTATTTTTAATAAATATCGGAAAATGTTTTAGACAATCAAATTTTTGTAACTCTTTTTTTATGGACGAATGACCGTTTTGGGATTCATTATTTTTAACCTTATATGGACAGCTAATAATTAAGATTTCATCTTGATAATGACAGATATTGCAGAAACCATGGTCGGTGAAGATAAAATAAAGTGGAATGCACTATGTGAGTTCACATTTCATTAGCTGTAGAGATCGAGCTACGAATAACATGAGGACTCATCTCAAGATCTTCCGCACAAGTAGGTAAATCCCGCACACCAATACGAATTCGGGGAGGTTGGGAGCATAACGCAGGACGAATTCGTGGGTACGCACGCGCGTGACAATCCCAGGGTGCCTCCCGCCGATACAACACGCGGCGGGCGAGCGGATTGCGCAACGCGGCCCTAGAGTAGAGCGGAAGAGAGAGAGAGAGAAAGAGAGACCAAAAATACGAGACTCTCATCTGATGTGTGCGTGCGTGTGTTTCAAGTTCCTGGGCTCGCGGCCAGCGGCGCAATCATAGCCGGTCGGTCGAATATCTCTCCGCTGATGTCATGCCCCCCCTCTCCTCCCTGTCCATCCCCCCTTCCCCGTCGATACCGAATCGATGAAGAACGCTGCCAAGCAGCGCGCCAGTATTGAATGCCGATATTTGGACGCGTGATTGCTCTCTCTACTACCCCTCCCCCTCTTTATATCCCGTGTTTGAGTTTTTTTTTCATTTCATTTTTTTCCCTCGAGAGGAGTGCCTTGAGGGGACGTGATAAAAATGAAGGGGTCGAGGGCACATCTCCATGCCGACGCATCCGATAAAAATCCTTCCGTATTTCCCGCGAAACTGTATCGTCGGTGACGGATAACGAGAGCGAGAGAGAGAGATATGTATCTAGGCGATGGTGAGGCTAGCAGAAGAGTGCATCAGCTAAGATCGGAAGTATCTGAAAAGTGTAGGTAAACCAAGATTAGTAAAATTCAATTGATTTGCCTGGAAATTAAACAACTGAAGCCCTGTCTAATATGGGTAAATAAATAAAAAATACAACTTTTTCCATTATGATGGATTTCTTTAATCAAGTGGAGCCGGAACCCACAGGAACTATACCGCTCAAGTGGTATAACGCTACACACAAGTTTCAATAAATTCGGTCTAGATATAAAAATGCCTTTGTTCATTAAATAAAAGAGCAAAGCAAAAAAATATAACTGCTCTTTTGAAAGGAGTCACATTTCCATAACCTATATGATTCCTTAAGAGAGATTTGTAGCCATATATTACACTTTCATAACCTAGAATTAAAGTCATGGTTCCACATATTCCTTGAAAACAGCCTAATGCCTCCTATAGAGTACAAGGTTATTCATGGCATCCTCTTCCACTTCCGTGGAAAACTTGCATTTTACCATCAAATGGATTTCAAAACGGCTGATTATGGTCAGTTGTAGCATCAAATAGGGGTGGATGAAACAAATCAGTGATTTTTCTTATAATTTAGCGGCGTAAGTACACATTTTACAATGATAGGTCGAAATTTTCTCAATTGGCATTGCTTTTTCCTATTCCTATTTCTCAGGTTTGTCGAGAATCAGCATCAAACTGTTGTTGGACACCGGTGTAGCCACGTTCATCGGATAGTACAAAAAGAACGTAATTAATTAGCTTCAAATTCATGTATTCCAATTGGTCATGCATATAGAAACCGACGTATTATAGCCATGAAATATATTGCCGGAAAATAATCATTCTTGGTCACATAAGCAATAAAACTAAAGTCAGATCAAAGGGGAGGTCCACTTGATCCGCCCTGTTGCATGGAATCTGAGATCAGGAGTGTACTTTATCGATCAAGCAAATTTTCATCAAAAATTATCGCCTTGCAGATGTAATCTTTCAATATAAATCCATCAAAAATGACGTAGAATAACTTTTAAGAAGAGTTACCAAACCTTTACCAAACACTTTAAAATATTAATCATCACAAATTTTCTTTTGGACGTCTATAATTATTTTATTCAATAGAAAAATACGTTTATTTATTATGTTTATATTTTTCAAAAAGCAATGCCCTAATTTAGAAGACAAATCTATGGATTTGACGGCGACAAACGGTTTATTCTAACACTCTCCGACGCGGTATGATACAATTCAATAACTTTAACGCCAATAGGTATTGCAGCAATATCAACGACGCTGCATCTCCTGAAATATTTCCCCCATGAATAGAAATTTCACTCCAGGAATTCCGCGAAATATTTAATTAAAACACGTGCTATTCACGGCTAGTAGTTAGTATCAAATTACTTGCAGGTCACCACGCTCGAGTGTAAGCAGATAGATCATACATGATGTAAGTTCGGAGCCAACTAATCGCTGGAACGAGAGGTATCAATCGATAATCTTTATCCTCCGCGTTAATTGGATCGTACGAAACAGTTTCGCCAACGGAATTTGCCATCTACATAAATCAGACTATTCGCACGAGGTCACAGCGTCATAGCCAAGGGACCGAGAATGGTTTCTTACGAGGTGTGAAAAGCTAGGCTCTACTAAAGGGGCGGTGATAGAATGACAATACGGGAATGAAAAGCGAACAATGACCTGGTCGAACCGGGAAGCAGGACGGATATCCATTAACCCTACGATGGCTCCCCTAAATATCGCTGTTAAGAGTGGTATTCCATAATCATGCTTTACGCAGAATTCTTCCCTTGGTACTGAATTCTTCTGCATTTATTTGACTTACAACCTTCACTTGTATTTTAAAGGCAATCCAATTATTTAGGTCGGTCAGTTAATGGCTATTCAAACCAGGAAATAAGCCTTTATTTCATGAAAAGCCTGCGTGTTTCTGATTTTTTCAAGTGATGTTTGGATTAACAGATAGCACGCTAGATTTTTACACTTTTTATTCTTTTTCTTCGAATATGTTCGCTATCATGAATTCCACGTAAAAACATGCTTTTGTCAGTTAAAAAATAGGAAATTTCCTCTTAATTTAGCCAAAATTGAGCTCTCTCTATGCTTAATAATAACTTTAAAATGACTTTCCACAAAAACGGAAAATCAGAAAAAACACGCAAAATTTTTGCTATATATATAGTAAACCGGCATAAAGTTGCAGAGACATGGGTAAGTTAAATTAGTATTCTGTGAATATTAAAGAGTTTTTCTTTAAAATCTGTTATCCGTCCCTCATTCATACAAGTTGAAGCCTTAAAATGTGAAATTTGAAAGATATTAGGTAAATAGCAAAGACATACGGAAGAGAATAGCACTAGCCAAGGAGGTATTTAATAATAGAAGGTAGCTGATGACGGGGACATTGGGTAAGGATGTAAAAAAGAGGCTGGTGAAGAGCCTGATATGAAGCGTAGCGTTGTATGGTGCAGAAACGTGAATCGTCAGAAAGGAGGGCGCGAACAGGCTGCAGGTATTTGAGATGAGGGTATGGAGAAGGACGGAGAAGGTGAGGTGGACGGATAGGAGGACTAACGAGGAAGTACTTCAGATAGTGGGCGAGGAAAGGAAATTTCTGAACGAAATCCGGAATAGGCAGGGTAGATGGCTGCGGGGTGTTAAAAGGGCGATGGGTTGCTCCAGAGTGTGATAGAGGGAAGGATGTTAGGCAAGCGGGGAAGGGAAAGAAAGAGAATAGGTTTCATGGACAGGTGATGAAGGGTAGATCGTATGCTGAGGCAAAAAAGGACATATGACTGGTAAATCGGCCCCTTAAATGGTAGAAAACCGGGTACAGATTCTCTGACATTCAACAAAACCTATCTTTATCGGTAGAATACTTAAATAATAGGAATAACAATTAGGTTATTCTTCTCTAACTTGTACTGGCTCAAGCCCCCACGGTTTATTTCATCCGAACTTCCCGCAACTCGTCCTACAGGCCTGCTCTGATTCTTATCCTTGCCCTCTTCCTCTCTATCACGGCCTCCAGCAACCCTCGCGCTCATTACCTCTTCCAACCACTTGCTTTGTCTCACCCTAATTTCCTCCTCCGGAAGTCTTCCTTCTCGCCATTTTAAGCCCAAATCCGTCATCCTCTTCGTCCATTGCACATCCTCTTAATCTTCTCTCGCCACACCCACATTTGAAAGGTCAGCAGCCTACTCTCATCTTCTTTCTTCCTTTTTCCTTCCCAATTAAATCAAGTATTTTAGACGAATAATATGCTGGACAAATATTTTGAGTAGCGTTCACTGGGAGGAAAGTGATCAAGATAGAAGTAGGAAATTGGAAGTAACAATTAAATCGGTCAGTAAATTAATAAAAGTAAATATATCGATGAAACGTTATGGACAAAGTATCACAACAAGAGCCATATGAGTATACTCTTGCAAAGTGGCAAAGGCAATGGCGAGAAAATACGGAAAAAGAGGACATGGTAAACCGATAACAAAAGTGCTGCGCCCAGCACTACGGAGCAAACAAATATCTAAACCATAAAAAATAAGAATTCTCTTATCATTTGTACAATGCTATGTCACCCACAATTCAGAAGGGTGGACAATTTCAACGGATACGAAAAGGAGGCTGAACGCTGCGTAAACAGGAATCTGTAGTCAATTTTCTCTGATGTAGCACTAAAAGATTATGCCGCTAATAGTGAACGTTGGGAAAATTTAGAGGTGCAAAATAAATGAAAGGCGCTTAAAAAAGAAAAAGATGACTGAGTATAGTTTCAACCAGTCGGGTGACAAATAAGTAAAAATTTTAAGTAGAAAGTTTGAAGAGATCTTTTAAGTTCTTCTACAAATGTGACGCCAAGAATAAAACTACAATTAGCATTCATTTAACAACCTTACACAAATTGTATTGATGCAATACCCGCATCAATTTTCTTTATAATATTCATCCTTTCTCTATAATATTTATCTTTTATTCTCTATCACATATTCTCAACAGTTTCTTCACAGATAACACCGAATTCCTAAAAACCAACAGTGAAGAAAAGCTCAACAAATACTGAGATGTTCGGCAACGGTTTTAAGTGTCACAGTGCCCAGATAAATAATGTTCAGCTTAAGGAATGGAATGCGTCATAAACACGACGGACATTGGCAATGCAGTCCACGCAACGGATTCCAAATCCAAGGAAACCTTCCCTATGAGAAAGAATCGCTATGGGATGGAAGAGACAATGGAATGAGGATGATGATAAGAATGGGTGATTTTTGGGGAATGGAAAATGGCCTTTTTCCTTTGATCCTCCCCGGGCAGATATACTTTTCCCCTTCACTTTTAGCGGGATACATAAAAGCAAAGGAAAGTGGGAAGAGATGAGTGGGGGCGGCGGGGGGTGGAAGAGAAGGGGGGGGTGGAAGAGAAGGGGAGGTGGAGGGTGGGAGGGGGAGAGTCCGCGCTGTCTTCCACAGCACCAAAGGCGGAGAGTGCAAGGAACACAGAGCGGAAAGGAGAGGTCGGATTCCGCTGACCTCCTCCTCTCCCCTTTTATCGCCCTTTGCTTCCCAAACCGCACTAAACCACTCCCCGACCAAAATGGTTTATTAAAAGAGGGAGAGGTTCCCTTTACCCCTCCTATTTATATCTTCACTCCCCTTTCTCCCTTTCCATCTCTCCCCCTCTCCCTTCTTTTGCTTGTCTCAACGCTTATATTTCACTCGTTCGATTAAATTAAAAAATAAGCTCCAGCGGCTTTTCAATTCTTTTGCAAGATTTGTCCCTGATATTTATAAAGACTAGCACATCTCCCACCACCTTCACCACTTTTCATGGTTCAAAACCTCTTCTCGGAGGAAATATTTACTAATGTCATTTCTCTTCACTCTCTTCTGCAGTAAATATCCAGTCTATCTTTTTTCCATGTTTAAATCCAAATCATTCTCTGTTCTCAGAGCCACTAGAACTGACCCCTCCTACCTCTTACGAACAAATACTTACATTAAATCGTTAATCGTTTATGATCTCTGGTTCTAACCTCTGGAATTCCTTGCCATAATCTATAAAAAATCTTCCTCGCTGTCTGTTTTTAAGGATAAACTATTTAATTATTACTATAATGAGCATATGTGTATATAATCAAACTTTTTATCCTATTATAGAATTGTATGTTCCCATCATAATCTGAGAAATTATTGTTTATTTGTTATCCCTTTCTGATTGATATTATATTTTCCGTTTTTTCTTCCTCGCTGTCTGTTTTTAAGGATAAACTATTTAATTATTTATAATGAGCATATGTGTCTATAATCAAACTTTTTTTCCTATTATAGAATTGTATGTTTCCATAATAATCTGAGAAATTATTGTTTATTTGTTATCCCTTTCTGATTGATATTATAATTTCCGTTTTGCATTTTGTATTTTTTATCTGTGGCTGTGAAATTTTTGTTTTCATTACTGTGAGATGTTGGCCAGGTATATTGTTTGTTCTTTTTTTTCCTTAAAATCCGAATTTTATATGCATTTCCTATTTTGCTCTTATGGGGAAACCCAGAGCATTATAAAAAGTATTCTGTTCTTTTGCTTCATTCATTCTTCTTTATCCTGGCAATTTCCAATTTAGAGCTTGCAGTGAGGGTGCTCATTAAAGTTTTTTATTCGGATTCGTGCAGTAGACTCAGGAGTAAATCTCCCTACCATCTCAAATATATGCATGCTTTATGCAAAAAAGCGATCCGCACGTTAATGCGTCATCCGTAGGTACTAGTAATTGCCTTTGAAGAGAGAGAGAGAGGGAGAGAGAGAGAGAGAGAGAGAGAGAAAGGTCACTCGAATGAAAATGGCATCTCAATCGCTTGACTTCACCGCACGGTATTTCTCCGAATCTCCACATTTAATTCATCAGCAGCAAAATCCACTTACAATTTTCCACAGAGAAATTAAAACGATAACTTTCGTCAAATTAGTACTTACTGCAAGGTATACCCCTCCGTAAACAAATTTGCCAGTTTTTCGTTAGCCATGTGTCCATGGTTCGTAATTTTTAACAAGATATATTTTAAATAAAACATGTTTTTGTCGCTCAAATTTATACACCTGCCTGTGTTAGAATGTGAAGTTAACTTACTCTATAATTCGTTCGAAAAAAAATGGATTTTCCCAATTGTTCTTGGGGTGAATTTGTTTTTAATATGTGTGTTTCTTAATTCACCTCAATTGACATGCCTTGGGGTTTCATGGTTTTTATAAACTCAAAATTCTTTAACCTAGTAGGAGTTACAAACCATGCTTTTCCTAAAACCAAAGTACTCCGTTAATAATGATCACAAGCACAACTTAAAAAATTAGATTGCATAACAGTCTTATAATGTCATATTTGGCGAACAATGAGGGATTGTAATAGTTGCAAAATAGATTTGCTATTATTTTTTTATGCAATTTATTATATTTCCACAACGTGGACTATATTAGTCACTTTTTTAATTGTCATATCAGCGACGATAATACTTCACTCCAGTTGAAATGTCCTAAATCATCAGATTTTCTACAAAAATTTATTTCTCGTGACATCCATGAATTTATTAAGTGACTAATAATTATCAGAGGTAGAATCTAAACTCGTTTACTTTACGTTAGTCTGTTGTCAACTCTCCTAGTCTCTAGTAGAGCCGAGCATCGTTTTTCTGAATGACTAAATGTTTTTTGGACTTAAAATTGAACGAGTAAATTAGGACCTTGCCTGATGCAGAATCACCCAGCACACACTCAGGAGATAGCTTGTGTGGTACTTTTCTCAAGTAGACAACCATTTAACTTTCACGCTCGTATTCACATAATATCTTTAACTCCAATATTTCTTCGGAACTACGAAATGCTCACATTGTGGCTTAAATCAATTTTACTGAATATTCGCGATATCATCTAAAAAATGAGCACCCATGAACCTACCGTCTTTTCACTCACAGTGAGAGTCGACGTTGCTACCTCACTCCTGCAGTATGAATTTAGCATTGCATTGTCAGGTGGAGGATGTCGCCAACATCACAGCCTTGCTGCTTTTTCACTGAGTGGGCTGCAGTTTCTCTAAATTAATTAATCACGTCATAAATATTCACATAGACAGATGTAATATTCCCACGTTAAATTTTACAGCTTGTACGGCTTTGAATTGGAAAAAGAGATCACTCGTTAATATTCCACACAATTATTTGATTTAAACTTACTGTTATCGCTTTTCACGCATTGTCATTACTTCCACATGATAAAAATCATAAAAATGGCCTTATCGGTCAAGGCATCAATGACATTTCTGAAAGTAAATGAAATTCTTTAGGAATGACTCTAACACTGAGGAGCACTACGAGGTCTACATCATTATCTGCGATGAAAACCTTATCAAAAATAGCTCCCATAGAGAAACCATTTCCTACAATCATCATGTCAGAGTCTTCCACTACTTGTCCAACCTCAAGACTTCCAGCTACAAACTTTTTGAGGAACTGAATGAACCTAAATTGGTCAAAACTATATCCAGAAAAACTATTGCCACTACACTTTCTTCGAAAATAATGCCAAAGGATTGATGCCGTCTTACCCTACAAATATTTCTGCAGCTTTCCGTTCTCTTGGCAACTGCGTCCGATGGATTACAATCAAATATGAAGGTTTAATCTTCGGTTTTCCTGGTTTTCCACCGCGTTTTTTCATCTGTCCTCAAGATATGCTTCCCCCTGTATCCTCAAGGTGTTGCCTTTAAGATGAAACAACATGGCAGAAACCCCGGAAAACCGAATACTCAACCTATATATATGCCCCGCGGAAGCCTGAATTACATCGATCAAATATTACGGCTATGTTAGATCCACAAGGCAGATGTATTTCAAGTAACTGTCAGCTATCAAACCTAAAGAAGTTTGGCGAGGCCAGACTAATCTGTGCAGAAGATATCCACCACCAATCACCAATACACATTTGCACATAATTTTCAACAATGGACATTAAACAATTGTACGGCGAAAACTTTTACGTAGTCTCGCTGGAGTAAAATTCAACACAGGAAACGAGGAAAGTTCATACTCAAACAGATCTCTGAAATCTTCTTCATACATCTCCACGAAGAAAATTCTGAGAAATTTCAGAAGGAGAATAGCACTCAGCTTTTCATTTCAGTTTTTTACGGAGTTGGTGACTGCGGCGTGTGGTCATTGGTTGTTCAATCCTAAGATTGGTTGACTGCAGCCCTCCTCTCTACCCTATCTAATGCTAGTTCCCTTACCTCCTGGTATCTCATTCTCATAATTTAAATACTCTCCTCTTTATTTGGTCCATGAACTAATTCCTGGGCCTTCCTCTGGGGACTTGTCCCTCTATTTCGCCTTCAAGTATGTTCTCCACAAACCTATTGTGTCTCAAGGTGTGTCCAATCTATCCTGTTCTTTTTTCTATGATGTTCTACATAGTCCTCTCCTCTTGTACTCTCCTAAACACTTCTTCATTTCTTATTTTTGTTCGTCCATTTTATCTCCAGCATCAGCGAGCGTTAACACCTAATTTTACTGCCTGAATGCCACCTACTCTACAAGGACTCCAGTAATTCTTGAAATTCTCTCCATGCCAGTTTACTGAGCTAAATTTCAGATTATATCCTGATCTCCCAATAATTAACTGCTTATCGACATCAAGACAATAGTATCGGTAATCGGCATATGTTGAGATAGTCAAATCCAAAATTTAGCCACATCATCATTATCTCGATCTAAGTGATGCGACTACGCCTCGCCCAAACATTTTGATCTGATGTTCCAGACGCAAGGTTGCAGAACTCTTCCACTTCACTGCATTTATATATTTAAGGTGTACCATTCCGAGTGTCCGTCAAGCTAGTACGCTCATAGTGATTTCACAACCACGGGCTAGTCCTTCAGAAGTTTTCGTGATTTTTATTTGCGTCTGCAGTGGTCTAGTCTTGTCAAATCGGAACAAATGACATGTATAAACTTAATGGCTGGCCTAACAGTGGAATATCGTTAAGTAGATAATTTATAGTATTCTGTACAATCCATTCTTTTTTCCTCCGTTAACATCTCCTGAACGTAGATATGCATACTTTTGGCATAGAAAAATTGGATTGCAGCGTGGAAAGATGGAGGCATTTGTCGAACAGCTGTCAGACGAAGTTCCTATTTCCCCGCCCTCCTTGCGTCCACAAATTTTATAATGAATATCAACAATCGCAAGAACTGTAAATAAGCTTACTTGAGTTATTTTGCTGCTGCTTGGAACTGTTGGTTTCCATTTGTAACCATGGTAACTGAATGAACAACGTTAGCGAGCAAAAGAACTCTCATATCTTTTACCGTAGAATCAATTGTCTCCACGAATAAGCCTGCTAACGCCAACATCCTTTGTTGTCAATATTCTTGTTTTTTTATTACGGCAATGTCGCATTGTCTCTTAACTATTATTATGTCTCAAGGTGTGGAAACGTATATATGCCTACCATTGAAAAACGAGTAATCAAGCATTTTGGCTTCACGCGATATAAGTTAAGATTTATTTATTTCTTTGAAATCACTTCAAATGTTTGTATATCAGAAAATATAAGACAATGTCGTCTATGTCATCTTAAATTGATAAAAAGTTAAAATACTATCTTCTGTTGTCGTCATTGAACTTCCACGTAAGAGAAACAGTTTTTGAGGTATTTGGCAAAAATAACCACGAATTTTTTTATTTTTTCAAAAACTGTAAAAAGTAAACTTTGAACTCTGTAAAAAGTCAATTCACAATAATTATTAACCATAGAGAGTTAAATTTGGGATAAAAATAGTCCGCAAATTGAGCAGTTTATCTGTAAATCCAAATATTACATTAAAAAATCAGAAATATCCAGATTTCCATGCAAAAAAGGCTTATTTCCTGGTTTAAATAGGCATTAACTGACCTAATTATAAGCAAAAATATTTTAATTTTTTAATAACGCCAAAGTTTTATCCTTTTATTGCAATATTTTCCCAGATATTAGCAGGAAAAATATAGCAAACGTTATATATATAATGGAATATGTTCTGCTATGTGCTTCAGGGAGAGAGAGAGAGAGAGCATTAAAATAATGACAATGCTATGACGGATACATCTAGTCAGAAACATAACAAAGGTAGTCCATAAGTTTTCTCAATTATCTTGCGAAATAAATTCACCGTAATACTTTTAATATAATCTGAAAAAAATTCTGTCGATACGAATCTGTTTCCTGTAGTCACTGTGACACACATTAATAACTTGTATCTAAAATATCATCTTGGTTAAGAAACAACAACAACACATGGTTAAGAAATTTTGATTAGGTCAATCGTAAAAATGAATTTTTGCGCCATTTATATTGCAACATTTTCGAAAAATCCGCATTGAACAACGTGGTGGCTATTTAATGACCTCTCCAATTCCGAAGGTTTGAATTCTACTACATGCATGAATTTTTCACCGCCCACTGCATGGTGCCATTTAGTTGGCTTCTTACACCCAAAATGCAATAGCTCCAAGAGACTGTATTCGGATAGAATTAAATGCAAAAAAATCTACTATACCAAAAAAGGAACTTGTGAGTTTAAAAGTAGAGGAGGTATGTTTACACTTCAAGTACATGATCGGATTTTGGCCTTGCAACGATAAGTTTAATCGTTTCTTATGATTTTGCTTGCGATTTCTTCTATTCAATGGATTGGCCCGTCCAATGGTACATATTACATAACCTATTACAATCGTTTCATCTGCAAAAAAGAATTAGTCCGACCAGCTGGGAGAGACTTTGATCATTGCGGAGTGGTAAAAATAAGCTAACGCGGATTGGTATTCCATTTCTCAGCAAGCACGACGTCCTAAAGTACCACGTATTTCAACCACTGTTCACCCAGTTTTTTATCACTTAGATAAGTACCATGCGTTATGTACCTTTTAATGAATTTTCTTCAAAATACTTTTTCATGTTTGTCCAAGAATTAAACAACCACTTCAGTCCGTTTCGGTCGTTGGCAGCTAAATGCAAGAAAATTATTTTCAGGAATTTGAGTTCACCCAGTTCTTTATCACTTAGATAAGTACCATGCGTTATATACCTTTTAATGAATTTTCTTCAAATACTTTTTCATGTTTGTCCAAGAATTAAAACAACCATTTCAGTCCGTTTCGGTCGTTGGCAGCTAAATGCAAGAAAATTATTTTCAGGAATTTGAGTAGAACTCACCCAGCGGCATCACTCGACAATCGGAGTAAAGTTCCCATTGGCAATTTTTCCTATATGGAACATGTAGAAAAATAATTTCTATTGATAAGCGGTTACAAACGCCCTACTCCCCACATACCAGGAAAGGGTTCGTAGTGGATTCCTGGAAAGAAACGAGTCGAGCGACGTGATAGAAATAAAGGAGCCCATATTCCCTTTTCCACAAAGCGTATATCAGTTAGTGAAAATCGAATTACGCTCACTCAATATCGGATGATATACTCGAAGACAAGTTTCCAATAAAACCTCTCATACAATACCACCGCGTTTCTGGGTGACTTTCTGGATTTACGAATGCGAAAAATCTTTTGATTTCGAGCGTATTCGCTGAGAACTGTGTTTACGCTTCAATTCAAGTCACTGAATACGCGTCTCCCGACTCGAGCGCATGATATTTAAAAGAATGACTTCATTGGATGGAATAACACGTGAGGTAGAGCTGATCCTTTCATTCATTGCCAAGATGGAACCTACACACTTCACTCCAGTTGGTACACCTCATATAAAAAATATTATGGGCAGCTATCAAAATTACTAAAATGCAGGAAAATAAACTAATTCAAAATTAAAACATCAATATAGCCCAAAATTCTACCACATTTAACAGCTGAAAGAGGGAGTATCCGCATAATGGCATAGCAGAATAGAGTACTATGTCTGAGGCCAAGTATGGAAAACCCTTCTGTTCTGAGTTTCTAACATAAAAGCACCAATATTTAATTTGGAGAACAGAGTTTCACGGGCTGTCGAAATAAATAATTCTTAAGGATTCACTGCCTTTCGCTGACCACTCGATGCCAAGCCAATACGGCCAACTGGATGTGTGTAGTTTCACCTCTGTCATCTTCCTTTCATAATGGTAAATCGTAATAACTCACTTATGCATACCAACTTATTATTTATTTTTCTGCCATCTCTCTCAGATGGCACGTACTTAAAATTCCGAGAGAATCGTTATAATTTGTACGCGTAAGATGACATATATAATGTGGAGGCCTCAACTTTACCGTATATGCAATAATACGAATCCAATCAAAACAAAATAGCCAAGATAAACCAATGGTGTTGCCACTTCTTCGTATATGACGTAAACATATCAGGAGAATGAAGTAATTTCGCAGAGGTTGAATGTAATGAAGGTAAAAGCATGCTAGATTCAGTATAAGAGCAGTACCGTTATTATGGCGTTTCTAAAAGCATCCAATGAAGTATGCCACATAAGTTAACGATGGATCTGTAAAATTATTTTTAACCGCTTTACAATAAACAATTATAATTTTTCTCAACAAATCTCAATCATCCCAATCAAAAATCTGTCTCGTCCCTTCGGCTCCGGCAGTCTAGTATGCTTAACTTAATTGATGAAGAAACTTCCATCTATGCCTCATACTTACGCTAATAGCAATAGAGCAAGACACAGTTCTCGTGAAGAAACATTCTAGAAAAAAATAGAAGGTAAAGCCTCATAAGGAATACTGAAATATTAAGACGAGCAGTTAGGTTTGGTAATGCTGACTTTTTTTTCATAAGAGCACGCGTTAGAACCCCCGCAATGGCACAAAGTTTACATCGAAATTTCGATTCCTACATGAGTGTTTCGTGGAGAGCACTTCCATAGCACTACTCCATCCTTATGATTGACTATAAACTTGAGGACCCATCAGCGCCTTTCGTCAAAAGCAGGCTAATACCGACGCCAGGTTTATCTTCAACCTTTCACCAGCCTCCCGAATAATCCTTCCCTGTCATCGTACCCACCTATCCAACAAAGCGATTGATTTCTGTTATCACCCAACTCATTAAGTAAGAAAAAAAGCCAACCGATCGATGGACGAATATTAGGAACGTACGGAAAATGGTGAAGGAAAAAAGATACCCATAAAAGTAAGGCAATCAGCATGGAATAGGTAAGAATGTATGGGCAGGAGTTAAACAATTTTATGACTGAAATACACCGATGATGGTGATGGCCCTTCCAAGTACCATCGGCCCAACATAACGCCATGCTATCCACGTAATCTATTGGTTTCACGGGGCGTTTCCATGGCGGTTGATGACGACGCCGATAACGCAGGGAATTGCGTTGGCAACACTGATCGCAGGGATGGAGAAGAAGAGAAACGGGAGGGGAAGAATGGGAAATGTTTAGAGGGGTGAAAGGGAGGAAAGGCCGAGAGATGGCGGAAATAGCGCCGGGTGCGCCTCCAAGCGGAATGATGATGAACCCGCAGATTTTGTTGATGCGGACGGAACGAATGGGAATATAATGGGGCGAAAACCGGGGAGAAGAGTCTCGTAAAGAGAAATGGGCGAAAGGGGAAGACTTTCGCAGCCACGCCCCCCATCTCATGAAAGCCCATCCCCACCCCCGACCATCCCCCACGCACATATCCCCGGTGTGGGTAGGGGCGGGGCGGGGGAAGAGGGAGGGGTGGGTGTGAGAGAAAGGCTGGGACATAATAGAGACGTTTATTGGCATCAGCCTCTATCGGACTGCCGAGGCGACCAAAGGGAGTGTGTGCGCGACATGAGAGTGAGGAAGAGATATAAGTTCCTCCAGGGGACGCGCGGTACCCAGAATCCCTTAATGGATTCATTCTTTTTTTTCCATATCCCGCGGGAAAAGTGGGCTGCGCAATGCGTACAAACGGAGGTGATTGCTGACGCGTGTTCACACCTTCACGACCCCAATAGCCACTTTCGTGACACGCAGCAGCCCCGGAGAGGTTTCTCCTATCTCTGCATGAGGTCAGCGGAGTGCAGATATCCTCGACCTCCGAATAAATGACCCTTAAGCCATCACTCTTCTCCTACTGCTCAATTATGCCCCGCCAAATAGTCAATCGAACATAACTGACCTTCGCGTGGTATGCTTCATTTAGAATAATATAATCTTTTGTTGAGAGCTTTTGATGAACATTGCAGCAAATTTACTAAAAGTATGAGTGATGATAATTTATAACTTCGTTTTTCCAAATAAAAGCGTGTGGAAAAACAAAATTATAAGTTTTCATCATTATGTTGGCAAATTCTATAAAGTTACGCTCGAAACCACAAATTTAACATATGGGACTAATGCAGGAAAAACCTTGTAGAATCTCATTGTTAATAAAATTAAAACCTTACATTATCCACACAAAAATAATACATTAACGACTATAGTTTCAACGATTTATTGCCAATATCTAGACGAATCATGATCAGTTACACTCAATAGTGTGGAATATACTAAGCTATAGTTCAATTTAAATATTCTATTGCAACCCCTTGATGCATCAAAGTGATGTAAGTTACTGTTAATACAAAATAACATTTTATCCTGCCTGTTATACGATCCCGGATGTACAAATGGCAGGAAAAGTGTTTTAGCTAATTAATTCATCACGACACCATAGTTTGAAGTGAATTTCCGAGAATATGGTAGCATCCTGGAATAACTAATGCGATAGCAAATGACTTTTTGTCGCCAATTTCCCTACTTTGGAACCATAACTTTGTATTCGTGTGCGTGACTCCATTTGTGCATTCTCCGTAATTAATGCAATATACTTTCCTCCTTAGAAGATAGATAGATATTTATTCCTCATATGCCTTTGATACAGATAAAATACAATTACAAAAAATATATAAGTTTTTAATTTTTCATGTGAGCTTTAGGAGGTTCTATAGGTTTCCTGTTTGGAGCTTCCATCAAAAAACATTGGTGCACGAATGTGATGCAAAATATGTGACAATACATTTAGTTTTAGATAATATTAATAATTATTTAATAATTGTAATGATATTTACTAAAAAGAAAAAGGAACAAAAAAGTTTTAAATTTTTTGTGCCGATAACAATATTATGCATATAAATATTGTATATTGTCAATGGCGAATACAAAAAAAATTATGCACAATAATTATTATTACATCAAAAGGAGTTCCACCCTTTCAAAAGAATAGAGAGAAAAGCCTTTTTGCAAGAAAATGAATACACTATTAAGATCCTTTAATTAGATGGTAAGTTATTATACACTTTAGGGCCAAGGAGCACAAAACATGTTTTGTATACAGTGCTTTGAACCTTTTTCAATCGATATTGCATCCTTGTACAGCCACCCCCAATGTACGACTTATCATATAAGGCAGATATAAAGCCACTCCTTATAAATAATGTCCAAAAGACCTTGTAAATATACAAATACCTTAGAGGAAGCAACTTTAAACCGCAAAAGAAGGGGAAACTGGGATGGCACCGGCTTTTTTTCGAAATGATTCTAATGATGCTCTTTTGAGCAAAGAAGGCTAACTTTATAAGAATGACCAATCGTAATCCGCTCTCAGCTCGTGATCGTAAAACAGACGCATAACTCCCTAAATATTTAAAAAAGGTATTTAAAAATAAAAGGAGTGATAAAATTTAAAAAATTAAATTAGGCAACTGCAAAAACAATAAAATATTCTAACCGTGCCATCACCATGCACATTCCTAACGGATTCACATTTTTTTACAATCTCAGTTCGTAAAACGATAAAGGTATAAAGATAAAGATATTTTTTATAAAGATAATAGTAATAGGTTTGTCTTACTATTATCTTTATAAAAAAAACAATATTTCAATGCACTACACCAAAATTTAAATCCCATAGTAGAAGGTATTTTTTTTTCAATTTTGACAACTGCATACCAAAAAAGATTAAAGAAAAAGAAAAACTTTATTCCCCGATTACTCCGGAGTACAGACCACATTTTTCTCCTAAGATGTTTTCTACTTAACCCATGCATGCAATAAAAACAAATCCGGAATCTGAAACATGAAACTTAATTTGCCGACCGAGATGGCCGTGTTCGGCGGCAGTTATTTTTATAACAACCAGCCCACAGTTTAGGGTCGCTTTTCCTCGGTCCCAAAACCTCAACATGACCGGATAAAAAATAACTGAATAGCAAGAGCAACCTTTTCCCAAGGTATTTTATTTTTTCTCAAGCTTCTCTTAACTCTCGGGGCCTTCCATACCAACCGAAATGCCTTGCCCTCCCCGTATGCCCATGTCGCATTCTTCTCTCAGCCTCATAAGACCCACAAGCTCCCGGTATATTACCGGTCGACTTTTCCTCCTTCATATGAATTTTTCCGAAAGAACTTTTCCTTTTCCAACATCTTTTTGAGCCTTATGACACCTCATAAGTACTCTTCAGTATATTACTGACTCATAGGATCGGCCTATGACTCGTAGTAATCTGTCACATAATCAATGTAAACTCTCGATTCAAATCTTATGGTTGGGAATTGCGTTATACCGAGAGTGAACATTTAAGTTAAACTAGGCGAAGGTTATTCTAAAGGCAAAATACAGGACATCCCTGTCATATCTAACTTATACGCATAAAAACCAAAGATTCTCTTAAATTATATCTCCGACTCACTCACTGACTAATTACGATATCTCTGGAATCTCTTTAGATATGCATCACAGTCAAATGTTTCCAAAGACAATCTTTTTAGACTGAAATGACTCAATGAAAAGAATTAATCTCAACGAGGTGTTAATGTGCATTGAGAAAAATGCCAGCAAATATTTCATGGGAAAATTATTAGCTTATATATATCATTTTCCTAATTCCTTAAAGTAACCTTTCTACTGTTGACGGCTCTAGTTGGTGGAATAACATATCGAGGGAGAATTTAAAACACTTAGTAATATTCCACAACCAATTTATTTTCCCAACCGGTTTCAACGCTAACGCGTCATTTTCAAGGGACAATTCTCAAAGTTTTTGGGAGGTGCGCCAAATATATATCCAATTCACAATGGGGGGGAGGGGAGGTTAAGTAAAAAGGGGGGGGATGGATAGGGAGGGAGGGTGAGGGTATTGCGAGGAAGCAACCGTCAAGGTGAGGGAAGGGGCTGTGGGTGTAGCACAGAGGTGAATGGAGAATATTTAAAAACAGAACAGTCATTTAAAAGCACAACATCAGGGACACCTTGTCTCATACTAATTTCAAAATTCTCTAAAAAGTCCAGTTTAAAACCTTTGTCATTTGCCAGAATTGGCTCGTTTCTTCTTGAAGTTATCAATACTATTTCGAGTGGCCAGCTTGAACATCTATTTTAACAACAAGTGCCTGAAATTGGGAGTAGTGCCTAATTATGTCCACATCACAACGAGATCCACCTCTACCTCAGCAATTGCAGCCGTGGATGCAGCGAAGAAACTGTGGATAAGGAAGGAGCTGAAATCCTGGTTCGCAAGGAGGGACGCCCTTTCCCACTACTTGTATCTGATCCACCTGCGCATGGCCAACAATGTAATCTGGTACCAGTGGATCCTCTTCCAAGACTCAGTGAAATCCATTGTGAGTAGAGTGGCATCTAAGAAGACCCTAGTGCTACGTAAAAAACTCAGACAATTGTGCACAAAGCAGTTACAACCGAAAAAGTGTCCCTCTCAACCTAAACCTAAAACATTTTATCCGCGAGTGCTCAATTTATCCCCACACAGTTTTTCTAGTGATGAAATGAATCTTTTAAATAATGGTTATAAATACGCGCCCAAACTACCAATTAGACCCAGAGGTATCACTAACCTCTTGGGAGGTTACCTCCCTCCTCTAACTAACTGTGACGTGGCCTTACGAAAAGAATCACTAGGTAAAAAACAAGAAATAGCCGACATAATCGCAAATAACCTTTGTGAACTCCAGTATCCACTTGCTCACTCGGATAAAAAACTGATTACAAACATAAAAACCTCTGCGGAAAATTTTAATTTAATTTTTACGAAAGCCGACAAAGGAAACACCTTAGTGATTCTAAATAAGACTGACTATGTGACGAAGTGTGAAAAGTTTATTTCCGAAAACGGTTTTACTGTACTGAGTAAAGATCCAACGAACAGTTTTCAACAATCCCTCAAGTCTGCATTAAATAACTGCAGTGCCCTTCTTCCCCAGAGAGAAAAATGGTGCCTAGTGAAAATGAAACCCCTACCTCCCAGAATGTACGGCCTTCCAAAAACACATAAAACAGGCATTCCTATTCAACCAGTGGTTTCCCACGTTACCGCACCGGCGCATCTATTGTCCACGAAATTGAATATTCTCCTAAGGAATTTGTCTTCATTTAAATCCACTTATGGTATTCAAAACTCTAAGGACCTAGCCAACAAAATTGTAGATGTCAAACCCCCCACAAACGCGAAACTGGTATCTTTTGACGTGTGTAATTTGTTTACGTCCGTCCCGGCCAAGGAATCCATCGGTGTAGCCACCTCCTGGTTAAGAAGAGCCAAGTGTGGAGAAGATCTCATCAACAACTTCTACCAACTTCTCACCCTGTGCATCGAACAGAATTATTTCCTGTTTGACGGGAAATATTACAAACAAGATCACGGCCTCAGCATGGGCTCCCCGCTCTCCCCTATACTTGCAGACATGTTCATGGATTCTTTAGAAAATAACCTTTTCAATTCAAACCATCCACTGTTAAAAATGTTATATATTATTATAGATATGTAGATGATGTTATTTGTTTATGGACGGGAAGCCGCAGACAATTAGAACAGTTTTTAGCCTTTTTAAACTCCCGACACGAAGCTATCAAATTTACGATGGAATTGGGTAATAGAAAAATTAATTATTTAGACCTCACAATTTCTATTGATACAAATCGACATTCCTTTGCAATATTTCGAAAGGACACATACTCGGACGTAATAATCCCGAGTAATTCTTTTCACCACCACACCCACAAATTTGCAGGCATATATTCAATGATAAACCGGCTAATATCCATCCCCCTATCAGACTCCTCCTATCAAGAGGAACTAAAAACAATAAAAACGATCACCGAAAGTAATGACTATAACTGTTCTCTTGTCCAAAGACTACTAGCCAAGCAAATAAAACGAAAAACAATTTCTCTTTTGTCAACCCTCGACAGAATAAGCCTAGACAAACCCAATAAATGGTGCAAACTCCCATTTTTAGGGGCATTAACCCACAAAATAACGAGACACATCCAGAACGACAGGTTAAGAATAGGATACTATAACCCAGTGACGTTAGGAAAACTCCTTTTCAACTCCAAGGACAAGATGGACATTATGGAAAAGTGTGGTGTGTACTTATTAGAGTGTGAAGGATGCAATGGTGTTTATGTGGGTCAAACTGGTCGCAAATTTGCTACCAGAGCGAAAGAACATATGAAATATATATTTAATAATGACCCAAAATCAGGTATTGCTAATCATATAATTGAAACTGGTCACCAATGTAATTTTAAACCTAAGGTTTTACATGTCAATGACAAAGGTTTTAAACTGGACTTTTTAGAGAATTTTGAAATTAGTATGAGACAAGGTGTCCCTGATGTTGTGCTTTTAAATGACTGTTCTGTTTTTAAATATTCTCCATTCACCTCTGTGCTACACCCACAGCCCCTTCCCTCACCTTGACGGTTGCTTCCTCGCAATACCCTCACCCTCCCTCCCTATCCATCCCCCCCCTTTTTACTTAACCTCCCCTCCCCCCCATTGTGAATTGGATATATATTTGGCGCACCTCCCAAAAACTTTGAGAATTGTCCCTTGAAAATGACGCGTTAGCGTTGAAACCGGTTGGGAAAATAAATTGGTTGTGGAATATTACTAAGTGTTTTAAATTCTCCCTCCTTAAAGTACTTTAAGAGGGTATTTACACTAAAATGTCTTACTTCAGCGGGAAAAGCAATTTTGAACTTTTAAGTTTCAAAGAAGTGAAAAACCAACAATTCGCCCTCCTTATTTCTCACTCATCTTTTCATAGACGTGGTTGGTTCATTGAATAATATTTTTTTGGTTCAACTGTCTCTGAGTGACTCTTAGCTCATGATATATTGCAGTCGGAAAGAGGATTGACCAGAAAAAATATATATCCCAATGGTAACCAACACATGGTCTAACCACTATCTCAAAGACTTCTCTGTTTATCGCCAATAACCAAGAAAATTTTTAACCTTTGCGATTATTCCCGATATAAAGCGAGAAAGACAGGTGGTGTATAGAAATGGGAAAAAGTAGTTACATATGAGTATAGAAAGATCTATTAACTAAGCCACAATAGTTTGAATGCTTTACACGACCAATGACTATGCCAGATGCTTAAATTTAGTGGAGACTTAACTAGGGATGAGTTTGTCTTACACTTTTTGCTCACAAGAGTCTTAGATGTGCCGATTCATTGTCTATAATTACTTGCATAATAATCAATACATCCGATGGTCTATTAATCACAATTCAAAATACAGCTTAAGACCTAGAAAAAGGTCTCCAATAACGGGGATCAAGAATAATGAACATCGTAAGAAAAGTTAATTGCCAGTAAATTACCTAATTCAATCAACACATTTAATACATTATTAGTAGGAATATGATCAAGAGTAAGACCAAACAGAAAACATGCGTAAATGACAAAAACTCAAAACTGGACGGGTAACTCAAATAGTATAGCAGACCACTGTTATCATCACTTATCTGACTGTACGTCTAACTAGTGATTTCAATGGAATAAATAAAACCTAAATCTTTCTTTTACGTTGAACTGATACAAATAATGTAATCCAATGGATATTCAATTAACTAATCTTCTCAAAGGTATTCATGAATCCCTTTGAGTAGATTATCAATCTGATTTTTTCTTACTGTGATTTTTAAAAACAGATTTTTACCATTCATACGAGAGTTGACATCTAATGAGGGTAAAGAGACTTGAGTGTAGTTTTTGACGGCAAAATTGCTGGAAAGCGGGGTAGAGAGACAGGGTACGCATTCGATTTTATAAAAATAAGTGAGGAAGCTTACTGAACTAAAAAGTGATAAAGAGAGGAAGTGACGGGACTCTAAAGAGGGCCACAAGAAAGCACAAATAGTCCGTAAATGCCAACCCTGAGTTTTAAACACAACCAATCCTCGTGAATCACAATCATGAATGGCTGCTTGTTCAGCCAAAGATACTTGGAAATAAAGTTGAACGCCAAAAAAATATGAAAAGGAGCACTTTTTGGTTATTCAACTGTTTTCTACCACTTTCGTTTTCCCGATTTTGCAAAGCTACATTCATTTTCTGGTGCTCTCGTTAAAGTTCCTTTTTTTCTTTAGAAAAAGTTCATCAGATTTGAGTATTTATTCCCATAGAATATTAAACTTTAAGTAGAAGGTTCACTCACTTTGTAAAACAAATTAAAATAAACTACAGGTGTCCATTAATAACAATTATTATCCCTTTATTTCACCTTACAATATTTTCGAGCACTTCTGTCCCCTTTCCTATTTAATATCACCAATTTCCCTGTCTCATCAATGCAGTAGGTTTCTTGGACTCAAATATTCACTCCCTAAAATCTTTTGAACTAAATAATTGGGGCCAAAAGGCCCTTGCTTACTCAAAATCTAGTCAGTACAATAACAGCTTCAATCAGGGAAGACAAAGTTCCAAGCTAACGAGTGGAAACTATGACCCAGCTCGAACATTCTCGCCTCGCAATTACGGACAAACCCGCGGGAGGCCGCTTTCACAACAAAAGCTGAGGGGTTACGGCAAACCACCAATTAAAACCACAATGAGAAGACACTACACTGGATTGCTGTCTTCTGACTCGTTAAATTCTTTTTTGTCATTCCAAAAACAATCAAGTCATTATATTGTGGCGCAGAAGACGTCTGGAGGGACATTTGAAAACGGATTCTGATAGCCAAAGTGGCACTGCGGAACCACGGAATACATAGCTCCAAATGGGTTATCAAAGAAGCATGCAGGAGAAAAGTCTCATTTGGAGATAACACAATCCATTGAGTGACTGATTCATTAAGACGAAAGGAGATTGGAAGAAAACAAATCCTCAATAAACATCCTTAAGTCTTAAAGAACATCTTTAGTTGTAATCATTCCCAGTCACCTAGTTTCCTAACATTAGTAAAGTTGCTAGCAGTTGCATGAAACTTTGAATTTCATTCTGAATCGTTCAAGTACGAATAAGGAGACTATTTTACGTAACATTAATTCGCACCTTTTCCATCACCGACTTAATTATTGTATCGGCTGCAGTATTTCAGCTGCTAAAAACGTTTCAACGTCACTGTTGGCATTTTCTCGTATTTTCGGATTTACTGTGTAATCATTTAAAAAAACGATATTATAATTTGATAAACGTTGGAAACCAACCTTTCTGTTAAAGTGGTTCTCTCTCTCTTTATAGTTTATCAAACTTACGGCTAAAGACATCGAGTTTAACCAAAAATATGTAGTAACACTGAAGTAGACCGGATGTAACAAAACAGACACGAATCAGTGGAATAATTTGGATGTCAGACAAACAATAATACAACTGTAAATTTGCACTGATTTTCGCCCAATTTCAATAATTTAGGAAACCATTATTTTATTACTGCATAATACCAAATCGAAGTAAAATACATAATACAAATTTTTGATAATTTAATGACTCATATAACGGTAACTTTGGAGGACCACAATACCATAACCAAAGATGTAATTCACTTTTGGTGGCTGGTAAAATATAAATACAGCACCAACAGACGAATTTACTTTCTCACCAAGCCTCTGAACCTCAAGGAAAGGATGGCACTTCGTGTTTAGCAGCCCAGTAGGGAAGAAAAATGGAGCTCTAGAATTATTTCACTATAACAGAACCGAGTTTGCTTGAGTGCCAACAAGAGAGTTTGCAGGCGATAGAATATTAAACAACGAAAGCAAAAACCATAACTCGAGACAGCGAGAGGCTGTAGTAGGGCTGTCAGAAGTAAGGGGGGAATCGAGCACTATTGCGAGCAAACGAAACTTTAACCACGAGATGAATTATGGGAAGGGAGATAAAGAAGAAATCGATGGGAAAACTTTTTGACAAAAGAGGAAACAACGCGTAGGAGAAGTTACAGAAGCAGAGGGAGCCTTTCATCGCGAGTTTCCTCCGCTACTGCAAGAGTGATTACTTACTCGTTCTACGTCCTTTTATTGCCCGTTTCCCTTCGTTTCTTCGAGTTTCGTGTTTTTTCCACCCCTAACTTCCCTTAATGCGCCGTGAAAACTGGCCTATTTATGGGCGTGATTCATTTTTCTAACTCACCTACGCCCTTAAGTTAACAAGGACGGGACAAAAACTCCTCCATTGATGCATGGAGACATTCACATGTTCATTCATCAACCGCCGGCTTTTTACTGCTCATGAGTAATATATCATTTAAAAAAATAGAGCACTCCGCGTCTTTCAGCAGACTTCACCTTTAACGACGACGTAATGCAAGCGAAAATACATCAACCTGTAGTCAATTGACTTGCCTTTAAAAGCAACGAAATCGTGGCACAGATATCACGTTGTAGATATATCCCTTAAACCTTTACAAACTCTACTCCTTAAAATTCCTTTAATTCTTTCTCCGAGCATATTTAAAATGCAGCTCTGAGAGTATTTAATTACACTCTTTATATTTAATGAAATAAATTGTTTCTGAGATATTGATGATGACATGAATTAATAGTCGTTGAAGTACAGATTCAAGGTAGACTTTGTCGTAATAGACCCTACCTTCCTACTACAGCCCTACTACAGCCTCTCGCTGTCTCGAGTTAAGGTTTTTGCTTTCGTCGTTTAATATTCTATCGCCTGCAAACTCTCTTGTTGGCACTCAATAATTTAGACCAGAATAAGGCACAAAGAAAGAAGAAAACATACCAACGGAAGCCTCTTTTTATTTCGTTTACTATACTTGATAAAAACAAAATAAATATTTTCCTCTCTTTTTACCCTCCACATTCACCTCGATTGTAATTTTCTATCAGTTTTGGACATTACCTACTTCACGTACAAGTTAACTAAAGTTCCAGGTGTTTCTGTTGATATTTTTTCATTCGACACAAGTGGCATTTAAATCACTGTTGGAAAATAGTATTTCTACTATTTTAAAAATAACGTTTTAAAGAATGTGATAATTACGGCATAAATTACGGCTAAAGCTTAAAACATACTAAGAAGTAGAGCATACAATGGATTTATCCAGGTATTATTTTGTCCACGCAACGTATTATTAGTAATATTTATTGTTTATACAGTTGTATCTTAAACTCAGCGGAGCTATAAACGGGGTAAATTCTTCGCTGAGCACTCCACTCATCAAATGAATGTATTAATGACAACAGCGCTTTCATTTTATAAGATTTATATTTATAATATTTATCCATTTCAATCATGTTATGCCCACAACCAATATATATTGATTCTATGTAATAATATCAGCGCATCTGACGCATGACTTGCTTTGTTATACTGAAGGCTAATAAATTTATATATTAAAATAAAAATAATGTTTATTATTGCACAATAACAAATGCAAAATGATCTCCATCTCCAACCAAATCGTTGGTTGGAGATCGAGAAATGTGAATCATTTTGGTAAATAGCACTGAGAGTGAAAATACTATAATTATGCACGCATTTGCTAATAACTCTGGTACAGTAAATGACTCTTTTAATGATGTAAATGCATAAGCAAAACGATCTTCAAATCTATAGTGTCTAAATTCTATATTCAAGTAAAATAAAAATTTTATTCAGTTGAGACCTAAAATTTTTCTTGGAAAACTATTTTTCCCTTTGCTATACATTCTATGAGATGGATACACGAGGTTTGATTTTCCCGTTCATAATTATTATATGGCTCTACATAAATCTATTCCTTTATGCAACATAACGGCTCATTACGTTTTTTTATACCATTGACAGAAAAATGTCTATGGAAGTGTTGACCGTATTGACGTAAAGTTTGATGTCATCGAATTCATATTTAAAAAATAAATTCTCGGCTATTGAGTCTCGTAATTGAGCGTACACAAAGAAGTCCCGCGACTAAAGTCTACCTGTTCGTCTGAAAAGATGTTTCGTTTATATTTCACCACGGTCATAAAGAATTTTGCACAGCTAATTAATACCACAAGTGTTCCAAAGAAGATTTTTAAATGGCATAATGTTGTAAACGGAAGGCATGAGGCTTTTAAATATTAAGTGAAAAGCAGTGCGCTACTAGTCGTGACATTGACAAAATTTTCACCCGACCGTACAGGAGATAACAGGGAGATAAACAATCATTCTAAATCCGGGGTAAATTGAAAGATATTTTCACCGTAAACTTAGGACATTCGCCTACATGCCAGTTTTTACAACCCTAAATGTCTCTAAAAAAACGCGTTTTGCTATTTGTTTGTAAGTACTAGGTAGGCAAGGATAAAGCATATCATATGTAGACTTCACATTGACATGTATTTCATGACTTCATGACTTCATAGGCATGTGTAGACATATCACAGTAGCCTTCCTCTGAGAATCAATTCGACTGCTTGACTTTCACCATCATGAAAGCCACGGGTAACGTATCCTGTAATGAGACTTCCTCATTAAACGATGGGTAATTCTCGACGATAAACTTGCGTCCGGCCACTCTGGATGTTATTTTTGTGCGGAAAATGCTACGCTATTTCGATACGTTTATGAATTATTAATGCCATGGCCAGAAAATATTAATACTCGTGGAAAAGAAGTGCGGCGCTTATCCTGGCAAATGAAGCTTGCACAGCAAGATTGACATAAAAGGTGATAGGCCGAAAGATACAGGGTATCCATAAAAGCAATGGTAAAACTAGGACAGCTACAATAATGCAATTAAGTATCCCAGCAATGGTAAATTTGATCATTCATGATACAAAATATTCAGGTGCTTCATCGCGGCAGGCTGCCGGACTGTTAACTGCCACCCTTGTGTTCACCCTCATCACCAGGTACAAATGCCCCGTGTGCCTCGTTTACCTCCCCCTCTCCTCCCTCCGGTCACCTCCCTTCGGTTTTTCCCCACCCACTTCCCCTTCTACCCCCACCTCACCTATTTCTTCACCTTCCTTCTTTACCCCCCCTCCTTTCTCTATTGAATATATATTATGCGCACCTAACTTCATTTTTACCTGATGATGATGTAAAAACACCGAAACCTAGGTCGAAGTAAATTTTATATTGTGGAAAATTGCTAAGTTTTTCATTTATGCATCATGCATAAGCTCCACACAATTTCACAGGAATCCTCGGATTTTATACTTCAGAAGAAAGTCTATCAATCGGCGGCTTCCGAGGAAAGTTACACGAGAGGCCCTAGCTTCCCCACATTGCAGCGGGCGACACGCGGAGGATGTGACTGCGGACGAGCGGAGAGCTGCTGGTGGAGAAGGCGGGGACGAAGAGAGGGAGAAAGCGCACGTGTCTCCATTTTGAGAGAAGAAACTGGAAGTTGGTGTTTTAAACAAATTGGCGAGATTATTCACAATCCAAAAAACATTCGCCCTGACTGTGGCTCGAACCTAGCCGTCCAGACGAGTAACTCCATAACACGAAAACTACTGAGTGATCATTCTGACCCCTGAGCCTGTTTTTGTTTTTTTCTCTAAGATAAATTTTTTTAAAGCCACATCTAGAGCCCCAAAATAGCCAAAACGAAAGGTCCTCACTAAAAATACTTCAGCTACATGCATACTCTGAAATAAATACGTTTGTGGGTCATTGCCAAAAGAAAATTAGAATAATTTCCTACCAGAGCGAAATTTAGGCGTGGTCTGTAATTGCGGTTGTCTTCATTTTTTTATATTTTGGAGTGTGAAGACAATTATTATATGTGAACAATAACATTCAACTTCAAAGGTTGCGCCTCATACTACATCTAATTGACATTACTATGCCTAAAATCATTACTATGCCTATACGAATATTTTTATATAGCTCATAAATATGTTTATAATTCAATCTCATTTTTGAAACTATGAAAATGTTATATTTATAAATAAATATCCCAAATAAAACTATGTCAGAAGGGTAGGTAAAACACCGGAGGTTCAGGTGATAAATTTAAACCTTTACGTTGATCCACGAATGCAGCAATTTTCTTCAAGTTCTTTAAGCCCTGACAACAAGTGTGAATGACTACGATTTCAAGGTGGAGGTGCAGGTACTTTTGAGTTTGTGGACAAGGCTCTCGTCAAAGGTGACGATTTATTCGGTAAACCATTGCGCAAAGACATCACCTCTCTAATTTTTAATAGAACTGTTTTTACCACCTTACTGGTAGGGCAAGGTTAGCATTCTTTTCGATGATCAGAAAGGAAAATCATGAAGGAGTTCCATCACGTTTCGCCAGACACTATTGAATTCAGCATTCTATTCATTAACGTCAGGATTGTAAATATATGAAAAGCAATAAAACACTATAAATCAATATTTAAATCAAAATCCTGTGAGATTTGAACTTCGAATAAGAGAAGCCGCAATTCCAATAGGAAGGATTGGACTTAGTACAAGCAATCTAGCGGTTACTGGGAGTACGCAGCAGCTATTTGGTCTTCAAGAAGCCAATAATAATGACAGTAAGTGTGTCGTTTAGCATTTATTTAAATATCTCTCAGGGAATAGGTCCGTGGCTCCATTTTCTTATCGTAAATGTAATAATAATAACTTTAATAACACATTTAAATTTCTTCAGCTAATTTTCTTACTATGCATACAAAAAATATACACAAAACAAGTGGAACTAGGCTCTTAGAAAGAAAGGTTCTTATGAAGGGGTTGCCATTCCTTGATAGAGCAGTGAACAGCACTTACAATATATATATATATAATCATATTTTAAAAGAGGCTATTCAACTGAACATGCCGAGAGTGCCCATTGCAATGTACAACTATATCATCACTAGCTAACAGATATACGGTTACAATTACATGTTACAATTTCAATGAATATGGTACAAAAAATATCATGAATATGATCAATAGGACCCTTTTTGATGATTAGGAAATGGTTTTTAGATATAGATTAGAATATAGTTTTTTGGATTTCCACATCGTTTTGTAAAAAGACTATCTCTCAATGGCTCAATTTCCATTTGAACAGTTCTTGGTTTTTAGAAATGTCTAGTTTTTGTGGTAGCTGAGTATATATTCTCATGAAGATACTCACTCTCTCTGGCTTTCACAGAAGTCACGAGATGTCACCATGGAGCAAACATGTTTCAGTCTGAGCGTAAACATTGGGAGAAAATTACTTTAAATAGCACTAAAACACCCCAATTTCCACTTTTTTAATGAGGAGACTGAACTAAAAATATTATTTCCTTACGGACCGATAATCCAGAAACAACCCTGCCGCACACCATTGAGATGGCTCGCAGGGATATTATTTAGGTGTAGAAGTAACTCCTTCAACGCGCATGATCCTCGACGTTGTGATACGTACACACATACATACATACCAATCACGCCTTTCCCTTCCGGTGCAGGCAGAGTCACGAAGTTTCACTCATAAATACCTAATTGCACACCTAACTGTGCTTCAATAATTTCCTCTATACTGACCTATCCTTGCAAACCTGTTTTGTTTCATTTACCCCCATACATTGCTCCATACACGCCGTCCTGTTTTTAAGACTCCTAATATTCCTCCTCTTAAGAATTTCCTCAACCACAACTTTCTCGGCCTACCTCTACCTCTCACATCATTTATTTCACTCTTATATATCTCTTTCGTTATTCGACTCTCATCCATTCTCTCAACATAGCCAAACCAACGAAGCACACTCCTTTCATATATGTCCATTACTGGAGCATCTAACCCACATTCATTCATGATCAACTCATTCCTGACCCTATCCATCCTACTTTTTCCGAAAAAACTCCTCAGATTACTCATACCCACGGCGTTAAGTCTACTCTTATGTCTATACTGACATACCCATGTTTCACTACCATACAACAAAGTGGGGAGAAGTACACTTTTTTACACGGCGATTTTCACTTTCTAAGACAGGCACTCATTCCTTGATATGCTCCACATGCTACCTACCACTTTCCTTTTGGCATTTGCACATGTCTTTATCTCCTCATCTATCCGTCCAACATTCCCCAACATCTTACCTTAGTACACAAAACCATTCACTTGTTCAATTCGTTCACCATTCGCACTCATACATAGTTATTCTCCCCATTCTCCTTATCCAAAACTACTACTTTAGTCTTGCACGCATTTACCCTCAGTTTCATTCTCTCTGTTGATTCACAAAACTTATTTAGGAGCTTCTGTAATCCCTCTTGGCTCTCTGAGATTAAAACAGCATCATCCGCATATAGAAGAACTCGCACGATTACATTTCCAACCATAACACCGTCGTTTTCACTACATGCATCTCTAACACATAAATCCATAAATTCATTAAACAGCCATGGTGACATTACACATCCTTGCTTTACGCCCTGTTTCATTGCAAACAATCACTCAGAACCCCGTTAATTCTCACACTTGCCTTACTATTATCATACATCGCCATCATAACATTCAAACCCGAAAAATGTTTCAGTCCAGTCATTAGGCTATTTCCGCAAAAACAGGAAACAATATCGTGATGACCTATTTCAACACCGTGATGCAGACCAAACTTTTTAGCGCCTCTGCTCATTCCAACTCACCGCAGAGCCTCTGCGATTCCGTGGGTTCAGGGCGCGGGGGTTTTCGAGTCCCCATTGCTTCCCCACATTTTAGTGGGCAGCAGGAGAAGGATGGCACTGTGGGATGCTAGCTGTGGGCGTGGATCGAAGAGGGACGCACGCGTGTGTAGAGGGACGGAGAAAGGGGGAGCGTGGTGGGAAGGGGTGGAGAGAGTATGGTTTTGGAGGTACGAAAGGCTTGTTGGAAGGCAGAGAGGGGGGGTCAGGGGGGGGGGAGCAGGGAACGGACCCGAGCAAAGAATGGCGATGAGAAATACTCCCGAGGGAAGACAAGGGAAAGAGAGAGAGAGAGTTAGGGAAGCGGGAAGAGGACAGAGGGGAATCCGGGACAAGGGATAAGAGGACGGGGAGGAGGGGATGAGGTATACAACGGACGGAGAAGGCAAAGGGAAGAGAGACGAGAATGGCCGCAGGAAGAGGAGGTGTAGTATGTTGGAGGAAGACTCGAGAGTTCTGCCAATTTAGATTTGTGGGAAGAGCGGCCGGCGTACCTAGAAGTGGAAGAAATGAACCATGGAGAACCAGGCTCTAAAACTTGCAGAGCGCACCGGAACCCAGAAAAAACGCCCGAGGTCTCGCAGGTCATACACACAGCAAAGGTCGTTTACTTTCTCTCTCGACGTTTCACTGCTGCAATATTCATCTCAGTAATCAGGGCTCAAGTACTTCCCACAAACTAGACTGCTCAAAGGTATTGCCAAACCTGCGAATGCTCCACACACTATGAATTACATCATAATCACAGATTTAAGCTAATAACAAGACTCTATGAGCGACAAAATCTAGTGACTTTGCAGAAATTGCCAAAGTCGACAATTTATATTTTTTTTTTTGTTCAGTATCACAATTATATCTCGCCCATCATAACAACATAAGTTGACTATTATATCAAAGCCTACATAAATTCCCAAAGGCTCGCTAGTAGTGCACTGAAAACGTCCAAAGTATCTTCCTTGCATTTTACCCACGAGTTAATCATCAAAGGATTAAGTATTTTTACTTCTAACGTACGTTATTTGCTTCACGGGAAGCGATTTGTTAACCGCACATCTTGTAATGAGTTTCCTGGTTATTCAGAGCTAAAAACCCTCAACCCTCTTGCTGCCCGCGTAGTATTCACCGAGAACTTAAATGCTCCTATTCAACTAACACGCTGAAAAATTAAAATATGCAAGATATTATTATATAAATTTGCTTAAGGAGATTCAAAATAATATCTATTAAAAATACTTCAGCACCCTTCCAAAACTACGATTCATCATTTGAGTATGCCTTTTTCATCTCACTCCACAAACTAGCCTTTTCTTCTATCAATGGTTTCATAAAATAATCCTATCATATCTCGTACTCGACCCATGAACAACAATCTTGTATTACTCATACTTATATACCTTACACAAAATAATGTTGATCAATTAAATCAGTACACTATTAAACTAAATATATTTTTCCATTTACCACTTACAAATTTCCCTCAACCCATATCATGAGATCTGCTGCAGTTTAATCCGTCCATGAAAGATTGGTGTAAGAAGCAATATTAACAGTATTCTAGGATCGCAGTGGTTAGTAATGCATCAATGACAAAGAGCAGCGCAATCGAAGCGATTTTATCGAATTTTTGCTTGAAGGCACACGTATTCCTTGAAGTGATGAAGCCATGGCTCACCGAACGGAGGTGGCGGAGAAGGATAAGAACAGGAAGAGGAAAGAATATAGGAAGAAAGAAACGAAGGAGAAGAATTACGAGAAGAGGAGAGATCGGAAAAACAAAAAGGAGCGAAAGGGGCGAGGAGAAGACGGGAAGTTATGGAGCGGCATTAGGGCTTGAGGAAGGGTTATGGGAAGTGAGAATGAAGATGGGATTTTTGGACACGGGATGGGAATGCAGCATCTTCCGCAGAAGAAGGGGATATATCCATTGAGAATGGGGAAAGGGGAAAGGGTAAGGGCGGAAGGGGGAGGTAAGACAAGGCCTTCAGAATAAAAGAATAAACCGGGTGGTGTCAGTGAGGAAGGCGTGTGGAAGGGAGGATTTTGGGAAGAAAGATAAAATATGTGGACTGACGTACGCCAGAATTTCGAATTGAATTTAGAAATTGAGGTGGTCCTAGAGAAGAACCGGAATAATTTCGGATCCGAGATGTTCCTAGAGCTCCCTAAGGTTCGCCCTTGAGTGATGTGAGAAAATTGAATTATGACGAACTCTATATTCTGTAGGTTTTAGGTGTAACTTTTTAAAAGGAGCTAGATATCCCATGACGCGGTCTTCGCGCCAAGGGGTAAAATTGAAATTTGAAATGAACCGCCGACTTTACTTCCAAACTTTTTGTATATAGTTAGGCTACTGTACCCAGAGAATTGTAATACGTTAAAATAGGTCGGATTTCACTCGGTTTTCAGAGTTATAACACTCATACTCCGCGCTGGCATCCTCACCTGGTGGTGGATTTCTCACTTTTAATTCATTCTAGAGCCCAAGTTTCGACCGGAGATGATACGCCGTCACAAAAAGACTCAAAAATGTGAATTCCTTTGCGCATTTAGCTGAAATAGTCTGGAATAAGAAAGATCCTCCGGTTCCACTTTTACCTTTTCTCTTCACCCAAAAATCGAAATTAATTCGAAACCCACCACTTGTTCTCAATGGCAGCTTCCGAGTTTTAGTCTCCAGGCGAACCAATATATCGATATGAAATTTAGCATGAATTAGGGCTGATATTCCGAGGTTTCAAGCGAGAGACCAAGTTTATATTATTGGAAGTAGGAAAAATTAACACAACAAATATTATTTCATCCCCATAGAATGTGGACAGCTGACCACGAAACCACCTTCCGGATTTCTTTAGAAACTTGCTAATCTTGTTGCTGCAATTGCTCAGTGTATAATTTCTCAAACAATCTTTCACGAGAGACAAGAATTCGAAAATCCACCAGAATTTATTAATCGGTGGCATTTACCGCTCTTTCGTCCTCCAAGAAAATTATATATCAGAACAGGGTGAATAAAATTTAAATTATTGAGTTCATATTTTATTTTCGAATTTGCTTTTCTTCGAATTGCAGAGGGTTTGTACCCGAGAGATAAGTTTATAGGTAAGGTGGCGTGAGTATCTTGCAATCTATGCTAGATTGATAGACACACGCACTGCCTAGCCGCACAGCCTAATCAACGGCTTCTTCTCCCTGGATCAATTGACTTGGCTCATAAAACTCGAGAGTAGATAGAACCCAGCCAAATGAAAGTTAAGTAGATTTTTAGTGATAAATGTTTGAACAAACACGCACATTTCGTCCATCAACATTGCTTGAAATTCACCGTTTTGTGAATTACTCTCTTTGTATCAAGTTTTGTCAATCTCAATGGAAGGAATATTGACATTTTTTCGAATAATACCACTATTACCGGCGACTTAGCAGCATTGATCATTCAATTAAAAATATCACGAACCGTGTGATTGATGCCTTTATAACCTACGGTATTATCAAACCATATGGTTTTATATGCTTATTTTAATAATCTATTACTTGAATACTATTGGCCTTCTGATTAGGATATTAATAGCATCAAACTTCTGAGTTTTTGTCTGCCAGGATTTCCACCCTCTGATATCCACAATAATCAACATCGGCTGAGAAACTAGTGCAAGCTACAACGGTTTATTGAACAGCTGGAGTGACTAGAAACGAGCCACATCGTGCTTATTCTTCCCACTCGACTCCGTTAATTGAACAATGCAAATCACAAACTCCCCATTCATTTTGGTCAGTGGTCGGCGAGAGATTACCGCCGGATTACACACCGTTAAATACTTACGACAGTCGGATTTCACAAACCCCATCAATTTTCACTGGCGGAGCAATCAGATAAGGGTGTGGGGGAATATAAAGAGAGTAAAGGGCAATGTATACCCAATGGAGGTGGTCGTGGCAAAAAGAAGGCGCAATAGAAACCTTTGCCTCCAAATCTAGTTTATTGTGCCGACCGCGTGAGCGCGGGAGAACAACTTGAATACAAAACTATTGGAGGAGTCACGTGCCAGTAACAATCGAATGGGAGCACTTAATTTGACCACAAGATAGGAATAGGATTAAATCCTGCGGTTTTGTCTCTATTTAAGTCATTGACATTGAGCGAAGGAGTTACCTCAGGCAAGTATAAATCCTAGCGTGCCAGAAAAAAATTACAATTGTGGACTACTATCGAGTGAGCTGCCCGGTACGACTCCATTATTTGACACATTCATGGCTTAGGTTTTCTTAATGTTTTTTAGCGATGAAGTAAGGCTTTTCGGCTTTTTTTAGATATTCGGGCCCACTTCTAGGTAATTCAAAATTGACCTGAAGGTTAACGCACCTTTAAAAGGATTACAAAAAACACTGACGCGCGGAAATATTTGAAGAATATTTTACTTCCATGACAGATTTTCTCACAATAATTGGCTAACTCCAGCTCTTTACTCAGCCCTTTCGGGAATGAAGATAAGGCTGTCAAATTGAGCATACATGCACATACATACCATCGATCTATTCCTTTTCGGAGTATGAGAAGTCAAAAATTTAGAACTTGCCTAAGAAAAATGGCTCCATTTGAAACATTTCCTTCGTGATTCTCTTCCTATACCGAAAAAATATTTCATAATTTTATATTTTCAAAATCGAATAAATATTTTATAACTTTATATTTTCTATACCGAGTAAATATTTAGCACAAAATTGGAAAGAATAGCTTTCCGCTCAATGTATGCATTGACACATGAAGAAAGATATAAAGCACATTATATTCTCAATCAAACGCAAATAGTTTCATTGGCCTTATACACAAGAGGTATTTACCATTACTTTGAATATAATAAATACCTCTGGCCAAAAGAATAAAAGGCATTTCTTACATTTTCTGTGCTCCTTCAATAAAACTCTTCTTCTTCCTGGAAATACCCACAAATATTCTAATCAGAAGCCATTAAACTATAAAAACTCTGAAGTTACTACGGCCATTGATATAAATTAGCACTTTCCTTGTCAAAAAAATAACATTTTTTTAATAGTCCCAAACCCCTTAAATAAAGGAAAGGTAGGACGAAAAATTAAGGCGGAATAAAAGAATGATAGGCAGGGAATCATACCAATGGTTCAAAAGTTACTACAGTAAGTTTTTACTGTAAAGAGATGAATGGAAACGGACCGACAAGAGAAGGCTGAGCAAATTATAAACATTAGGACATGGTATGAAATATACGTGCGAAAAGATTAGGAACAGATGGAAGAGCCGGCGGGAGAGATAGTGTCTACCATTTACCATTAACTGAAGAAGAGAACAGATAGAACTATGAGGTAGAATAAGTGAATATTGCACCCATAAAAATAGTGTATTGAATGGATTCTTTGTGCACTTAATGTATTTAAAATATGAGGATTCCTTGTCGAATTGTCACAGTTTGGAAACGCAATAGCATCTTTAAATATGCAACTGACTAATAGTAATTAGGAAAGTTGAAAATGGAAATAATTTTTAAAATATCTTTAAGGTATTCATCCAATGTATCAGTTTCCCATCCAGGGGTGATCGCAGCATTTGGATGGACGAAACGGCATATCACTTGCTGTGAGATAATATTTCAGTTTTTTATTTACATTAACGGCATCTTTTTTTATTTTTGAGTAAGTTTTTGATTTTTAAAAATATTTTTATTTTCCATATTTTATTTTTGTTGACATGCTATAAAAAATTTATTATAAAAATTTGCTCAGGTCACCTTCACTTGTATTCTTATATAAATTACTACTTAATTGCGTGCTAGAAGATATTAACTTTATTTAGGAGTGTGAAGGCATTAAATGTCGAGAACCGCTGAAATATATGGACAGATTGCGCACAATAACAAAGCTATGTGGATCGTTTTCATTACGAAAATTGGCTTTGCCTTCGCACGTCACGACGCCATCTACTCTCGTGTTTAATGTATGAGATCAACCATTGAACGTTCAACGCTAAAAAAAGCTATTGGTTAAATTAAATAAGTTTCCTTGAAGGCGGCACTTGATTAGCATTCGATATTGAAAAAAATTGATATCACCATCCACAGCAGAGGGCGCTCGAGCGTCACCGAGGTAACGCACAAATCCATCCACCTTCCGCGGCGAATAAATCCCGGCGTCCCCGAAAACAGCCCCTGTTTATCAACAGAAGAGCAGCATCACATGACGCATCGAGGCCAGCACATATATACGGATGGAGAAAAGAAAAAAAATTACCGCCCCTTTTTTAAATAAATGTGCCAATCCGTACGTGGAGTCTCCGTCATAAGCGGAGTATTGATAAGAGGCTCGATAAATCTTTAATATATAGAAAAAAACAAGCTTCTCGACGCGCAATCTAAAAGGCACTTCCTAACCCCCCTTCTAAACTTCTCCACACACCGTACACACCGATTTCCGATAATCCAAAACGCATTCATCACACATATTTTCGAAGCCCACCACGAGAAACTAATCTCGGCACAGGAGGAAGATGAAGAAGAGGAAGGAAAAAAATGATGGAAGATGAAATGATCAAGGAGCGAACAGCATCCCGGGCGAAGGAAGAAACGACGCTCGATAACGCCGGTGAACTGTTTGTGTGCGTGTGTGTGCGTATTTCGGTGATCTGTCACACCGAGGGGGAGGAGGGAGGAATGAGAGAGAGAGAAAATTCCAAAAAGTTTCCGCTTTTGCTCCCTGCCCACATCCCCACCGTCAATTTTCTTCCCCCTCCCGACACAAAAAATGAATCCTTTTCCTCGCGGCAACGGCGAAAAGGCAGTACACAACTGGGTCGTGGCTGAGGGCAATGCCACCGCACACCCCGACCAACCAGCCAGCCAACCGACTCACCGACCCCCCCCCTTCCTCACGCTTCCACGGACGAACGTAGGGGAGGGAAAAATGGATACGAGATGGAAAAAAAACATCCTTCCGAGAAAGAGCATCCACGGGAAGGTATCTCAGGGGCGAGGCAGCGGGCGTCTTCCTGCCGCCGCCGAATCACTGGAGTCCGCCTTCCTGTGTGAAACATCCGACTGCCGGGGAAGGAAATAAATTGAGTGAATTGGACGGAGGCGAAAAGCCGTCGTGTCGTCCTGTATGTTAATTCCACCCTGCAGTAAGAACGTGGACCGGATGACATGGCTATTGACAAGAACGAAAAGGGGTGGCTCCTTTGACTCGATCTCGTTGAAGGGAATGTTTTTGGATATATTCGACCACCATCCAGTTTTGGTAGCGTAAAACTTAAATTGTCAGTCAGCAACCGGAGGAAATAGCCGACGGATTAAAGTTTCACAAAAAAACTTAATATATTCCAACACCAAGGTTTTTTACTGACACAAACTTCGGAAAATATTTGTCATTCTCAAGGTCAAGCGAGAAACTAATATGAAGGGCTGTTAAGGAAAGACGTCGTGTCGTCCTGTATGTTAATTCCACCCTGCGGTAAGAACGCAGACCGGATGACATGGTTATTGGCAAGTACGAAGAGGGTTTGCTCTTTCTCCTCGATCTCGTTGGAGGAAATTATTTTGAATACATTCAGTCACCATCCGGTTTTGGTAGCATAAAATTGGAGCTGTCAGTCAGCAACAGGAGGAAATAGGTGACGGATTAAAGATCCATACAAAAAAATACTTAGTAAATTTCAACCCCAAGGATTTTTAACTAAACATTTTTAGGAAACACTTGTGACCAAAGTTAAGCAAGAAACTAATATGATGGGTTGTTAAGGAGTGAAACGGTACGCTTAGAGGACAGCGGAGTTAAAGGCTAAATATAACCAATACTCCGATTGATGACAGCAAAAATGAATGTAAATAATTAACTTGGAAGAGCAAGGATTGAATTCAACAGGTAAATTACGACGGTTGCCTAAAAAGTAATGCCCCACGTCTTTCTTAACTCCCTATTAACAGAAATCAGTGCGTTGAAACGGTCATCGAGACGTACCTTCATTGATCGCAGAGCCTTATCAAGTTATCACGGCGCTACCGTATCGCATATTTTAATGCTCTGACCGATATTGTGGACTCTGTCGAGGACAGACTGAAAGATTAGCAAAAGCAGTCTTACACATATAAAAGACGTGAAAAATGTAAATTGCTTCACAATTCCTCTTCTTTTCTATTCTATAATCCCATTTGAATAACGGTACTAAGTACTTTTCCACATTACTACTTCGGGCAACGACGTGATAATTAGCTCAGTAAAAATCTGAGTCCATAACGAGAGCGAGGACTGTTACAGACAAGACATACACACCATAGTAAATCACCGAAGGATGGCAGTAACACTTAAAGGAGATAATGCGGAATGATAGAGTGTGTAGATAAAACATCATTCTTTCATTCGTGTAAATTTCAATTTAGTAGAATAAATAGTTTTTGATAAAATAATTAGGGGAATGACTTTTTGGGCAACCTTCGTATTAAGGGTGGTAAAATGAAGGCTTAAGAAGAAAAACAAACGATTTCCTGATAATAGGGTGGGGAAGATATCTTCTGCCAACCATTCATAGATTGCTGGTGATTTTTTTTTCGTATATTTCCCACGTCACATCAAAAGTTTTCCGGGCCGGAGGATTGTACCATAATCATTCTACTCTCGTACCTAATACACAAGCAACTAAGCTAGGCCAGACTTTCTAGTCCAAAATGTCTCAGTAGTTGTTAATAAGATGTATAAGAGGTATATGTACAGCATCATAGCGGTCCATCAGAGATGAACTTCCGCAAGACACAATCGTGCGTCAAAAAAAATCTATCACAGGGAATGATAAATTCTCCGATACCCAATTACATCATATGCCACGATGAATAGTATGGAATGAATTTGAAACTGGAGAGGGGGAAATCTTTTCTGGTCCACTAATGAAAACACTGGCCAATCATTGCCAGCAAAAAGGTGCATGACGCAGAAGCTTTCACTCTTTCTCGTTGGAAATCAGTTCTTTCTGAGGCTATCAGATGCAAGCGTAGAAGTTATTTGTAGAATAATTTGTTTCGACTTACTTTTGAAAAGCTATTAACACGTGCACTCAACGACACACGATTCGCGCGCCAACAACCTTAACCATCTCCCGCCGTACCATGTAAACACTCGCACGAATCTATAGATTTCTTTGGAATGCCAAAGATAGAATAAACATTAATAAATACGAGACTGTGGGCTTTCATTGAGCAAGAGGAAGAGTTACTTAGCAGAGGATAAGCTTCATTGACAAGGATCAAAAATTAACGGCGACGAAAACGGGATAGAGAGGCATAGAGTGTTGAACTGGACCTCTCACTAATCGGTCCCATCAACCGATGACGATCAATGTTAAACTATTCAAAGGGGAGCCAAAAATGGAGGAAAGAACGGACAGAAGTGGACTCCGAAAAAAAAGAAATAATATTCACCGCAGGCGAAAAAGTTCCATTCTTTCGCCACGGCTCTTTGGCATCGTCCCTCGCGGTGTCCAAAATTTACCCATCATTTTAAAAACATTTTTCGCTCCCACCCCCTGCCCGTGACCACTTCAGCTCTCTCCCACCCCCACCTTCCCCTCCATTCCTATAAACTTCTCCCCCCACCCTCTCCGCCGACTCGTCAACCCCATTACCTACCACCCCCTCTCCCCGCGTCCAGCACCCCCACCGAATCCCTCTTCAACTTTCCGATCTTCATAGAGTCCGCTCCTGCAGAAGAGTAAACCGTGAATTTATCGCTTCCCGACTAACCGACTTGACCACTTTATTTCGAACGAATATGCGACCAACCGCCCGAAAAGCCATTTCCATTTTCGTACGTACCGGCTCCCACCCCCCCATCCCATTTTTTCTTCTCCCTCTCTACGCTGGGCCGAACGTGGGGCACGGCGAGTCCGAAACGACGAAAAATTATTGGCCCCTAGGAGTCGGGGAGAAGGAGGAAGAAGGGGAGAGGTGGGGCAAGGTATTAAAGAGGATGAAGAGGCGGAGACAGAAGACTAGGGAGACATGAACTTTGTGAAACGTTTTTCATCACTGAAGAAGTCAGCAATGAATGGACCAACGTTTTCACGTCATATGCTTGTTCGGATCACATGTCTCAAAACCATGCTGATATTGACTTCCACATTCACACTTTAAAATTCGACTTTTTAGAAAAACCTTTGTCAACTGTGAATACAGAACAATTAATAGATCATCTATTCTGAAAAAGAAATTCACTCAAAGATGAAAAATGGAATGACACATCTCTGGCATCAAATTTTGGTCATAAATCGGACAACCAGCGTCAATGCAATGGTAGTAAGGCACGAATTCAATCCATAACCTCATCAAATCCGTAGTTTTAGCTTGTGAACCACATTTAACTCCTAAACGGAAGGTCTGTAAAGAGTGTGTAAAAATTCGTATGAGTGTAATATGACGCCACGAGTTAATCTGCAAAGAGCCAAAGAGAACATTTTCGAATTGACCACAGAAACTCCAATAAGGCAAATTCACCTCTGGAAAACCTCCAGAGGCTCTCGAGCGAATAATCCAGACTTTGCATTAAAATAGCGGAGTCCACATAACAAGAACGACAGAGCTTTCACTGCCGGGAACATTAACGCTTTTGTTTTTGTTCACAAGATAAGGTTGGTTGAAAAAATATGAAAAATATTTGGGTCAATCATAAAAGGGTCAATCTTTCACTTAAATCAACGAGAAGGTTGTTCAAGTATTCGCTGCTTAGTCTTTCCTTACATCTCTAACATAACCATTTTATTTTAACCATTTCACAAGGCCTTTCATTCTTTTCTTTCATAAGCCTAGCGCTTTTAAGCATTTTTTCTGATGCACTGCCTTAAAAATTTATTTAACGCATAACCAACGTAGTTACTTTAGTTCTTATTTTTACTATCGACTTGCATTTTTTTTAAATTGTCTAAAACAATATGGCCTTTCTTCCTCATATACATTTTTCTCGCGGTCAACTTGTATAAGATGAGCCTAAGCTAAGAAATATACGCTACTACTGTAACAGCTAGGCCTACTTCATCGCTCGGCTACATCCAAATTTTTGCTTGCTCTCCCATAAAATTTCAGCGCTGAATTTCCACCCGAATTTTTTATTTTGTACTATGTAAATGATATTGATAAATGCCAAAAAAACTGTCACAATTCAGTAAACTGATTACATTAAGTTTATACTACTTCATTTTAAATTAAGTCTATGTAAGATAGGATAGTTCAGAACGACTCCTAAAGTGAAAACGTATTTACTTTCACTGGCGTTGGTTCAAACCTGCAAAAGGGAATCTTTCGCATATGTACGTGATTTAATGAGCTATATGAACTGAAATCATTACAGCACTCGCCAATACGCAATTACCTTGAGTCAAGTTAACGTAGTTGAAACCCTTTCCGAAAAAATCGACCACTTTTAATCCCTACATCGAAGCTCCCACAGCTGTCACGATCATGCTGTAGGAAACAAGGCGGTAATTCACATCGTGCGTCGTATTAACGATTTAATAACCCAGAACCGCGGGGAATAAATAACAACGTAACTTGGAAACACGAGTAACTGGGCAAAAACATGGAAAACGGGTAAAGAGGGGCTTTTTTCTACCGTTCCCCGGTGCATCTGCGGGCAATGCATCAAATGATCGCAATCCTTTTTATGTGGGGCTAAGAGGACTGTACGAGGGGTCCAGAAATGAAAATCGGACAAGTGGAAAAATGGACCGATACATCTTGTGTAATTGACTCGGCTTCGTACTTCACTCGTACACAGAGCGCTCGATTTTTTACAAGCAACCCAAGGAGAGAGAGGGTGGGGAAAGAGAGAGAAAATGGGGATTTAATTGAGAGCCTGTCCGATTTCCAGCGAGTGCCCGTATGTTACTGTGCAGCACACGCTGTGTTCTTGCGATACAAAAGAGACGGCACTTAATCTTATCTCTTTCATTTTTTGTTCCTGTGATTCTTTGCAGTAAGATGAAGCATTTGGAGCCAAATAAATATTTTTTTATGATCGACTTCACCGTCCAACAAAGCATTACTTCCCGAAAAGCCGAAAAGCGGAAAGTTTGATTCACATAAAAGGCACTACGTGAGTGAGCACAACATTTTGATCCATACTTAAATAATACGACTTGTACTTTCCTAAAGATTTTACTTCCCCTTTTTTATTGATACTCTTTTTTAGGTAGTGGCAGGTATTTTAATCATGAATATTATATGGTACCTATTGATGCCGCAAGTCGGCGAAACGCGTTGTACCAATTAAAATAAAATCTATGGCATAGTACAAGATGCATTCGAAGTGAAGCAGTTTTCGGGCGTTCCTCCACGTGATTTCCAAGGTGGACAACTGTTTCTCCAGCCATCCTGCTGGCGTCTTCAGGTCTGAAGTGGCTATATCTCTAGCGTCTAGAAGAGGATGTTAAAAAAAGACACGCGGGTAACCAGCATTGCGCCAATCAGAGAAATTACCGCCAAGAATACCCGACTATATGAGACGGACCAGAACCATGCATCGCCACTTCACATCTTAAGATGCCAGCAGAATGGCTGGAGAAACAGTTGTCAACCCTGAGAATCACGCGGAGGAACGCCCAAAAACTGCTCCACTTCGAATTAAACCCCGCGAAAATCTTCGAATCAACTACAAGTTGCATTCTTACGTATGAGTACTATATCCTTCCACGATGAGAAACCTGAAGGTGTACCATACTTTTAGGTAGCTTGAGTAAAATCTATCTCTATTGTTGATCAGTATATATTCGGTTGCAACTAATTTTGAACTTAAGTACGTGTAAGGAACATGAGACAATTAAAGTAACGGTAAAGGCCAGAAAAATTTATGACAGAAGTTCCCGGTGTATGACTATATATCGGCATTTTTGGCTGAAACTTGACTTACTAGTTTCACACTGTATGCCAAAAATGTTTTCATGGACCCATGGATATAGGTGAATAATGATTATATTTTATTTAATAATTGAGAAAACATAACATAACATGAGCGAACTACTCTCTGTTACGTTTTCCACGTCGTGTGTGTGTCAGATACTCCTCATTAATATAATAATGTTTCCCTGAAAAGCACATCCGGATCGCATCCCATGGAAAACCGCTTCTCTTATACCGAGAGTATGCCAAGAGGTAGTGCAATGAATTGCTGATGTTTCGGTTAAAAGTAGAAATATTAGACCCTGTTCCTGTGAAAGAGGTTGGACTCATTGAGTTATATACAAAATTACTTCTAATCAAAACTTAGCATTACATTCTGTCGTACTTTTGAAATTCTTTTCTAAGGTAATCAAAAAATTGAAAAAATAGATACTCTAATATCACTAAGTACCATCGCGCACTGACGTGCAAAAAGCTCGAAAGGCTATCATCAACGCGTCGTATCATCCCTACTTTATGTCCACCCGGATATATTTATATTTCTGTCATATAAACATTTTATTTCAGTCATACCAAAATTTCTGTCTTACATCTTTACACGGATGGTGACCCACCACCCCCTGCCAGACGCCGATGTGGCAGCTCGCAGGGTAGTATGTAGATGTAGACAAATGCGAACGATTAAAGTATTGCATGAAATTCACTGAAATGCATTAAAATATATTGTCATGGCATAATAAGTAATTACCTACATAATTTGAGGCCTAAGTTAACCAACTAGATAAGAAGAACTACAAACCATTCTATAGTAGACTGTGCTGGCGAAAAATGCGAGAAATTACATGCTGCGGATCGCTGCTAATCATGCATAGTTATTCCAAAGTCAACCCTAATTTTTAGAAAATATCGTTTACATACTTCCGCGTAAGGCAATCAACTAGTAGGTATGGTTTCATAATATTTGTGAGCATACAAAAATATTGAACAGCTAAGAAGACCGCGTGGTGAGGTCAAACCATCCAAATACCGTTTTGGATTGGTTGACTCTTTAATATACTTCATGCGCAATTTTTAAAGATATACCTTAAAATCTGCAGTCGATATTTACACACATGCATAATCATTATTTTCAATCTTTGAAATAAAATTCGATATCCTATACTCAAACGAAATATTTAAAAAAAATTAAATGCATGCCCTCTATTAGGATGGTAACTATAAAAATATAAAGAACGCATGAAGGATACCCTACACATGTATTGCATTACTGTAATTAGAAATCCAAAATAACAATTTAGCAAAGACAGGGTAATAACGGGACAGAGGTATGATGAGCATGAATAACAAGACAAACAGTATTAGAGGTAAACGGGCAACGGTCAGTCACGATGTAAACACCGGCTCCAGCAAGATTGCCTAGGCAAAGCATCGCTAGGATGAGCTCAGGTTCGGAGAGATGATCCTTCTATCAGTCCGAGTGCTGTTTTACCTGTCTGTATGTGGCAGACAAAAAAATCAAAAGGACCTAAGCCGTCGAATCACGTTAAACTAAAGTAAGCTTACCACTACTCGAGGTAAACCATCAATCTCGTTGAAAAGGAAAAATAAACAGAGGCCAGCAAATAAATTGCCAGCAGAGGAAACCAAAACATTGATTAAAGGGATGGCTCAACACTTCGTCCCTTGAAAGAGTGCGAGGATATAAGCAGGGAAAATTCTCTTACAATGTTGCTTGGCAAAGAGTCTGCCCACGACATTTCCACTGAGTACAGGTCAACCAGTGTGTTGTACCCAGGCTTATATTCGGCTCGACGATGAGGAAGGAACAAAAATCCAATGCCCAAAGAGAGGTGATAGGGAATGAACACTATTTTAAATAAGGCTTGGTAGGCGAGATACATTTATTTCCTTTGGATATGCAAACAGACGAAACTAATCACAATAGCGCGATAGATACGTTGCGCTAAACAGCCAGGGTCTCGTAAACATAAACAGATGATTCGATTGACGCAAATAAGAAGGGTAATCCGAAGGGCCACATTTAGCTATTTGGGTCTTCAATAATGTCATTTACCCATTACTCCAAGGCGAGACCGTAACTATCTACTTCGTAAATGCATTATACGTTCATGGCTTCTGTTATGCGTTTGTTATGAAATATGCTCGGCTGAATTGAAGTTTCAAAGAACCACCAGGCATTACAGGCAGTTAAAACACACTATCATGCCATTCCATACGAAGGCTAGGCGAATTGATATATCATGAGTTACTATCGTTTGTAGTACATATAGCTAAAAATCATCCCTACAGTGAGATTGACGCGACATAGAGGAATGCACACGATCTAAGTGTGTATGAGAAATAATCATCCAATCAGTAGGGCGGCTCAGCTTACACTAATAATTGGAGAGCAAGTGTGTTATCCACATTGTCTTTTGTAATTGAATTTTGAGTAGTGAGCAGTCCCATCACTGAGTCCAGCGTAAATGACAATCCAATTCCAATCGTGTCCATCGTACCAATTGTACACCATTTGTTTCGACGTTATTAGTTCTTATTAACTGTTTAATTAACCACTTAACGCGATGGCAAATTATTGTAGCTCAAATACCGCTAAAATACATGAAACCTTTACCATATTAGGTCCCATAGGCAAACTATTTATGCAAAAATACACTAATTAATATATTTTGTAGATGAAAAGTAATATATTCATGAAAATTAATCGAAAATCAATCTTAACATGACGTTTAACCTCTATTTAAGCCTTGCTCTCTTTAATGACTCTTGACATCTCATTCATTACTCTTCGTTCAGGCATTATAATTTTTTAAAAAATACTATCTAATACGAGCCTAGTTGGGATTTGTATGCATAAAAAAATACTATGTTTGATAGATACTGCAGCATAGTACATGTAACCACCATCCGGCTGCATGTTCCACTAAAGCACAGCAGAGAGGAAAAAAGGATGAAATTACAGGATAGTTAAAAGCAAAGTATTTACAGCAACTCATCCTCTCCATTAAAGTTACAGGCAATGAAAGTTAGATGAACCAATTGCCAGAGATACTTTTCATCGCCGTCAAAAAGTTATTAATAAATCGAGACGATATTTTAAAAAACAGCGGCAGCAGTTTTCACTCGTGTAAGTATTTATATGAATTAGACGAATTCCAAAATATGGACCGGTGCAGTTTTAACGTCATTATCTTTGAAAAATCTCTGAAATCAAATGTAAAATTCCCAACGTTTTCACTACTCTGTTATTGAGAAACGGTTTCGGTTGGACCTAATATTAATTAATCTTAAATTATTCAAATCGATCTACTTCAGAAGTTAATGTAGATTCCTACTAAAACACCCTTAATAATGAGTAGGATGAAAAGCGTCGGTCCATGTTGCACTGCCAAAGAGACCGCAATAACAGTTGACTAATTATCAACGAAACGCCTGATTTGTTTTAAGCAATTCGACAGATATACAGGTGAATTACAAAACAAGCCTGTTACAAAAACTAAAAAAATATGTAATTAGAGAACTATGATTCACTGCGTGGAATGTACGTATTGAAGGGAAATAATACTGGTTTCCCTTCTTGTGAGGCTGGGCACGAGTCCCGGAAGAGTCGGATATATATCCATGAGATTTGGGCGTTGTTAGGGGAGCAACTCAAGTGTAATGCACCGTCCGCCAGAATGGACGTTAAGTTATCGTTTCCTTGGAGCCTTTAATAAAAACTAGCCTATTATGCTGCGTCTACAATGTCCTCTTAAATGAACATTTAATAGCACTTTCACTTAAATACACCGTTTAGACGCCCTTTCGTCACTTAAGTGGACCCGTGGATCCCTCATTTAATGGACTTGGATGATATCGATAACGTTTCTTCGAGGCGGTCGACGACTCATCATCGATAGGTCGAGGAGCATCGATAGTCAAACGAGTCATCAACTTTTGAAGACAGTCGGGCATTTTGGTGACATACGGATTTTTTGCAATCTGAAGGAATGGCGGAGAGAAATCCGGCGTCAGTAATGTGTACTTCATACTTGTGTTTACATTATTTATTTGAAAAAGAGAGTCATTGTGTAGGAAATATTCTTCTCACTCATTTGTTTGCGCTGTTATAAGTATTTATAAATCACCAAAATAAACGCGAAATCTCGCGCAATGCTAATTTGAACATTACTCTCCATGATCACTACCCAGGGATGAGGTAAATTTAACATTTGTGTGTTGACGCTCGCCTGCACTTAGTTCTACTTTTAAGTAAACCTGGCACAAGTGCACCTGTAGTGTAAAACATTCATTATCGACGCCTGATTCCTCCAGAACCCAAAAATTCTCTGCATCTTACTAATTATTATTACATATTATTCACCTGCCTTCAAAAGCACAAACGTACTTAATTGTCTGTACTATCTCCCAGATAACCAATACATTATTTTTCATTCATCATACATTTAATATTAGCGTAGGTAACCTATCTTGCTGTCATTGGCAGTATTTGTTCTGGTAAAATTTACTTAAATGTACCATTAAAAGAGCCAACTTCGAGCGATTTCTATGGGAGAAATATTTACCTTATAGAGGATAAAATTACGCAGGTACAAAGAGAATTTTGTCAAAAAAGGCGAAGTTAAGTAGGTTGTATAAATAAAGATGTAATCTCAAAAGTTATAGACTCAATTGCTTTCCTGAACATTCCTACGATGAATTTCGAAATAGAAAGAGAGAAACAATATTTTTACATTCCCTCTACCACATTTCGTCGCGCGGTGACCATTCTGCCCAGATTTCCCGAACTGTCTGGAAAGTACGTGCAAACAGGGAGAAAGGGGGAGTATTTTTTTTTCAAAGAGCCTTCCGTCAGGGCAGACTGCGCCCCCCGTTTCGATGATTACAAAGGACGGAGGGGAATTTTGAAGGAACAAAAAAAGAAAAAAAATATACCCGGAGAGAACACGGTCGGATTAATTGAACACGGCCGAGGCAACTGGGCGAAATAAACCAGGGAGCAGGAAGGAAGTGAGGTTTCGCGGTCAAACTCAAAAAAGAGAGGGGAATGAGCATTACGGTGTAGGGGGGAATTATTTGGAAGCGACTGGAGGCAGGAGTAAGCGCAGGAGAGGGTGGGGTTAAGCAGGGAGGGGGTTAAGGGCGGAGAAGCGAAAGGGCATTAAAAGAAACCGAGGCGATACCAACCAGGCGCGAAAAACGGCGGATAAGAGAGTATGGGGGTGAGGGTGCTTTGAGGGGGGGAGGAGTCGGTGAGGAAACAGGGAAGAATTATAGCCTAAAAAGAGACGGGGTGACGGGGAGGCAGATGGGCCCTCAACAATGGTGAGTGAGGAAGCCTGTGCGAAAAGCGACCGGCAGAGCCGCGTAAAGCGACCTTGGCAAAGCGACGGTAGAAAAAAATATTACGTGAGGCCACCAGTGCCGTTCGCCAGGTCTAAACCGCCCAACAATGACGCAGGAAGAGCATATAAAATGAAATAATTGAAGAGAGATTTACCTCTGCGTTCTATCAAAGCCATACTCCACGAGGTCCCACAAGAGCGTGTGACTGGGAGCATAAGGACACCACCAATTTGTACATGTATTGTTGTAATTAGATGACGTCTACCAGTGCATGTAGTTTTCTGTATAATTAGAAATACTCATACTATCTTTTGCATTCACAGGCACTTGTCTCCTTGCATGATTTCATTCTTCAGCCTGGCTTAGGTCCTATCTCTTTTCATCCCATCCATAAAGCCTGTTCTCTCTCTTCCCTTAACCCGCCTCCTCAAGACACACACCCCTCTTCCACGGCCTTCAGCATCCTTTCATCCCTCGCTACCTCTTCCAGCCTCTTACACAGCCTCTCACAGATTTCCTGAAGCATTTCTCATCCTCACTAAACATGCCGAGGGCTTCCTCATTCGTCTTCTTTTCCATCCATCGCGCCAGGGTCGTTTGATTCGATATATCCGTCGCTCTTTTGATAAGAGATATGGGTCTCCAAAGCCAATTTCACCACACGGGTGCCATTAGTTTGCTCACTGATTATTTACTGATGTAATACACACAAGTAAATCTGCAAATACGCGGCGTATGTACTCATTTTCAATGCAAATGCACTGCAAAATCAACAAAAACGATAAACAACCAATTCAATGCTTATGGAGAATACAGTTAGTAGGGAAAGGATTGATTCACCGGACGAATCCCCGGACACCTGTGCTGAGCATTTAATCCTGTGAGACAGTCCATCGGCAATAGAAAAAAAAGGCTGCAAACCATTGGGGAAAAGGGTGAGGACAAGTTTTTAGGAAAGGGTAGATTCAAAACCCGGTCAGAATTGGTTTGACCGCGCAATGAACCAAGAAACCTGGTTTTTGCTTAATGCCATCAGAAGCCTGAATTCTGCTTTGTTGAAAAAAGCATTTCCGAGCCTCCCTTGCCTATTTATGGAGAATACAATTAAATTAGAACATAAATGGCACACTTGTTTGCCCTGCAAAGACCTGCATCGAAGAAAGATTACAATCGATATTGAACGCCCTTGCTATCGTAACTTCTCCATTCAACACCACACCCACATCTCTAACGGTAGCAACCAATCCTATTACCATTCTCTTAGAGTTTACCTTTTTCTGCATCATGCCCTATGCTTTATATTATATTGCTCACTACTTATTCCTCACATATATGAAAGGAGTGTGCTTCGTTGGTTTGGTCATGTTGAGAGAATGGATGAGAGTCGGATAACGAAACAGATATAAAAGATTGAAATGAATAGTGCGAGAGGTAGAGGTAGACCGAGACAGTTGTGGTTGAATGTGGTTGAATGTGGTTGAGGAAATTCTTAAGAGGAGGAATATAAGGAGTCATAAAAACAGAGGAGGGGGTGTATGAAGCAGTGTATGGGGGTAAATGAGGCAAAAGAGGTTTTCAAGGATAGTTCAGTATGGAGGAAATTATTGAAGCAGAGTTAAGTGTACAGATATGTATTTATGAGTGAAACTTTGTGACTGTGCCTAACCCCGGAAGGGAACGGCGTGATTAGTATGTATGTATGTGTGTATTTATTCCTCAAAGTTCACATAACTTACCATCGAAGAAAACTCCTTTAATTTACGTCCATTACCAAAGCCTCCAGTCGAGATTTTCCCATCCATCAACTGATTCCTTGCCTTACCCCGCCTACTTATATAACCCAATGCTTCTCAAAAACATGACACTCACCACATTTAGCCTACTCATATAATTACCCTGAAATATCTTATTTTTACTGTCTTACAATTACGAGGGGGTAGTGAACTTCTTTTACTTTCCTGTAAAGCACTCATTCCTTGATACAATTCCCATACCTTTCCTGTTGATTTCCTTCCACCATTCCTTGATATAATTCTTACTTGTAACCATGATGTATTTAATCGCCAACTCAACTTCCTTGTCTGACATTTTTAAATATAATGTTGCAATGATTATGCCTTTAAGGTAGTTTGAGCAAAATATCATTTTACCTAGAAATCAATGAATTTGGTCTCATTTCAAAGAAAAATATATCACTCTTCCATTGAAACCAAAAATTTAACCCTTACCACATTACTTTCCGAGATATTTAACAGAAAATACCAGCCCTTTTACATGGAAATGGTGGATGTATGGGTCCAGAGAGACCTTATTTAACAAATGATGAAGTTCAAACACCTACATCTCGTCAAAAAATCAACGGTGTGTTGTTTGTGTTCTCTCAACTATAGTTGAAAATTAATCATGTTTTCACCTCAATAAATTCTTAGGAATCACAATAAACATTCTGTTATGATGGAGTTTTAAACGTACCGAGTGAAAAAATTGAGCCAAGTTAAAGATTTATTTGGATATTGGAAAAGGAAAACTATGCTAATTCCACTTGGAGAAAATTTAATGCATGACCCGGGTTTCAACATATAATGATGACATTCTTTTCCAACATGGAAAAATTCCACATCATTCACCTTGAAAGCGTACGATTCATTTGGATATTTTCATTTAATTACTTAAAATATCTGTCATGCAACACTATATTATTGCACCATTAATAATGAAATATTTAATTCGTGTGTCTCACAGCTGGTGAAATTAAAAGGTATAATTCTAATATGGTCTCTATTATGATTAGAGAACTATTTCGCTCACACAACTTTACAATGGAACAAGTTCCTGTTCCAAAATATTGAAAACTGTGCCCCTGGTGTCAAAATTGCGGAAGACCAGAAAAATGAAGTGCTTTAAAGCCACGCAATAAATTCGCAGGAAGACCTCAAAATGAGAATATGAGACGTCTAGAATCATTTTCTACACATGAAACCTACCACGTTCAACAGCAAAATAGCTTGCGGTGCGGGATTTCAGGGCACAATCCGTTTTTGAGCAATAGTAAACGGATGACTAAATACTTTATGCGTGTTCTTGCAAAAATTCCACAAAATATTGCACTTTATGAGTGTTCTATTGATTATGCTACATTACATCTCACAAACAGCTTCTCTTTGCCCACTGTTTCAATACAATTATGTTATCAAAATAATATCATAGATTAAAGAAATATAATTATAAAACAGTGTATACCATTTTACAGAGATATTATGTTGGTGTACAATAACTTAAGCAAATAAATGATTTAGAAAGTTAATAATTTTCTTTATGGATATCACAGGGTTTGAATTTCTTTGTAAAGGTTATTATTTCCAATAATGGAATGCAACCAATAAGTTCTTTGATTGTGATGAGTTAATTCTATAAAATGTTCACACCAGCTTATAGTATCTACGGTGATTTTATTTTCATCCAAAACTATCTAATTCTGAAGACTTTCACCCATAATAATAATCAATATATAATTTTCAAAGTATTACTTGACTTTTTATAGAGTAACTTCTACATATGATTCGAGCCTTATGGTTGTTTGAGCTAGATAATTCCATGGTCATAATAAAGACTACAATTGGATTTCATTTTAACATTTAAGGTACTACAGGAAGCATGAGCTTTGATATTTATGGCGAAAAAATATCTTATACGACTTAAACTTAGTAACTAACACTAACATCTTAGTATTTACATACATATAAATTTTGGAGCATTGGACATGCATGTTTAACGTCTTATGCTGAAAATTTCTACACAAATTAAAGATCTTTTGTAAGTCTATATAAAGTAAGACGTTGAGCAATATATTTATCTTTGCAAATATTTGAGATCCACTCACAACTAAGTTTCCGACAAAATCTGTGCATCAGAACTTAATTACGCATTCAATCATATTTATCTACAGTGTCTGGCCGAACCACATTCCATGAATGATAATATTTTTTGGCAAATATCTCGAAAATTAAATAGTACTGAGCTGATATTTTGAGACCATCAATGATTATATCGTTTTATTTCCAGAGATTTCAAATCCATCGACCGTTGAACATGCATATCACTTAATTAACCTAACTCGTTCATAAAATTGCCATGGAAAAAATCGACCTGGAGAGTGAATCGTGCCGCAGACAATTTTTTCACGCCGGGCCAATGCGAAGACCAGCACGCTACCCAGGCTTCCTACTTCTCGAGGGATTTTGAGAGGGTCCAAAGGAACCTTCATTCTACCTTATTCATGCAGACGAAATGTTTTTACTTAGCCAAAGTAATTACCGAAACTGCATCTCTGAGAATCTTAATTTTAATGCTCGCCAGACTGGAGCGCGGTCAGGCAAGCCAACCGCACCGAATAGCAGACGGTTGCGGGGCGAGAAGCCAGAACGAATCCACAGGGAAGAGGGTGGTGGAGCGGGAAGGGAAGCAAGGGAACATTTGGGAAGGGGTTAAGTGGAAGTTGGGAGGAGGGGGGATTACTGCAGAAACTCCACAACAGAACAAGTGTGTGCCGAGGCGCGAATAATGGGACCGCGGAGAGCGGTGTCGGTGCAGTTGAATCGCCGCGGTGCAAGAAGCCAGGAGGGCGAGCTACGAAGGGAGCCATTTGGACACCACGAGGAGGAATGCTTAGGAGGGAACGGACAAACAAGGTTCGGAGGGAGGAGGACGGTCAACTAGCGCTTCACCCATGGTCGCATACCATCCAATTCCATTCATGCCACCGAAAAAGAACCTACCCCCCTCGGCTCGTTCCGACGACGACCCCCGAGTGCGGTCACGCCGCACCCGTTGAAATGGTCTCCCCCAGCAGGAAAACGAGAAACGTTATCAAGCACTGGCTCCTCCCCTCGAGACGTGGTTCTCCTGTTCTCAAACCATTCAAAAGTGCGGGAGAATAGTTTCGCTCCCCGTGGTGGCAGAGCTTTCCCTGGATTTCTCTCTTAAAACAGACTGCTAAAGTTCACTACAGGTTAGGAAAACATGCTAGGGAAGAATTCGTGACGTTTTTACAGGCAGCTTAGAAACCTCAACACCTTAAAGCATTCGTGACTGAACAATATCACCCCCCATTTACCTAATCGTGACTATGCCGAGTAGTTCCAGAAAGTGAATACCGCAGACATTCAGTGGCATTAAAATATGAAGCAAGAAAAAGCGCGGTATAGAAAAAACCAAAACTTCAAGGTAAGCAAAAATACGATACGTCTAAAAATAGATGAGAGAAAAATATTTTAATCCTGCCGCACGATTATCTACCCTAAATGGTGCGTGCTGTGCGGGCTTAGCGTGCTTATCGCAAAATGAGGCTCTAAATAATGACAAACTCGATTGTTTCAGGCTTTACTTGGTGAAAATCCATTCTAAAGAATTCAAAATAGATATGGTACTTTTTCACAGTTCTTTAACTGTGAAAAAAAATAAAGAAAACTGTGAAAAAGTACCTTATCTCTTTTGAATTCTCTAAAAAATGGCTAATTTGAGATAGAAATAGCAGTAAGTCTGTAGACATTGAACATATGTCTTACGCCATTGGCAACATGTTTAGGCAATTGGCATGTTTAGGCAAAATATGACTTAAGGGGATGTAATTCTAAAAAGGTAGGAGGCCAAAGTCTAAGAGAAGTGGATTTATAATAATGGAATAAATTAGAGAACTGCGGTTGGCCTATTTACGAATATTGATGTAGCCTCAAATAAAAGTAATAAACTATGAACGAAAAGTGTACGCTAGACGGATACGATAATGATGATATCAGTGCAAACATCGTTTAAACGCAGGAAAAATGTAAACATGGTAAAATTCTATGTGAGATAATTAATAAAGAATACCACTGATCATTTCAAATTCGCCACCAAAGGGAAAATTCTGAACTGAAAAAACAAAGCTAGACTGATCGAATATAAACATAAATACTGTTTAAGAAGAGAATTGAGATGATTGATGAATAAAATAGTTTAATGGGAATATTTTACCAGCCATTGCATCCTCAATTTAAGATTGACGACAAACATGGAAATTACAATTCGATATGCGCGCTTTTATGGCAATACAAAAGGAGAAAAGTAAAATAAAAGTTATAACGTAATACTTCAGTATTGATAAACCAAAAGTTAATTTAGTCATAAATCATTAAGTGGAGTTTTAAACGGCGTTGAATGGTGACTGAGAACTTTAAATAAAGAACTTTAAAAAATAAGTTAAAAGTGACTGAGAACTTTAAAAAATACGTTAAAGATTAATTGCACCACCATTTAATAAAACTGGCATTTCATGCATTAAACAAGCAAATGTGCTCCTTCCTCATGCACTGTACAGCACTTGAATCTAAGGTTTACCCTTAATGTGTTAAGCGTATACTGAGCCAGGGGGTTCCATGCTATCTTGGTCACCTTTACCAAACGGTTAAGCCCGTTGGGAAATGAACTTCCGCCACTCAGATAAAAAGTTGCGGGTTCAATTAAAGTCGCGGAGTATATGTCGTTGGCTTCGTTGGGGAAACTTAGTGACCCACGAAGGCTTATCGGGATCACAAGGGCTCACATGGTCACCGAAAGTGCTTAAGGAGAAAATTCAACTATCAGCCAATACCGGTTTTTCAGACCTCCTATCTCTATTCTTTGATCCAAATTTAACATTTAGGTAGTTTAAATTAAAAAGATGATAATATTAATAGATTCGCTTGTATAATAGTGGAAAGGTAAAAGTTTTCTGTTACGGTAATCTTCATATTACGACTCCTTGAGACGCCTAACTGAGCTTCTTGGTACCCCTGAGACTAACAAAAATCTTGACTTTGTTTTTGTAATTATTTAAACAATTTTCTCACAAAAAGTAGAACATCACAAATGCAGTATAATAACTGCAATTTCTGGTGCTGCGGATCAAAAATATATTGGGAAAAAAATTACTAATATATTTCAAAATGGCAACAAAAACTGTTTAAACAAATTCTAAAGTAGAAATATAATATGCTCAAAATAAATAACTTCGAATCCATTTTATGAGGATCTATCAACATGTGGAATAACCATTTAAATTAAATTTAAATTTGTAACATTTAATTGTTCAAATAATTGGCCTTCTGAAAAAAATAATATCAAAGATACAGCACAACTAACTTCAAATTCGGATTTAGCGGACCAAGAGCTATGCAACATTAAATCTAGTTAGTAAGTTCATGTGAGAGCGGTATTAATTTTGGCCAGCTTTTTTCCAATTGGGACCACAAAGTGGCTGGATATCATCTTTAGTATCGAGTAAAAATAAAATGGACCATTATCATCCAACGTTCTAAACTAGCAGTTAAAAAAATTACCCGAGCGGAAAATAAAAGCTCCATATTCATTTAACACTTGAAAATTATGCATAATCATCAAAACAAATAAGTCGTTATATTTCATTTACACTACGCAAGGACCCTTGATCTGATTCAATGAGAAAAAAAGATTAAAATTCTATTAAAGAACTCACAAAATTACATTAAAATGGGTTAAATGTATAAACCACGTGATAGCCAATGACCAACGATGGAGAGAAGAATACCCCAAGTGAAACCAATAAAATAACCAATACGAATCACCTTAAAGGAAGATGGATTGGCAGTGTAACTATATAACACACCTGACCGGTATTAGGGAGAACCCGAGTCCAAATTCCGATCAAGTCAAATTACTTTTTCGTGTCGAATTTTGACCATTGGTGAACTTTGGTAATGATTAATTTCAATTTTCATTTGTAAATAAATTGTAGTTAGATTCTTGCCGCCGTAAAAATGTTGTAATCTCAAAGTACACATCAATGAAATATCATGTCAATGAAATATTAGCCGATGAAATATGTTCTTATATCAGTTCTTATGGATGCAAATATATACTTGGCTTCATACTGTCGCGGTCTACGACTAAATTATCGTATTTTTTATCCATTACACTTAAGTTAATTCTCTAGTCGTATGCTTTTCTTACCATCTGGATGACGTCGTGCGCCGGATGAACTCAATTTGGTCGCGGGAACGTCCAACCTTGTATGAGTAGTACCATGGTAAAGGTGTTATTTTAGACGAGCTCTGGCGGACGCAAACAAAATTATCAAAACCACGGGATAGCCAATGACCAACGATGGAGAGAATAATACCCCAAGTAAAACCTCACTGTAATTATTTGATCAAATCTACAACGGCCTTGATTTCATAGTCATAACGGGCACAGGTTATCATTTGAAGTTTTTGCTGTAGTTGCCAAATCTAGCCTGGACCTCCATAAATTTTCATCAGTAATTGATAATGGCCCGTCTCCGAGGCATTTTTATTATATTTTATAATTTTTTGGGTTCTCCTCACGCTGCACCATTTTATTGGACGATCATTTCGCCGGAATTCCTGTTTGCATCTCCGGGTTCGGACCTGATCATGCTGAGTGAAATTCCGACGAAACAGTCGCCCGCGTAAAATGCTGCAGCGCGGGAAGAACTCAAAGAAAAAGAAAAAAAGAACCCCGAAGAATAAAACTGTAAAGTTTATAAAGGCTTATTTTTTTAAATCAAGCACTACCTTTTAAATTGTAAATGACGTACATTTGTTATTCTACATCAATTTTATTTGAGGTTTCGACGGATTTTGACGTGAGACGTCATCATCAGGAACATGATGACGACGTTCCACGTCGAAACCCGGGTCGTGTTAAATAAAATTTATGTGGAATAATAAAGTTACTTTATTTACAATGTATAATAAATTCCATGATGTCTCACCTGAGACAACTGATAATTACCTAATCCGCTTATGAGGGCAAGTCATTCACCTTTATTGACACATTAACCCATAAGGCACTCAAAATTATTTCTAACGTAAGTTTGTCCTCCTGCCTCAATGTAACGATTCTCCTCATTTTTCCACAGCTGAGCGAATAGATTGAGGACCATTCTGTCCAAATTCTATTACCTCCAACGGTTCAAATCATGAGATACCATTTAATTAACCCGCCAAATCAGAGACGGAGAAATGAGGTTCACGCCGCTATTTCCTCAATGAGTGAAAATTGTTGCAGACTTCCACGAAATTAAAGGCTGTCGCCGCTAATTCTGCGCGGAACATGTACAACCTTGCGAATCTTGAAGCATTCATTTATCTTGTTGACAAGTTTGGACGCCTGATTAAAACTTTGAGGAAATTTAATCTGAACAAAGAACATTGACTGAGCACTTTGTGGGATTTAATTAATGCGATAACTTCTCTCTCTGACCCCCTTTCCCCTACGCCTTTAACGACTACGCTCGATTTTCCAATACCCGGAAATTTCAGGGGTTTTTTTCACTGGTATTCGAGGAAAATTAGCGAAAGGCAATATTTGCAATTCTTCACCGCATTATGTCTCGTTCCGGGGATGATCAATAACACTTAGGAATATATTACTCCTTAAATAAGGAATACCGCATTGGCCATTAATAATACAAATATTTACCGAAAAAGCCAAATATTTTTATAATTAAACGTACTGCACGAATTTGTATGATTTGATCAAAGTGACCCTTCATGGAAGATTAAGTCAAATTTTGATAAAACTGAGGGCATTTCATGAGCCAGGAAAAAATTTAGAGGAAAAAAGTTTTATGAAAGCACACCGTCAGTCGTAAAGATCGCAGAACGTTCTGTAAAAATACCGTACGTAAAAATCTGTAATATTTGTAATGTAGATTTTTTAAATCTGTTTTCATTTAACGCCTTTGTAAAAAAAGTAGAAAATGGTCCCGGTGTGCGGGATGCGAGATAACTTCCCCATCATCTCGTCTCCTGCACATCTGAGGAGATTGTGTTTGTAATCACTCGGACCGATTCTGAGGCGCGTAACTAAGGAGTCACGCGGTACAATCACAAAGGCTTCGAGATTTTGATGATTTCAACCGCTCGTAAAAATCTCACGCAGCAATCCACACCGAGTCTTTCTCCCGGAAATATCGCTGATGGAGTTTAATATCTACATCTACATAATACCCTACGAGCAGCCACATAGGTGTGTGGCATGGAGTGTTAGTTCACCAACCGTATAAAGATGTAACATTTGGGAGATGGAATGGTGACATGTATTATAGGAGTGTATTTAGTGGAGCTCAGTTTTTATTGTGGTCGCTTATTGTGCGCGGAGAGAACAATTTTTTGTACCTATCTGTTTGGCATTGAATCTCTCCTATTTTATCACATTTATCAGACCTAGAGATCTAGTGAGGAGTCATGACAATATTTTGAGTCGCTCTGAAAAATATCAGTTCTGAATTTCTCAAGCTACCTAAGCCTAGCGTGTAGCCTCCGAGTATCTAGGGGATATATCACGATAGGAGAGACAACAAACAATTTGTCGGACACTTAATCTATCCATTCTCGTGGGTAATACTTACCAAAATTTCCAAACGTTTGTTGTTGTACCACGTGTGACTTCTTAGTAACATGGACAGAATCATTTCAAGCGGTTTCAAACCGGACTCGTAACAACTTTGAAAATATCTAATCAATCCATTTACAAATGATATGGTACGAAGTCACTCGCAGGGGTGCATATACACCAAGGTTTGAAATTCGCCATGAAAAAAACCATTTGACTTGACCGGGATCCGAACCATATCATTTGTAAATGCACTGATTGGAAATTCGTCAATTCCGTCGTTACATACGACAATGTGGGGTTTGACCACCGCAACAGTGGCTTTGTAAGCACGACCTTAGTCCCATGTGCTACAATGTAGACTTGAGGTGTGAAAATCTAGTTCGCATTATCCTCGAAATCACCTTAAAGGAAGATATATTGGTAGTGTAACTATATAACACACCTGACCGGTATTAGGGAGAACCGAGTCCAAATTCCGGTCAAGTCAAATTATTTTTTCGTGCCGAATTTTGACCATTGGTGAACTTTGGTAATGATTAATTTATATTTCCATTTGTAAAGAAATTGTAACTAGATTCTTGCCGCCGTAAAAATGTTGTAATCTCAAAGCGCACATCAATGAAATATGATGTCAATGAAATATTAGCCGATGAAATATGTTCTTATATCAGTTCTTATGGATGCAAATATATACTTGGCTTCATACTGTCGCGGTCTACGACTAAATTATCGTATTTTTTATGCATTACACTTAAGTCAATTCTCTAGTCGTATGCTTTTCTTACCATCTGGATGACGTCGTGCGCCGGATGAACTCAATTTGGTCGCGGAAATGTCCAACATTGTATGAGTAGTACCATGGTAAAGGTGTTATTTTGGACTAGCTCTGGCAGACGCAAACAAAATTATTTAGGCACACGGGGTGGACGAAATGCGTAGATGGCGGCCCATATTTACTCGGAAGTACAAAAAAAAGTTAAGTACCGCATCATTTGGAAGGTAAGGTGGTAGGAATGGCGGTAGGTAGAAAGCTCATGTAAGAGGGAACCACCCAGAGTCCCTCCACCTATTCCGCACGCCGGTCTTTTTGAATTATAGACATGGGGTTTTTAAGACGGGGGATTACGAGTTTGCACGTCACGAGGCAGCGCTCGCTGATGGGGAGGCTTAAGTAAAGGCAGAGCAAAATAAATACAGGGAGAAGATGGCGAAGGGGGTCTTATCCCGTCAAATTTTAATATAAGTTGAATATTTAATTACCAGGCATTGGTCACCATAAAGAAAAGGTAGGTTTTTCTCCAGAAGTTATTCAAAACCCATTACTGTCCACTGCACATCTGCCACGAAATTTTGTGTAGGCTTTACATCGCCGAATGCTGCATTTACTACTTTACCTGAACTCAATTTTTTTTCCGAAAACTAACCGGAATTTCAAATTATATACCTAGCTACTGCTCTCACAAACCTTTTGTTCGAGTAGATATCAAACTCAGGCTATGATAAAGTTCCCTTGAATATTACCCAAATAAATCTCATATATTTATTCTCAGACAAAGTTACCAAAGAGAATTCCGTAAAAAACCGTATTTTTTCTCACTTTCGTTGATTATTCACTGTGTGAGCTTCATGAGTCACTCTTTCCGAGCATCATCAGGAACAAAATGCCTCCGACTATAAACTTAAATTCTGTATACTCCTTTAAATTCCATGATTTTCCCCCATTAATAAGGGTTTTCACGTTGGCGATTGCAGAAATTACATACCCTTCTCTCTACCCATATTTGTTTTCCCTTTTCTAGTCGCGCCTCTCCCTCTCTCTCTGTCATGCATGAAAAGTAACCCCGGCCAGACGTAGAAAAAAAACTCAAACAGACCATATTCCACTTTCGTAAATCTCGATCAAGTGGCACTCGTCCACCAAACTGATATCTATCACGATGCCGATGTTCAGAATACTAAGAGTAGAACTCGGCATGGCACGGCAGCAAATCATCCTCGACTTTTAGATAATGCATCGATCAAATTTCTGATTCTGCGAGGACCATGCTTCGTTAACCTCAAGATGTTGTAGCAAAAGAAGAGGTCTCAGGACGCAATTGACTATGAATCGTCATTCATTCCTAAGCAATCTACTAATTACACGCAGCTTTTATTGGAATTCAGAAATATAATTAAGATTTTAGAACATGTTGGTCCGTAAAAACCTATTCCTTCTCTTCCCTTTCCTGTCTTGCCCAGCATCCTTCTCCCCATCACGAACTTGAGCAACCCTTCGCCCCTCATTACCTCTTCCAACATCTAACCAACCTACCCCTAATCCCTCCCCGAATCTTCTATCTTCTCTAACCATGTCAAGTACTTTCTCGTCTGTCATCCTTTAATTCCTCCATCCTCCTCGACGCCTATATCTCAAATATCTGCAGTCTACTCTCGTACTCTCTTCTCTGGATCCACGTATCTCCCCATACAATAATATTAATAGAGGATCTTTACCAACCTCTTCTTTTCAACCTAACCCAAAGATACCTTTATTAGGCATATAAAGAGAACTTTATGGAGCATGGTTCTTGCAGGATCAGGAATATGTATGATGCATTAGCTGAAATTCGAGAATTATTGCAGCCGCACCATGCCCAGTTATTCTCTTAGGATTTTGAACAATCGCATCGTGATATAGTGTCTCACAACTTTTTAAGGGATTACGGTGGGAGCCCCTAAAGAATCGGAGGCTACACGCTAGGCTTAGGTTACTTGAGAAATTCAGAGCTGGTATGTTATAGAGCGACACAGAAAATATTATCATGACGCCTCACTACATTTCTAGATCTGACAGAAGCGATAAAATAAGAGAAATACACTGCCGGACAGATAGGCACAAAAACTCGTTATTCCCGCGCACAATAAGCGACCACAATAAAAACTGAGCTCCATTCAATACACTCCCATAATACACGTCACCATTTCTCTTCCTAAAACATTACCCCTTACATCCTTACACGGCTGGTTTCCCAACACCCCCTGCCACACGTACATACGGCGGCTGGCAGGGTAGTATGTAGATGTAGATCATCAGTTTCACCCAGCAAAAAGAAGTTCTTATTTTGACGGTGAGTATCTCATATCGTCGATTTTTTTGTCCTACATATTTAGTATTGGGGTTAAAAGTTATGCGCTAATTTGTTCTGAAGCACCCCAGATACGAATATCTTTGGCGAACATATCCTAGCAAGTGGGTTTTAATTCTTAACCTGCCTACGGGCCAGTTTTGATTAAACGTTTTGTCACTTTTTATGTTTAAATGGAATTTAATATGCAAAACACTCATAATTCCTTCGAATAAAATTTAGCTTGTGGAATAAAATCTTTCTTTGGCATGCCCATTGCTTGTGGCGTACTCAAGATAGGTTCTACGTCTCTAACATTTTTACCATTCAAGGTTTTCATAATACCCATTATGATATACATATTCCCATTTTCCTGAAGCTGCGCTGCAAATATATTTATCTCATGATAGCTCTGAAGTTACATCAATTTCCAGGAGTATGGCTCCTTCTGCTGCAAAACTTTCTCCCGTCACCTTATGGATGTGAAATGTATTTGCTTAACTTCATGAAAGGTACATTATAGTGCGCTTTGTAAGACTATAGTGGAACCATGACTCAAGATTCTAGAGTTAATGTTGCCAAGATCCTATGAAATGGGCATATTACTCATATTAATATGCAACCGCGCCATGTCGAGTTCTGCTCTTAAAAATTTGAACAAAGGCATCGTGATATAGTGTCTCACAGCTTTTAAAGGAACTAAGGTGGGAGCCCTTGGAGACTCTGAGGCTACACGCTAGGCTTAGGTTACTTGAGAAATTTAGGCCTGGTGTTGTACAGAGCGACACAGAAAATATTATTATGACGCCTCACTACATCTCTAGGTCTGAAAGAAGCGATAAAATAAGAGAGATACATAGCTGAACAGATAGGTACAAAACTTGTTCTTCCCGCGCACAATGAGCGAACACAATAATAAATTGCTCCACTAAATACACTCCCATAATATACGTCCCCATTTCACCTCCCAAACCCTCACATCTTTACACGGCTGGTGACCTAACACCTCCTGCCATACGCCTATGTAGCGGCTCGTAGGGTAGTATGTAGATGTAGATGTAGACCCCGTCATCAAATCTTCTCTATTAATAAACGATCCTTTTACTGACGCTATTCTCTTTTTAATGCTATGGCTACTATGCCCATTTCCTTCTAGGATATCTACTTCCCATGTACAGTACAGCTACTGCCCATGTATACTACAGCTACATGCTACAGCTTGAGCGCTTCACGCATTTTTTGTCCAAAAGAATCACATTTTGTTTTCCTATAAGATTCCTGCATTTCTTTTCCATTTGCAATACCATCTGCATTTCTAATGAATCTAATAAGGGTTGCAATCCCTATCGATGATCGGCTAACAAACACTTGTCATTCGCGAATCCAACAGACCTCTGGCCTCCTACTTTGATTTCCACATCTAGCTCTTCCCAAGCCTCTCCTACCATTTCTTCAGCAAAAATATTGAAAGCAAACGTGACAATGATTTTCCCCGTCACAACTACTAACGCTGATCCCTAGTCAGCTACCCATTCACCTACCGCTAACATGTGTTTCTTCCCCGGGACTTCCCTCATTATTTCCTCTAGTTGCTCGCGCACCCCATCTACTAATGCTTCACTAGGGTTACTTGTGGGTACATACACCTGGTCCAATACTTAGTTGCTAGGATTTCAATCTCTAAGGTTGGCATTCATACGCAGGGTAGCTGATATTAATGAGGGCTTCCCCACCCCCGCTACCCGACTGTATAATAACGTGAGCTACCTCTCGTCTGGCACCTATCCTTCGATGTATCTGGCATGAAAGGCCATAACAGGAGAAATAATCACCGCACCATCTAGTGAAGCGCTATGGCTCATTGAAAGAAAGCTCTTCCATAATATCAAAGCCAAAGTGCAAAAAAGGGAATAATGAGAATTTTTACTCTAAAATATCTTTCCTTAAAGAAAATATTTTGATGTCATTAAAGCCGATTTTAATTAAATAGAAGAGATACTATGTATCGCATAAACCAATAAGTTGGCTTACGTTTTTTTGAGCTGTACGCAAGAATTAATCCTATTTCTCGCAAAACAAATCAGCAAGTTATTTCCGCAATTTTACTATCAGATAGAAATGAACGACAAAATCTTTCAAGTCTATAGTCGTAACGGCATCCAAAGAGACAGATGTGTAGTAATGCGTGGTTTTGTCTGATCTTGATTATAAAGTTAAAGAATCACCAAGTCAAGCGATGAATTTTGTCTGCTCTGAACGAATACTTAATGAATCATATCATTAATGAGTTAATTCTGAGACCAGATCCATATTTTTGCCACAGTTCTTACAACATATAAATTGCAAGACGAATGGTACAGTTCTACTACATTACTAGACGGCATTGCTTAAAAGAAATAATGGGTCTTTACGTCTCAACATGATGGCTTCTTAGGCATTGTATTTCTGTCGACTCTCAAATTATAAAAACCAGTGATGACTGTTCTTCCTCCTCTTGGATATCAAACTCTCTCCCTCAGGTAACTAATTTAAGAGAAGAAATATCTTCCAATGGTCCACCGATCGCTTTCTCTGCAGTATCCGCATTTCACACAATGTTCTCTTTTTTTCGAACGCAAAAAAAAACTTCATTTGTTCTCCTCTCTATTCAACTCACTTTCTGCAATACCCCGTAGAGCCAATAACCCACCACAGCCTAGGACAAAACAAACGAACACACACAATTCTGCGTTCAAAGAGCGCAATACAAGGATAATAAAGGATTGAAATTGAGTGCATAGAAAGACAGTCGAATGGCTTCCCCTATTGAAAGTCAATAAATTAAATGGGAAGCATCCAAACGAAGCAAACGTGAAGTCATTGAGGATATCTGAATTTTGATTCACCGCGTACGAAGCCTAGTGATCGTGAGGCTCGACATTGGAAAGAATTATTACTCTATTTGTACCTGAGACTTTGTTCAGGAATCACCACATAAACGGGAATTGAATTAGAAATGGCAGAAGACATCATTATTTACAGACAGATATAATAAACAGTCAAACCATAAACGTTAGTGCATGTGAGCTCATCCGGAAGTCACCTTCATCTACATCTAGGAAATACCGTGCAAGCCACCACTAAGGTGTGTGGCACGGGATGATTACACACCAGGCATGAAGCCCTCATCCCAGCTGAAATCGGAACCGCGCACGTTCTCCGAGAATGCCAGGCGCAGGCCAAAAGCAGTCAGGATAATAGAGCGCGATCAAGTCAGAAACTAGGAGAGAGCTAAGTGGAGGAACATTCCACCATGTAGTACACTATGCAAGATACGACTACTGGTTATAATTACTGCGACAGATAAATAGTTCTACAAGGTACCAAAGAGCAAGAGCTGAAACATACAGGACATTGCATGCGAAGTTATTTCCTAATACCTAATGAGGTTAAGATATTTAGTTCAAGTGCAAAAACCTATTTTACCTAGTCAGAGTCAAAGTATTCTAGATCTGATCTATCGTAACTATTATGGTCTCTTGTTGTGCGTGAAAAAATGAAATTTTTAATCTATCGGTCCTGCAGTCTATTTCCTTAATCTTATTCCTGTAACAGTTTCTACCACAGTACTTTGGCTCAAGCAAAATATGTTGAACGTCCGGTAAAAAGCCATCCACTCCATTCATTTTCAAAGCATGGTACACCGTCACAACTCAAATTTAGCCAGTCAGTAAAGAGAACAAACCGATCTTTCACTTTTTCGTGACCTAATCCCTTCAATCTGAGATCGATTTTTATAAACTACCACGAAACTATTGTTTTCTCCACAAGCTTTCGAAAGAGAATTAGATTAATTTTATGAGTTATTAAAATGACTTTTTAGGGTAACTTTTATTTGATGGCAGTTAGAATTCTCCTCTCATATTCATTCTAACCACTGTTTTACAAAATTTACCAAAGACAAAAATTTTTAACTTTTATACCAAGTCACTCTCAAAAAAAATTCTCTAAATTACAGTAGCAAACATTCTAAGCTACATGGCGATATCTCAAAAAATAACCCAAATTTTTATTTAACAGGAAGAATGATATCATTAGAAAACTATACATCCATATTTCCATACTCGATACAAAAACCGCCACTCAACTTAAATGGCGCTGAACCTGTTCATTATTTTGGACGTTTATAGCCAAAAAACTAGTAATAAAAATAACGTGTTAATCGCAAAAATTAAGTTTAAAATAACGCTTAGCCTTTACACCTCGGCAAAATGTAATGGTCCGGATGAATATACGTGTTCTCATATGGATATTGAAAACAAAGGGCCTATCACTATTTAAATATCGGATTGCATTGAATATTAAATTAGACCACAATAATCAAAAACGAATTAAATGCACAGAGTTAGGATAAATTATTCGTGAAAAACCAATTGAATGTGTTTTGAATCATGTCGTACAATTTCAAAATGGAAAACGGAATGTTTTACGTCAGATTAATAATAGTAATCGGGATTGCTTAAATTTATGCCAAAGGGTGTGGATATGCTAAGAACTTTACATAGATAATTTTCACAACATGACAAGTGAAAGTGATAGAAATCTCCCCTTGGGTATGAATAAGTCTCCAATTCAATTAAATTGATGAGACTAACGTAGGGGAAGCGTAGTCATTAAATTACCTCTCAACGATACCATACGAAGAATCGGATGATTAGGTTCACAAAGTTATTTCTCTAGTAAAGTCAATCACAGAGAGTTGAAATCAATGCAATAAAAGACAGGTGAACAGTGGATCATCAATTTTCTGGCAACATACCCAGCAGCATAGCAATATATGATTTATCAAGCAGTTTCTCATTCAAAGTCAATAACAGGCGAGAGACAAACGAAAGTTAATAAGGGATAGGTGAACACGGTTCATCAATTTTCCGACAATACAGTCGCCGTGGCAGCAGCATTCAGAACGAATTAATTTCGATGCAAATCTCGACAATTGATAGGTGACGAGAGCATAGTGGGACAATAGTTCGCGACCGCATCGCCAGGGGACACTCGCGCGGGTTTCATTTTTTTTTACCCCATTCTGTCTTTCCGCCGCCGGTTGATTGCCGCCATCCAAGTCCCTCCAGACGGGACTTGATTCAATCGCGGAGGAATACTCTTGGAAAAACAAAAAAATGATCACGCGCTTCCTACGGGTGACACGGAATATACACGGGTAGAGTGCCATGCCACGCTTCTGAAACAACACGCTCCGTCCTTACGGAGGCGAGTCACGTCCGCGGACAACATCCGTCAGGGATGAAATATGAAAAGAAAAAAACACCTCAGGACGGAGAATATAACGGCAGAAGGGGGAAGGGGGTAGGTTGGGGAAATGAAGGGATGAGGGGTGGGAAAGGAACAGCAGCACCGACCGCAATGCCCTCCTGCGGGATCTGCCGTAAACTTTTCACTTTCTCCTTCCGCCCGCAATGAGAGGGAATCAGGATGGAGGTCCGACGCCATTTTTATTTATTTTTTTTCAACTTTTACTTATTTGATTTCGTTTCCCCGACGCATGGGATACGTCGCCGAAATACTGGAAATGAATGCCGTTTAGCTCGGGAGGAACGGGGATGGAAGGGGATGGGAAGAGAGCATACTGTAGAGAAGAGGAAGACGTGAAGGCACATACGTTGGTTTTCGTCGCGAGTATGTGTGCGTTTGTGTGCGTGAATGTGGTTGCCAGGCAAAACAAACAATCCTCAACGGAATGACTAAATGTTTGCGTGCGCGGAATGGGGAAGGAAAAAGGGGAGGGACGGACGCGAGAGAAAGATTTCCAACGGCTCTTGATGGACGAAGAGCAGCAACCTCACGGACGAGGGTCGTCCATCTTCCTCCACAGTCCACCACACGAATACATACACACGCAGATGACATCTCTGTCTCCCGTTATTGCAGAGAATGAAAACTTCACCTTTTTGCGTATAACATATCACCCCAGTTTAACACGTATACGAGTATATAAAAATGGAGCGGTGCCCATCTAATAGTGGGTACGCTAGTTATCTTAATCCTCGGAAACTTCTATACCGATTCTTTCGAAATTTTTCATGATTCTAACAATTATTCAAAGAAGTGCTGTAGATCTATTGGGGTAGACCCTAGGGGCCCTGTTGCCAAAAATGGGCCCTTTGAATGTTGAATTAAATCACTAAACTAGATTCTAGCACATTGTTAGAGACATAGATATTAAACCTTTTATCGCATAACACATTCCTAGAGCCAAAAGTATTCATTTCTATGTTTCCTTGTAACAGATAAACTGAGGAACCGATTGCAATGAAATATTGCGCGCAGAAACATATTGGTAAATGGACGGACATTGGCCATATGCGGAACTGTCAACTGCATGGTCTGAAAACGGGGCTCTCAAAGTAGTGCTTTTCGGTATTTTTACTCCAAATTTATCATATTTTTCATCAAAATGAAATTGCAAATCAAGGCAGAGGTTCTTTTTTTTCATTTTAAATACTTTTGCTCAATATAGAGGGTTGATGACTTTATTTATCCCAAATAATGCAGAATGCGCAAACATTAGCCTGGGACTTTTGCCCATGGATCAGAGAAATTATTTTCAAGCTTCACGTGCGTAGCCGATTCCCTCTGCTGGTAAATTTTAAAAATACAGGGAATACAAAAGAAAAGCATGGAACTTTTATCATTCTTTTAAGAGGAAATATTGGTGAATTATGATTGATCATTTAAAAGCTGCCAATCATAGCCCAACACCTCCTGTAACCCAGAACCATGAAAGATAAGGAAATATGAATGTTTCACTATTGACAATAAAAGGACTTAACCCATCCTGTGGCAAACAGAAAATCTCTTCAAATAGATTGAGGAACAAGGACTGACTATTTGTCCGTTTGCACGACACGTGACGTGACAGAGTGCGGAATAACAATCAAAATCGAGAGCATTGAACTGAGAAGTGCTCTTAACATATTAGTTGCAGGTTTTTCCTCAGCGGTCAGTGCAAGAAAGAAACTGTCAACTTCACTTTTAAAGCAGAACCCAACGCGACTATCTATATCTTTGGAACTTTTAATGTTATCTTTCGCATAATAAACTGGGGAGAAATGCACGGTAACCCTCCTGTTTCACTAAAATAGGCAAAAACTAACTACTGAGAAGTGATTCACCTGCAATCTAGAACTAATCTCCCAAAGTATTCACGTAATTTAAACTATTCTGCTTCACCACCCAGCATTAACATTAAATTGTGATGCACAATACCAATTGCCGACGCATCTGTTTCAAATGATCATCAATTTACATATATATTTTGCAAAAAAAAGAACATTAAAATTCGTTGTCTCGGAGGTAACTACGAGGAATTTACGGTAAATGTTAAAACTAAAGAAAAACTAGAATTTTTCCACACCATTTGAAATTAATACAAACACAACGGAGAACGAGATATCCATATGGCCCTGAAAAGGGCTTTTAAGGAGAGGAATGGAGATGCAACGGAAGAGAAGAAACCGAAGAGTAGAGCCGGCCTTCCTTTCATCCCTACGATATCTAACCAGATCGCCAGAATACTGGGCAAACACGACATTGCAATGATACACAAGCCAAATGGAAACTTAAAGACATCCTGAGGACCGCCAAAGACGATTTGGGATTGAAAATACCAGGCATGTACCACATCCTGTGTGAATGTGGGAAGTTATACATTGGCGCTTATATGGCGCGGTTATACTGGCCGCATCATAGAAAAATGCCTGAAAGAACATGAAAGGTGCATCAGGCTCTTCCACCCCGAGAAATCAGCTGTAGCGGAACACAGCCTTGAGGATGGGCACAGGATCGATTTCAAAGGGACCGGGATCCATCACCGCGCTCCTAGTTTTTGGGGCCGGATTGTGAAGGAGGCTGTGGAAATCAACAACCACAGAGACAACATCAACAGAGACAGAGGTTTTTAGATAAGCAATGCGTGGAAACCAATCACGATACTCGTAAACAAATAGCGGGAAAAGAGGGCCAATCAGAAGCAAGCTGAGCCCATCCACAGAGCATATAAAAAGTGACACCCTCCTATCATGTACGTTTGTAAATATGATAATATGTAATAGCAATAAACATCTTGAATTGAAATTGGGCCAAAATTATCCCCCTGATGACGATGGCGGACTACGCCTTCGAAACGTAGGTGCCACAAACCACCAGTACCCGGCTGGAAACACATATTGTATCAATTGTAAAATAAGCCTGCCATGCATGAATGGAAGCCACGTAGTCCTTCAATTGATATCATTGACGGCTTCAAAAGCAGGTATTGTGGTCCCATTTTGTGCGCAGGAAACATAGAATTCCATATTAACTTTTCTGCTGCCGTCGTCCAAGACTCGCATCAAAAAATAAGCATTAATTCCACACACTATAGACACGCTCGCATTCCTCGCAACTCTTCCGCAAGCGACTGACTCTCTTTCCAGATCGATGATGAGGAGTAATACTCACTCTCCCTCTCTCAGAGGGCAGAGGGGAGAGAGGGAAGGCAAGGCAGGCCGGAGGTCAAGCTTCGGGGAGAGAGAGACGCTGGACCCACCAGCTGGGGGTAGTGAAAGCAAATATGTGGAATTAGAGAGGGATAGAAAGAGAAAAAATAAAGAAAAATACACATATATTCAGATGGAGGACAGAGATGAAAGACTAAATAATAAGGACGGATCCATTGAACTAGCATTAGTCAACACTGCGGAGAATTTAATGGCTAATGTTTTCCGGATGAAAATCGACAGTTACCACGCGCGCGCGACATAAAAGCTTTTTTTTTAAATACATTTCATGTCAACCGTATTGGTGAGTGGAAGGAATAATTAACGTGGATTAATCAACGTATTTGCTTGTTTCCACCAGTCGAGTACTTTTAATTCGTCAAAGCTCAAGGGTATCCAAGATATTTGTATGAACGAGTCCACTCAATCAAGGAGAGATCTCCTACACCACAAAATTACCATTTCTCACCCTTTGACCTTATAACAGGTGAATCAAATACTAATGATCTAAGATATCTTAAATAAAACTTTGGGGACGAAATCAAAGCAAATGGAGTCAAATCGTGTCCTAACGTGTCAAATCGTGTCAGTTTGTAGGAATGTATTTAAATTTGTATTTTGTATCAATTAGGTATATCTAAAAAGCTTTTGGTGCAATAACACGTCCGTTAAATATATTTGTGGCGAAAGTGTGCATGATATACCTTAGAAGTGTTTAGGAATAAAAGTATCAGTTAAAGAGTACTGAACGGGTCATGGGAGTCCCATTGATATGTAGAGGAAAAATGAGATAGTTTCATTGGGTGGGATTATGGCTAAAGAACTAATAAACTCATGCAACTGACTCAACAGTTGACTAAGAAAGTCATGCAACAAAGAAAGTCAGGAGAATGCAGTGGAGGAGACACTAGAGAAGGAGAAACAGAAGTTTTAAGATGGTTGGAACGATTTTCATTTATATTTGCGTGAAACTTTGCACACGTGAACTTACAAATAATATTAATATTTAAAGCGAAATATTCTTCATGTTATCGATTTAGTTACTTGGCAATTTAATTTTTAACACGCAGCCTTATGAAACTTGACATTGTGGCGTCGTGCAGCGGAGTCCGCACGTCGCTTGCTCGCTTTCGTCTGCTTCTGCTCCCCTCATTCGTTTCCTCTGCTTAGTTGGACACTGGCGACGCTGACGGATCGAGGGGATATACAAGGACGTGCATCGAAAGGATGAGGGCTCGTTTCTTTCCCTTCTTTTCGTTTTGCAAGCTGACCTCAAGGAAGTTTATGAGAAATGATTTTTGGTTCGACTTTATTTTGTACAGCAAGAATTTCTACTAAGGTGGATAAATACTGTATTTTTTTGTTCATTTTAAAATATATTTTCCATTTAAAAGCAACTTCCCCGAGTGTGTGTGTGCAATTAATATTTTTAACTATGACCTTCAGCTTCTCTCTCAGCCGGCGGTTGTCCCAATTAACAATAGTGTGTCTCGTTTCCTCTGTGTGTTTCTTCCCCGGAACCTTAAAGTCAGTGAGGTGGGGTCACAACATATATATTTCGAAATAGTTGATCACATACGCACAGATATTTTTCAGCACGCGAAAAAATACATTTCACTCTATTATAATGACTTCAAATGAATATATCAAGGTATCATGCCGAAAAAAAACACGAAATTGAAGACGATTTTTCCTTAAAATTTTGCATTACCCGTCGTAAACCCAAGTCATAACAATGCTTGAAATGAGATGAAAATTTAAAAAAATAATTATTGCATCATTTACATGATGGCATATATGGTTATCTAAAGCCTAAAAATTGATGTATATACTTAAGCGAAATATCATTTTACCTAAAAATCAATGAATTTGGTCTCATTTTAAAGAAAAATATATCACCCTTCCATGACACCAAAAATTCAACCCCTTATCTCATTACTTTCCGAGATATTTGCCAAAAAATACCAGACCAGTTACATGGTAAATGGTACGTGTATGCACTTCAGAGAGACCTTGTATTAAAAATGAGGCATTCCCGACACTTAGATCTCGTCAAAAAATCAACAATGTGTAGTTTGTGTGTTTTCTCAACTATTTTTGAAAATCAATCAGATTGTCACCATTGTAAATTTTTTGGGATCACAATAAACTTTCCGTTTTGATGGATTTTCAAACCCACCTACCGTGTGAGAAAAATTAGTCAAGTTAAAGGCTTATTTAGATATTTTCATTTGATTACTTACAATTTCTGACATGTAAAACTATATTATTGCACCATTAATAATGCAATATTCAATCCGTGTATCTCACATCTGATGAAATTAAAACTCACTCATGTATATTGCGAATATGGTCTCTATTATGATTAGGGAACTATCTCGCTCGCACTACCTTATGTCATGTTCGGCGCAAAAACATTTTTTTGCTTACTTGATAAGTTATTAAATGGTGCTCTCACTGAATCTCGGGGAGGGTACAAACTTGAGCAAGTAGACCATTTTAATGATTTTGGCAGGACGCTAGATAAAAATGGGCCAGAAGCAAATTTATAAGAGGGAGAATAGCGTTAGCTAAGGAGGCGTTTAGAAACAGAATTAATCTGATGACGGGTGTCTTGGGTACGGATGTGAAGAAGAGGCTAGTGAAGAGCCTGATATGGAGGGTTGCGTTATGTAGGACAGAATTGTGGAACCTCAGAAAGGAGGACGTGAATAGGCTACATCCATTAAGGATTCGTATGAGAGGAGAAGGATGGAGAAAGTGTGGTGGACGGAAATGAAGACTGACGAAGTTTATCTAAGTACGAAGGGCGAGGAAAGGAAACTTCTGAAAGATATCCAGAATAGGTAGGGTAAGTGGCCGGAGAAAGTAATAAGGGGCGATGTGTTTCTCAAGACTGTGATAAAGGGAAAGATGTCGAGCAAGTTGAGAAGGGGTAGAAGGCGAATAGATTTTATGGACGTGATGGAAAGGGTAGACCGCATGCAGAGGTGAAAAATAAATTACTAGCCGTAGATAGGACCCAGAAAGTGTAGAATATTGGAAGGATTTTATAGTACTTTCAACATTACCTACCTTTCTCTGGTAGAATACAAGAAAAAAATGACTCACGGTTGGCGCTTCAACCACCTTAAGAATAGAAGACGATCGGGAATAAAGCAACGCAAGAGTGAGGTAGAAGCAAATTTTTTACGCAAGAATAGAACAACATGGCTGAAATAATGAAAACAGAACTCATTCTCAGAAAATTACACCGGGAAGCAAGTTGTTCCGACCACCGACCACGAATAGGAAAGGTGAAATGATCATTTGTTCACGTAAAATATTCATAGACAGTGAAAAACTTCAACTTCCCTAAAATGTTAAACGGTAGGATGTTTTTTTTGTACCAGCAATGATGCCATACCAGACCCGATACTTTGATAATATCCTTATCACGCAGCGTAAAATGAATAAAAATCTTTACTCGTGTAATGAAGCAGTGCAATAATTCTTGCCACCTGAATCCGTGGCGCCGTGAGGGCGTTAAGTATTATAGTGTAAAGAATTTCATCAATTGAGCCATATGGATTTCCAACGTTGATTTACCATGTCGCATCAAGTTTCAATTATAAAATCCGAGTGTAAAAACATAAATAAGAAATCAAATCGGATTCTCATATACAAATCAAGACTTCAATTCGAAACCTCGGATGAAACCTAGTGATTTTGATCCGGATTTTCAAAATTATCTAAAAAAATAAATAATTCTTCCTTAAAAAAAGGAATCCCAATCGGATTCAAAATATGTTTCGAAAATCGGTTGAGTTCGAAAATATTTTCAATGTTCGATTCAATTCAGAAGAAAAAAACTGTAATTAATCGTTCTCTCGCACTAGAAAGCCTCGTAACTCGTATTTTTAAAGCCGTAAAACAAAACATGCTCTCTCCATCGCCAATAAAACATCCTCGCGAAGAGAGTTATACGTCTGATAAAAGCCCAGCAAAGCAAACGAGTTGAGTTATTGGAGCCATTCTGAGAGATGACAGCCAACTTAAAGCTTTAATGGGAGGAAATTTGAGTGGAAAGAGTTACAGGGGAAGGCACGGGATGGAGTGCAACACCAGAGAAATGAAAGATTTCTAAATTAAGACTTACGAAAGGAAGGAAGTGGTCAAAGCTGAATTCTGGATCCTCACGGCGAATAAATATTAAATTTGATTTAGAAAGTGCGTTTACTTTGATCTTTACTACGCAAGAAATTAAGCGATCAAACACGGGATTTGATCGCTGAATATGCACTTCCGGAATCTCTTCTGAACCATAACGAGTATATATAATAGAACATTCCTCAGTAAATTCACCCTATAGAATCTCTACTGGAATTCGTGACACCTGGGGTGTATTCACAGTTCTACATGACTCGCAAACTCGCGCCATCATAATTTTTTCACTGCGCTCATGAGAACTAAAATGAGATTGTCATGCCTCAAACTTTGATAAGGTGGATTAAGATTTCTCGCGTCTTCCACCGGGTGAGCAGGTCCATGGCGCCCAACATTTGTTAAGGTACTTTAAATCACTATATTTTGTTAATTTAGTGGGTACTCAGGACAACGAGCGTGAAGACTGAGAGACCTGCTCTGGCGGTTTGCGTATTGGTTAGGGGTAGCGACAATGAAAACAAATGACTCCTGATCCCACCCCTGATCGTAATTAATAATTACACTAAGGATTTCCGAGTGTTTCATTGGATCACAATTGTAAGAGATTCTTACAATTAGTTACTCTGGTAATTACCTCGAATAAAGCGGTAAATATATAAGATGGACGGACAAATAAGAAATTATGAAGTGTACAGAAGAGTAGAAGAGGAAAGGACCATTAGGAACACCATACAGAAAAGAAGAACTAGATGGATTGGACACACTCTGAGACACAATGGATATGTGAAAAACATATTAAAGGCAAAATAGATGGAAATGCCCTCAGAAGAAGACCAAGGAATAAGTTCATAAACCAAATAAAGAGGAAAGTACATAGGGACATAGGGACCACACAAGCGGCCAGAGTTCAAATCCCTGCAGAGGAGGATGTCTTTCAGAGGGAACCCGATCCCTACGTGAGTACCTTGCGGAGGGCACTTCAAGTACAGTACTTCGTCTGTCGGGTGAGACGTTAAACCGTGGTCCTCTTGGCACCTTTTGTTAAGAGCAGGCTAATGCCGACGCCGGGTTTCTATCCACCCTTCCTCCCTTACCTATTCCCTATGACGCAAATGACCTTAGCTAGCCGTCGATCGCTTCCCCAAATATCCAATCCAAGTACATAGGAAGATATACCAGGAGGTAACTAGTATTGGGGAGGGAAAGGTGATGGGCTGCAGTCAACAAATCTTAGGATTGAACGACCAATGAATGACAGCGGTCAGAGAGCTTGATATGGAGCGTAGCGTTGTATGGGGCAGAAACGTGGACCCTCAGAAAGGAGGACGAGAAAAGGCTGCACGCATTTGAGATGTTTGTGCGTGGAGAAGGATGGAGAAGGTGAGGTGGATATAAGAGAAGTGGAACGAGGAAGTTTTTTGCATGGTGGGAGAGGAAACTCCTGAATGAAATCCGGAATAGGCAGGATATGTGGCTGGATAAAGCAATGAGGGGTGACGGGCTCCTCAATATTGTTATCGAGCTAAGCATGTTGGGCAAGCGGAATGGAAGGAAGGACAGAATGAAGAAGGATAATAATCTGAGGTAAAAAAGGAAATACTAGTGGTAGTTAGGACCCTGAAAGTGTAGAAAACCGGGAGGAGATACCTTGACTATCAACAAAACCAACCTTTTACTGGTAGAATACTTAAGAAGAAGAAAGCGGTCAGAAGAAATGAGAACAGGAAAGAGACTCTCAGCAAGCCAATCTTTTCTATGATGATGGCAGATGTTTTCGTTATAATTTTACGAATGAATGGTGGGTACAGGCCTGGCAAAATAAATATTACGACATTTTACCTAATTAAGAGGAACAGCGAATCAACGATGCAGATAATAGGAGAAAAGAGGCGTCTAACATCTATTTTCGAATCAAAATCGGTCCTGGAAATGGTCTACCCAGCCACTCTCGCAGTTGAATCACCCTGGAGAGAAGCACTGGCGACGCCGACAGCGAAAGTGAACCGAGGAAGCCGCTGATCGATGCTGCGAGAGAGAGAGAAAGATAGAGATAAATATAAAGAGGAGATTCGATGCACTCGCGAAAACAAAAGACTGACTAATGAGCGCCTCACCAAGCGGAGCCATTATAAAAAGTAAAAAAAAAAAAAAAAACACCCTCGCGAAAAGAGACCGCAGCCGAAGAAAATGCTCGAATGCCTCTCTGGAGAAAGAGAGAAAGAAAAACAAACATTCGGCGATCGAACAGAAGCAAGCTCGAGCAATTTCTTTTCGGTGGAAAAGCAAAACGTGTTCCTTTTTTGTTCGATTGTGAAACGGTTTCGCTCCCGGGGCCACAGTCGAAAAAACAAAAGGTGTCTAATTGTGATCGGATATCCTTCAGGGGGAGAAATACGAAACGAACTAGGAGAGAGAGAAATTACTGCCTTAATTTGACGAGGTGTACGCAGTAAATTGAAACGCACCGGCAGAGCAAATTGAAGAGTAAAAATAGGGTCTCATGGACGCGCCAGAAACGTGGGGGAGGAAAAATTGAGGTTATATCTCTACATAAAAAGATTACTACTTCTTCGAACCTATTTGACTAAGTATGATTCAAAATGATATGATCTTTTTACTAACTATATAGGTACGTATACGCAAATCTCCCTCTCGCAATCTCTGTTCTTTCCCATCAGCCTCCACGGAGAGGAGTTAAAACAAACAGACAGACATATGGACCTGGCTTTGAACGGGAAGCTTAGAAATAAATACAACCATGAACTAAGAAACCAAGGTAAAGTTTGAGCATTTTCAATTTTTCGGTTAAAAAAATGTTTCAACCTTAAAAATTGCGAGTAAATTTAAAAAGCAAAGGAGAAATAATGAATGAACTTTAATTTTTTCATATTGGATTATAATATTAGTAATCTGGGAAAAAATTATACAATTGATTGTATTCCGTCAACAAACTTGGAGGGCTCACTTTTCGGTCCTTGAGGCTTTTGGTCCTTTCTCATATATTCCATGTTCCTCTTATACCTAATATGAACTTAGGTGAAGTGTTTCATTGAAATCGGTTCATTACTTCCGTAAAACACTAGTTCATCGATTTACTAAAACCTCCGAAGGGCCTTTTACGGGGCCCTTGAGGTCTTGAGGCAACGAGGTTTACGCCAATACTTAGTATTTTCGCTGGAATTATGCAAACTTTCAGCTATCGGATCAGTAGTTTTCGCGGAGAAGAGTAAAATCATACATAGAAAAATACACCACTCTATTTTTAAATTTTCAGATATATTTAATAAGTAGGTATAGATTTCCATGTTTTTCAATTCAAAAGAATAGTTTCCGCACGACGGATTTCCTCATCAGATACACGTTTCGTATTTCCTCACAAAAGTCAATTTGTAAAGTAAAAGTTCAACCCACATATTAGGAAGCTATACCGAATTTTATTCAAGGCAATATCTTATAAATCCAGCAAACACATCGATCTGAAATCTCACTCTCGCTATCTCTGTCCTTTCCAATCAGTCTCCACGACAATAAACTTGCGAATATTTTTCCTTTCCTCAACGCCGCATTTTCCTCAGAATTACGTTTTCACGACGTGTGTCCTACACCTATTACTGATGTCTACAAATAAAAATGAGGGTTGGAATATTAACGCCTAAAGTTAGTGATCAAATCCATGATGTTTTGGTCAATTTCTACCAATTTTTTGGAGGGTGCTACCGAGGAATGAATCGTACGGCAGTGAAAGCGAAAAATAGAGATATTAGGAAAACTCTAATGCCTGCAGTATTAACACCTCATTATTTTTCCAGGCGCATAAAATTCCAGTAGAAAAGGACTCGTTCAAGCATAGCGCACAGATAAACATCCGTGACTCAATTTTCTCACACCCCTACATTCTCAGCAAGGAAATGTGGACGGAAATAATCATAAATAACTAACTTGACTGAAGATTGGTCATCATTTCAACAAGATCACTCACCTCTCGGCAACGTTTCGAAAATTTATACTTGAATCATCAGGGCTTGAGATGAAAATAAAATTCAATGTACGAAATTTGCAGAAAATAGATCAAATATTTGCTATGGACATTATAAAATGTTTAGTCTATTATCTACACACACTGTATATTCAAATTTATATTCACCGCAATCCCTGAAGATGCAAATGTAATTTTGTAAACATTGGTTGGACGTATGTAAACTTTTATTATATAAACAGCTCTCCAAAAAACCTTTTTAAATAATTGAGAGGTCAAAACCTAGTTCTCATAGAAGCAAATAGATCCAAATCAACGTGGAAGAAAATGAAGACGCGTGATTATAGAAATGCATAGAAACTGCCCACTGATTAACGGCGATGTCTCCAACAGTTATATTTTCGAGAATTTCCCTCTCTGCCTATAACTTTCTAAAGTTATATGCGTGATAAAATACCGATAAAAACAATAAATCCAAATTAGGTTAGCTGAGATCTCATTTTCATTAGCTGACCTACTTCAATTATACTCTATTGAAAAAACAGTAAAAATAGTTTTTCAACACGCTATTTCTCTACGGACAACGTGTCAGGCTCCAACGCTATCCTAGGTCTTCCTTCAACAATCTGCACGAGAAGTATACCCTAAAATGAGAATTACCGATAAACTATGCCAATTAACTTCACGACTAATTGCTAGAGCCAAGAGGGCAATTATTGGTCATCACAGCGATCATGCGAATTGACCAAACCCTTCGTCCTGTGTCATAAACAAGGTCCTGATTGCCTTCATTTGGCACGAGCGTCTACGATCCACGCAAAAACAATTATTCCGAGAGGTTGGTTCCCCATAGAACCCCCAATAACCGTCGCTTTGCAAGAGAAACGAAAATGATGCGCTCATTGAGTAAATTTGTTATTAATTGATGCTATCTCATGATTAAATGATTGACTACACACCAGAATTTTAGATCAGCTCCATTTGACTCCATATTTTCATCAAAGATAGTTACTCCAGAGTAAGTAACCAAATTTTTATATATACCGAAGTGCCAGTGGGTGATTTACCGAGAAATTAGCTAATTATCAGAGTACTATGACCCTTTCATAGGATCTTGGTAATATCTATTCTAGAATCTTGAGTTATGGTCCCACTTTAATGTTAAAAAGTGCACTATAATATATCTCTAATGAAGTTAAGCAAATACAATTCACATCCGTCAGGTGACAGGAGAAGCTTCTGCAGCAAAATAAGCCATATACCTGGAAATTAACATAAATTCCAATCAATCATGCGGTATATACAACATTAGCAGCACAGATTGAGGAAAATGGGAATATCTAAAAATAAATATAATGAAAACCTCGGGTGGTAAAATGTGAGAGGCATAGCACCTCATCTTGGGTACGCCGCAAGCAATGGACACGCCAAAGAAAGATTTTATTGCACAAGCGTCATTTTATACGAATTAATTATGAGTATTTTGCATAATATATGCCAATCAAAGAGTAAAAATTACTGATGACGGGACCTTAGATGAATAGACGGGACCTTAGATGAAGCTACATTAGACCGAAAGATCCAGGGAAGAAGGGTTATAAGGCTATTAAACAGCATCCTGTGGGACCGACAAATATCGAAAGCAAATAAAACAAGAATATACAATGCCATTTTCAAAAGTATAATAACGTATGGATGTGAAGTCTGGCCTATATATAAATGTACCAAACAAACATTAAAAGCTATTGAAATGGATTTTTGGAGACGTGCTGCGGGACGATCAAGAATAGAAAGAGTTACAAATGAAAGAATACGACAGATAATGAAAGTCGAGCAATATATATAACGGAGGAAATCATGACCAAGCAGCTAATCTGGTACGGGCATGTAAAGAGAATGAACGAGGATAGACTACCAAGAAAGATCTTGAAGCTAACAATCCAAGGGAAAAGAGGAAGAGGAAGACCTAAGAAGATCTGGAGAGAGGGAATAGGCAAAGATATAAGAGCGAGAGGATTGGAAGAAGATCTATGGAAGGACAAAGAGACTTGGAGGCTAGAAATCGGAAGATACAGATGACGTCATGAACCGATCCTACATACAAATGCCAATCAAACAGAAAAAGTGACACACACTGTATCAAAACGGACCGGATACTGGTTAAGAATAAAAATCCCCACGCTAAGATAAGATCGCCAGAGATATTCGTGTCTGGGGTGTATCAGAACAAATTACCGCATAATTTTCCACCCCAATATTAAATATGTTGGGCGGGAAATCGAGGATATGAGACACTCACAGTCAAAATGATAACATATATGCATCGTTTAGCCGGGAAAAACTGATGATAATATAGAACTCAGAGAGAGACACATAAAAGTCCAATAATTCAGGACAGCAAAAGGGAAGATGGATAGACGACAATATTTTCATCAGAACGCACCTCTTCAACAATCCCTTCCCTACACTAGTTCTTTTTTATATAACCTTGTTTTAGTGATGGTTTCAGGCGCAACTTTGAGGAATAAATTCTTGTTTAGAGATTGAAACGCTTTGTAAAAAAATACAAATCTCACGTGGAAATTACGAAGTGTCGAAACCTCTAACCTTGTTTTACGTGGTTGGGGTCCTAAAATGGAGTTTCGCACGATCCCTTGTGGCGGGTAGCGGGGTGTTAGATAGATGTCGATTGAGTTTTGCGTTCATTCAATTGCATGAACAATTCTGATAATTAGGTTATAGCGGCCATTAAGTCGGCTTAATCAATTCAAACAACGAAGGAGAATCAAGAAAATCGATGGCTTTTGAAAGGGCGCGAGGATAAATCATTTAAAATCGAAAGTTTTGGAAATAAATGGCATTAAGAAACCCCTTCAGATGAAATATCTCTGGAACTGACATATGACATCGACAGATGGAAATACAGGGAGGTAGAATCAACGGGACGGGTAGAGTGATGGGCAAATAACGCCAAAAATACGAAATCGAGAATCGTTGACGAGTTTTTCGGGAGTTGTATGTTTGACAGCAGTTATGATAATCGAGTGAAGTGATAACTCCCAAATAATTATCGAAGGTTTACCAATTTCTCATGATGGTTCTCTTAACTTACATAGGCTGTAAATTATACATCCCATGCCTCATATCACCAAGTTAACAGTCGCAAGTTTGATTGCCTTTGAATGCAATAAAACATATCTACAACGAAAGACTTCGTCCAAAAAAATCTGAGGCAAGGTTGATGAAATCTACTTAGTTAACTAGATAGCCCAATTTCGGTGAATTTCTCAACAAATGACGAACCGCGCAATAAATTAGCCAACAATCCTCACTTTTTGATTTACCAACTATCCTATTCGCCAATATTAAAGCGCATATGTACCCCTGAAACTTTACTTTGGATAATACACTGAAGCTAAAAGTGGAAAATGCGATCGAAAATGATTTTTCTCGAAAAAGGTTTTGGAAAGAGAATTTTCTTTTTTACTCAGGGTAATAAATACCCTGTCGCATTTTGAAGGGATAATTTATCCATTCAGCTTCCCTAATCCCTGAAAATCACGTTCCACTCAGGAAATTTGTTCGGAATCTGACCATTCCCAGCTGAATTGAAACAATTACTTTCAAACCTTTCTGCGGGAATAGGAAAGACGCGGAGAAAGAGAATAATAAAAATTACAAACTATAAGTATCGAAGGTGAGTAGCATGTAAAGATATATTTGCATGGGAATAGGAATAGATAGCTATGTATTGCTCATATGCCTTTGATACAGATAAAATACAGGTACAAAACAATAAATTTCATAAATTTTGCATGTGAGCTTTAGGTAGCTCTAAAGGTTTCCCTGTTTGGAGCTACCATCATAAACAATTGGTGCACGAATTGGATGCAAAATATGTACATTTAGTTTTTGAGAGTAATTATTTAGTAATTGCAATTAGATTCACGAAAAACAAAAAAAATATTTTTTTTATTTTTTGTGCCGATAGTAATATTATGCATATAAATAGTGTATATTCCTATTGTGAATACCTACACTAATATTTTCCACACAAAGGTCAATGGCAATACAGTGCAAAGTTCTACAGAGGAAAACCATCCGCCTTGACCGGGACTTGAACCCAGATCCCTCGGTTTCAAGCTGAGTACTAGACAAATTTTAAGCTATCCGGGACTAGCCAGGGAGTTCCACTTTTACGGAGTCACCCGCAATGCACAAATGTGCGAATTTCCACAGAGAAAAAATCATCCGCCTTGACCGGGAGTCGGACCCGGCTCCCTCGATTTCCGGTCGTGCTTTAGCCAGCTACTTTTACCTTTGGATTTTTATGACCTCTAGGGGATTCACAGGGGAAGAGGACGCCTCGGTAGCTTAACTGGCTTAAGCACTCGGCCGGAAATCGAGGGATCCGGGTTCGAATCCCGGTCAAGGCGGATGATTTTTTCTCTGTGGAAATTCGCACCGAGTACTAGAGCCAGTAAAGCAAACGAGGCGTCCTCTTCCATTGTGGATGTCTCTGAACTTTTAAGGGATAAGATGTTTCAATCTGCCGGGCATATTATGCAACTAGCAGTCCAAGCCGTGCGTTATTAAATCTCAAGAACATCATGAAATAGGATGCGTCGGTAGCTTGGTTGACTAAATCATTCGACCGGAATTCGAAGGTATCGGCATCAAGTCCCGGTCAGGGAGGATGATTTTTCCTCTGTGGAATGTCGCAAATTAGTGAATCGCGGATGACCCTGTAAAGTCATCCGTGGCTACTCCCGGTGTACTCACAAATGGCTATTTCAGTCTTTAGCTAGGCACTCGTCTGACCACGCATCATCCCATCGATTAAGGTCCTGACCTGGGTCCCAAGCGTACAAAAGTGCTTTAGCAACATTTCAATGACGTGTATCAGTGTATGCTTTGGGTCAGTATCAGTTAATCAACTTTCAGGCTGTGACAGAAATGATAAAGTAATTTTTAAAATAAATTTCAAATTTTTTACCTTAATAAAAGCGTAATATGACTATTGATTTTGGCCCTGTATTTGAAATTTTTCCGACATATATTGAAATGGGCTAGTTTTTAATTACTGAACTTGGCGTCACTCGTTGAAGCATTTAATATAAATAAAATTAATGATAAATCTATTATTTCGCGTTTCAAAGTCATTTTTTTAACCTGTTGTTGAGTTATTACGAAACATGTCTGTGCCATAACACGACGGGTTGAAATAGCAGTGAATTGCTAAAAAAAAAAATCAGCAGAATGGATTTTTTTTATATATAGGAATGGTTATATGTAGAATTACAGATACGGAAAGAAATACTATTTGTAACACAGAACTGAGACTGACGCAAATGTGAAAGATACCTAAAAATTGATTGACTGACTGATTTATAACTATTGATCTCCGAGATTATTTTCAAATTTTGCCTTTCACTCGACACTCAAACGCGTTTGATTTACATTTTGGACGAAAATTGGACCATAGGACATCAGCTAAAGGATAAAAACAAAAATACAGTTTAACTTTGCATTACAAAGTTGATTAATGTCTCGTAATTTGCCCCATAAATGGCATTACTAAAGAGTACAAGGTCATAACCTTAAAATATTGGCTCAAGGGTGATACCTTAACTGGTGGGTACTCCCTATCTTGGAAAGTCGATCCCGGACTAACAATTCGTCGCATTTGCCGGACAATTAATGAGATTGAAATGCTTGCTTGACATCTGAAACTATCACGAAGACTTCTAAGAAACGAGGAGGAAAACGAGTTCTAGGAAACAAAACACGACCGCCAGTTGGATCTAACAGTTATAATAACAAGAGCCCGAAACTTAGCAGGCCATATTCTCTTGCGGAGGATTGAACTCTGCCTTTCCCCTTGAATTCCCACCGAAAAACAGATGACAGCTCCGCCGAAACTACGGCGAAAGCACGACGCCAAGGATACCCTGCGTAGAACACGGCCTTGGTTAGTTTCTACACCAAGTTTCCCTCATCGAGTTCGGACTGGTTCCCTCCTCTTAACTATTCTCTTTATTCTCTCGCTCTTCACCTTTTTCCACATTTCGAGTGTCGCCTTTGTTTTTGTGCGCATGAGAGACAACAAACAACCCCGTGAGAGAAGGCAGCAAACTAACATCTACTCTACGCCTTCTGGCACAGTGAAACGAATGTTTTCACGAAGAAAACCTCGCTTTAATGTATTTTGTTGGCTGAGGGACAATATGCGAGACGGAGCGTGTAGCCAAAAGCAAGGGATTGTGAGTGGGTGGGGTTTATAAGACCAAATCTGTCAAAGATCTATTCGGACCAAACCAAATTCTGCGGTGAGCATTCTCTTTTAACTAATTCTTGGAAGGGCCAGGAAAATGAGAAATCAAAAGAGAGATCTCACTCTTCCGTCTACCGGCCGAAATTCCGGAAAACATTGCCTTTAAAATAAAATTTTACGCTGACCAAAGATCATGCCAGAATAAACCTGAAAGCCCGCCCTTTCTTTCCCATTTTATAAATTTCCCGAGCAAACTCAAAACTCGAGATCCGAATACGATGTAAGATAAAGAGCAAAGCCACAGCAACGCGATCCTGTTTCAACAATCCATTATCATTAAAAACATTTTAGACCCAAAATCAACTGGACTCCGTTTGTCTTCAACGCTTCGGGAATAATTTGGAGTAGCATTTTCCCCGAAGGAGCGACTGTTAAAACAAGAGAGCTTCGGGGAGCGAAAAAGCTGCGCAAGTCAAATTCTCCGTTAGGATTAATGGATTACTATATCTTTCGGAGGAGGTCTCAGAGCAAGCAGGAAAGTTAAGATTTGATTATTTGCCCCCGGGATATGTAAACGGAGAAGGAATAGGTGGAAGAGTTCTCAAACCGCAGTTTTAATGAGAAATGGTCGGAAATGAGCAATGAAGTAGGTTAATCGTCTCAGAGGAAGCCAGAGAAAAGTGTCCGCCGAAATAAAAATTTGGCAAATTTAATTTAACTAAAATAATTCACGAGTAACATCGGTTGTATCCTTAAAAAAGCTAATAGGTAAATAGTACAAAGGTGTGAGAATATGAGGTTATTTTTTTTACTTACGTATTTCATTTTATCCTCACCCAAATACAACACATTTGGCCAATTTATGCCGGATGAATAACAGCAACAATAGACAAAATACCACCCATGCAACACCCGCACAATTACATCCAGATAAAGTTCGAACTGCGAACTTCAAGTTAGCCGGTGAGGACTTTACCCCGTCGCCACCGGAGCCGGCTAACCATAGCCAAATGCAATGGTTACGTTAATCAATGAGATGCATTAAAAATACCATTCCAACCTATCAGCCCTAGGGGCATTTTTACCATTTTGTTGCAAGGAGTTCAAATGCGTCAAAACAAATACGAAAGCCAAAGAATAAGTAGATCCTGAACAGAATTATTTCGACAGATGAGGAATATTGAGCTCATAATGCATCCATTAAAAGTAAAATATTAAATTTGGTCCCAAAACTTCATGTATTTTATGGTTTCTCCTTCAACTCTGCGGAAATGTTGAAACGAAATATACAATTTGTAATTTAAATGCATTTTGGTGTAAGTAGTTATTTTGTACTTTACTTTGGAGTTGGAACACCCAATTTTCAAAAGATAGCAGTGGAAATCATGAAATAAAATTTCCAGAATGATTACAGATTGTTGATTATCGACCATACTCGAACAAAATTCTTACAAACACAATTCTTACAAACACAAAAACGAACAAAAACAACTGCTTAGGGCTTACAAGAAATAGCATCGGAGCGTAATGGATATTTGGGAAAGTATATTTTCTTTAAATTTCCTGAGAAAAATCAATCGAAATTCCAAAGCCAATTTCTTTAATTAAGGTAGTCTGAGCGAGATAGTTCCCTAGTCACAATCGAGACCATATTCGAATTATACGTCTTAATTCCACCAGCTGTAGAACACATCAATTAAATATTGCATTATTTATGGTGCAATAATATAGTTTTATATGACAGAAACTGTACGTAATTAAATGAAAATATCTAAATAAGTCTTTAACTTGGCTCATTTTTTTCGCACGGTGCGTTTGAAACCCCTCAAAATAGAAGGTTTTTTTGTGATACCCAGCAACCTACAGCGGTGACAATATGATTAATTTTCAAATATAGTTGAAAAAACATACAAACTACACGCTGATAGTTTTTTACGACATCTAAGTGTTATAAATACCTCATTTTGTAAATAATGTCTCTCTGGAGTGCATGCACGTACCATTTCCCATGTAAAAGGGCTGGTGTTTTTTGGAAAATTTATCCGGAAATTATGTTGTAAGGGGCAGAATTTTTTGTTACATTGGATAGGTGAGATGTTGTTCTTTAAAACGAGACCAAAATTATCGATTTCTAAGTAGAATGATATTTTACTCAGACCACCTTAAGAGAAAATTAGTAACGACGTTAAACGTTTCCTTTCTCATTTTATTACTGTTACCTGCCAGTTGCAAGAGAAGTCAATTTCATTCCAGAAAAACCAATTCTTCTTGATCTTGTGCTCTTTAACAGGTGGGGAAATGAGTGAATTTTTCCTTTGCGTATGATCTAATTGACATTATTCTTTGAACCCCACTCAGAATGCTGCCCACGCAGAATGGAAATTCTCCTCCTACCCTCCAAAAGTTCATTCCATGCATTTATTATTTTAAGGACCCGATCTTAATCCTTTGACCCGAAATAAAATATCGTATGAAAGCTAGCCATCATCAAAAGAATTTCACACCATCAAACAATTCCAGAAATAAATGCATAAATTGAACTATTTTACCGGACATTAATTCGATGCAAGGGTTAACCTTGAATGTTGCAATTTTACACGTTGGTAAAATTTCGATTATTAAATAATTTAAAGCACTCTTTAGGATTAAAAGATAGGGAAACAACTAAAACATGCCAAGTGAAGCAATACCAAGGCTGAATACGGAAGAATTTATCAATGCAAGAAAAGCACGAATTTTCCAAATATGTAATCGCAAAGGGCAAAAGTGACTTTTCTTTATAAGTTACACTCCATGGGGAAAGATTTCATTTTTAAAATAGTAAAGCGAAGCAAAGACAATTTCAAGGTCCTCGCAGTCACGCAAAGAAGGTAGTGAAGGGCAAAGGAAAACTGACATCGTGCGGAAATGTTTTGAAGAGAATTCCGCGCCATAACAATAATTCACTATCGTAGAATTGTTTGATAAGAATCACCATAGAAACAAATGTGATTAGAGAATGCCTTCACTCATAATTATCGAACATCTTACCCTGAATACAGACAATACTTCTCCGCTTAAATGGCTTCAGTATGTGCCCAATACAATGAAATGAAACCATAGGCGCTAGAGATTTTTCTGACGAATACCATGCTGAATACATTTAAATAGGAAAAGTAAAGGCTTTTATTGCACTGCTACTATATTCTACTCCCTCCAAGTAACGAGACATTTTTTCCGTGCAAAAATATTCAATTAACACTTATTTCTTCGCAAGTATTCAAGCTGCTAAATATTTCATCCAGAAAACGTCGGATATCCTTTCTTGGGTTCGGTAATACATTTTGGTTTTGCGGCGTCTGAACCAAAATTCAACACATGCAATTCCAAGCAGCTGCTGTATCTTACACGCGATGCTGGTGACAACTATATGCACGATAATCTCTCATCGTAATTCACCGTGCGTTGCTCCAAATTCCAACGCCCATTGCTGCATGTCTACTGTTTTGGAACAAATGTAGGGAACAGAGAACAGTAAATTTAAAGAGAATAACCCACACATCTCCTCAAATTTTAGAATTTTAGAGAATCAGACCAGGATTATGGTTTTTATAGTGACAAATGTAGTTTTTTCCGAGCTGAAATTAATTTTTTTGTTCAAATAACCCATTCAAGCTGAAAAATTATTAAGGCGCCATCTTTACACAGTATCGGCCGCTATCATTCCCTTAACATGGTCTTGCAATCGCAATGAAATTTTTTCCCAACCTCAATCATCATGATCTTATTAATAGCTAGAACAAGTTTCTCAAAATCAATTCCACGAAAAAGTAAATCAATTGGCTCAAAGTGGAGAGATTTAACAAAATAGATGCGGCTAGATAAAAAACACCCCATTTGAGGAATTTGGACTAAAGCGGGGATCGGGTTGGTGTGGTGGCTAGAGTACTGGCTAACCACCAGGGTTCAAATCCCTGCAGAGGAAGTACGTTTTTAAGAGGAAACTCGATCCCTACTTGAGTGCCTTGTGGAGAGCACTTCAAGTACAGTACTCCGTCTGTCGGATGAGACGTTAAACTGTGGTCCCCTTGTCGCCTTTCGTTAAGAGCAGGCTAATGCCGACGCCGGGTTTCTATCCGCCCTTCCTCCCTTACCTATCCCCTATGGCGCAAATGACCTAAGCTGTCGGTCGCCTCCCTAAAAATCCAATCCAATCTTGGACTAAAGCGGATGAAATAAAAAGAATGAAATAAAAAGGCCAGTGCCTTGTGTTGAAGTCGATGCGATACTAGATAAAATTTATAAAAAAGTTTTAGGTAAGCAAAGTTCATTAATAGGATTAACTGCTCCAAAGGCCTATTTCAAGAACCCTTGGAAAAGGTTGTAGAGCCTGAAAATGAGCGTAGTTCTATACATATATACCAATCACACTGTTCCCTTCCTGGGTAGAAAACCCTTTACATTGGGGAGAGGGGATAAAAATAAATAATGGACATTAAAACTGTTGGATGGATGGAGTTTTATGCTGTCGGCTGAGTTCCTTCAAGACTTCAGATAAATCTCTATTTTTGCGATGCGTTAATCTTGTCTCACTAAAGCTGTACAGCAAGTATTACGAAGGCTACCCTTTATTTTATAATAAATAGCACTATTTTTATATTTATTTACTCATACTACACTATACCTTTAGCTTTGGAGGTTTTTTTTTAAGATAAAATGGAAGCTTTAAAAAATGAATATTCTTTCCCGTAAAAAATAAATACGAGTCTATAAACTTCGACACTATCACCGGTGGAAATTAGCATAAAATTTGTGAATCTATGAAGCTTGGACTTGAAATGTGAAGTTTTAGGACGAAATTGTTTCAATACATACGCATTTTGAGATGTATCCAACCAATTGGGAGTTCTTCATTACCATTCGCGTATGCATAAATTTTATACCTTTGGGCGAAAAAATGTTTGTATGCGAAAAGTATCTTGAAAACGGATGAAACTATTTTGATGAGACGCCAAATTTTGAGGGTGTAGTTTTTTTAATATCAGGAAGTGATCAACCAATAAGGCAAAATCAAATGGAAGGAAAACCAATATTTTCTCCACATATTTACATGTGCTGGGTCATATTTAGTAATAATGTTTATCTTTTTATTCTAGCAAACGTCCTACATATCTTCATCCTGTCAAAACAATCTATTTTGTATTCCCCTTCCCCGCTTATTGAACCTCTTCATCACAGCCTTGAAGAAATCTTTAACCCCTCCTTATGCTCTCCAAACACCTACCTTGTCCTCCCCTCATCTCCTCCAGATATGTTCTTCCCTCATCCAACATGCCATACACCCCCTCGCTTGCTTACCCTTCTGTTCACCGTATATTCATCATAATCCTACACCCCACATTTATAAAGACGATAGTATATTCCTGTCCTCTTTTTATGTTTCTATCCCATACAATGTAACACATTATATCAAGATTTCAGCAGTCTCTTCTTTATATTCTAACCTAAGATCCCCGTCATCAGCTCCCTTCTATTTTGCTAACTTTATTCTCCTCCTTATATTCTTGCTGCGATGCCACTTTTCTTCTTGCTTAGAAAAATCTTATGTCCTAGAAAATCTTATGACTTTTATTTTCTTATAATTTATCTTCATTCCGTATTTCCCACAGTAATTTTCTCATCCTTCAACCACCCCATTCGATGATTAACTACCAACGCCAAGTTATCTGCAAATCTAACCAACTTCATCAGCTGGCCTCGTGCTTGCTCTAATCCGACAACAGACTGCTTGTTTTGCCTTGTCTTACCCCGAGACCTATATGTGCCCACCCAGCAGGGTGGCGTTATGTTCTCCCTCAGCTAACCTCAGCAGTGATCAATGTGCATTGTGTAAGTTTTGCCCGAAACTCCTGATTTCGCCAATCTATTCCTACTTTCACGAGTACATGTGGGCTTTAGGAGCCGAAAATTCATATGAAGTCTCATCTTCTACGAAATGAGGGATCGAGGTTAAGCCTTGCAAATAACTCAAGGTAAAGTCATGAAAAGCGCCCAAATTAATGTTCAATTCAAGATGGAGCAGGTTTCTATCTCGGTGAAAAAATATTATCACTTTTTAGCTCGTAGGCCTTTGGTTTGAATACTGCATGGGGTGGTTTTTCACCAACCAGGGAAATGTTGCGCGTATCATCAGATACAATTATTGAATTGGCCTTAACTAGAGAAATCTGTGACATTTTGCAGTTAATTTTGGGGTGTTTTATTTTATGTTTCTGTTATGTATCTGTATCTGTGACATAAAGCAGCTAATTTTGGGGTATTTTATTTTATGTTTCTAGAAAATAAAAAATTACACTAAAAGCAATGAGGCGTGGACTAAATTCAACTATTGTTGGACTTGCGACCACGTATTAGTCAGCTGCAAAAAAATGTAATTAGCTCGAGATGTTAGATTATTTTGCAATCTAATCGCTCATCGGTCTCCTAATATTCGGTAGATTACCCGAAAAGAGAGAAAAAGAGCTCACTTAGCAGTTCAAAAAACAATACCGTCAGAAATACATTGGCTGATGGATGACGCGCGGATTCGTGGAAGTCATTTAGAAAATTGAAACAACATTTTTAGCACCGAATCATCGATGCCTCGACGGGTGCACAATCCAATTTCAGACCCTCCGATGTAATCATACGCTCTACGCATGGAATCGACCGCATATTATTACCTACGACCTAACTCCAATTATTAGTTAAACCACGCGAGCCACACGATGGAATTGTGGGCGCTCTTTACTACAGAGTATTCCATCGGTATTGATTCGAAAATTTAGCACTCTGGCAGAATACACTTTACATTTGATATTTTGCTTACTGCCTCTCATGTGATGCTTGATTAATGCATACATATAGATAACAAACACTCGCTAGACTTTCTGCGACCGTGAGACCACGCAGAATTTCCTAGCTTGTACCTAGCTTGTGATGCTTGATTAATGCATACATATAACTAACAAACACTCGCTAGACTTTTCTGCGACCTTGAGACCACGCAGAACTTCCTAGCTTGTATAGCATTAATTTTTTATGTATTTCATCGCAAAGGTTTGCGGATAATTCAACATAATTGAAAGCAATTTCGTGACTATTCAATGGTACAAATATAAGTCGAAATTTGACCAAATAAAATTTGAAATGAGGAGCGATACAATCTAGTGTGGCAGTAATGGCTAACATACTAGCATGATATAAAACAATGACTACGCACTACTAATTGAATACGAAAACTTTATGGATGAGGACGTTCATCATAGCAATTTCATTAAAATACTCTGTGGTCAATTTCGGTTGGTTATGATCGCGACTGGAATTAATACGGGTAATACTTCCGGCAGATAGCCCAAAGTATACATAGTTCCGCACAATGAAATGCCTAGTGTCCACGGGAACGTCATTTTTCGGAAAACCACCGCAAAATATACACAATACCTTGAACTCTACTACATCGACATCATAATTAACTTGTATGTAATTTCCGCTCACTCGCTGTGACTTCACTTACCGCTGAAACTGATCAGAACGTATGAATATATGAAGTAGATGAATCAACATAATTTTACTCGCCATTGCACGTACAAAACCAATCGATTACGTAACTTCTACTGAAGTTTGGATTTCAGGAAGCCAAAAATATGGAACACCCTTCTAGTTTCATCAAAAAACAAAGCCATAGTCAAACTTGGAAAGTCGCCGATATGTATATCTTTTTAGAGCTGGAGAGAAAGAGAGCTGAATTTTTATGCAGAGAGAATTTTTATGCAAAGATTTTTAATACTTGTGCAGATGTCTTTGGAGTTCTGCTGTAAAAGGGACACTCGAGGAAACCTCTTGCCTTCAATAATACAAATAGGCACTTTGAACGACCTCTTCTTTCTTTTGGTCCTCAACACTTTAAAACTCAGAGGGTAATAGGGTATAACTCCATTAACAAAGATTTATCGGTTAATTTTTACATATCAACAAAATTCGGAAAAACCTAGATACACAACGCATAAATTCAAAGTTTTCACGTTATATATAATGGGTTGGTAATAATATTAATTAATCCATACATATGTAAATTAATGGCTTCAAGCCAAAACTTGATAATAAATTAAACATTCAAACAATCTTTCACTCAAAACCTGCTGACATGTATTTTACCAGTGGATGAGCTAAACGCTATTACAATTCCCGCCTTCAAGTCGATCAAGTATATCAGCTCACGTTTAAATACATCAATTTCACAGAATATTAGGAATGAATGACGATCAAAATACATCTTTTCAGAAATAGATTGTATTAAGTATAATATTGGAAGAACAAGGCTCAATGACAAGGCAGCAGGACTCACTTCTTTTGAATTTCTACATAAAATATTTGAATGCGCGTTCGAGTTCTTGATAATGAATCAATTGTGATGATTAGGCACCACGATCTCCGACAATTATTGAACATTATTTTCTGAACTCTAACGTTAACAAAGGAGCGTAGTTTAAAAGCGAATTATCATTTCACTTCAGAGTCTAAACTTAGAAGGAGGGCTACCCAGTCCATCGGAATTTACGATCGTAACCGCTTGGAAGAGTTCTCAAAAAGTTTTCACATGAGAATACACAAAATACCAGGGGAGCGTTAAGGCGCCTGGCGTAGATTCCAGACGTGGCAAAGTGCCACCACACGGCCTAGATGAAGAGAAAATGAGAGAGAGGCTATCGCTCGAATGGCTTGGTAAATCTCAGAATCCTGTTTTATAAAGCTTCGCAACCATTAGAAAAAAAAAACTCTTAAGGCTCATGTAACATAAGCACAGTGATGGCAAGAAAACAACGTTTAAATGCGCGATTAACCAAGGATACGCTGAAAATGTTTAGGAAAACTGGAATACAGGAACTAATTGAAAGGGAGATTGGTAAAATATGTTCTATAGCGACTGGTGAGCAATTCATAGGAACAGATCTCAATGGACGTCTAACGTTTCAGATCAAGGAAAGGTTCTAATGAACCGTAAATTGTTTTTTTGAAAAAAAATCAACGTTGACATCATTGTGCTAGCATATTTAACGTGGCAATTGGATTTATTTTTAAGGCCAAACATGCAGTGACCGGAAAATTTAAAAAAAAATTTAAAAATGAAACGAAGTTCATCTTCAACCTGGCGATGAAAACGTAAGTACAAATATGAAGAGATCTAATTTTAAAAACTTGAACAAAAATAGCCGTATTTCTACCGTATCCAACAATCCGATCATCAACGTTAGTTAACAGCCTATTCTGAAAAATTGAAATACGCCGCGTTAAGCAACAACACAGCCCTGGTACGGAGGCTTCCGCGGTGATTTATTGAGGTCAGTTCATTCGGGTTTTTCCCGCGTTGATTCATGTTAACGAACAACAGTTTCTCTAACGCTACAGCTAGCGTCATCAAGTCTTAAACTTTAGGACGACGACGCTTGTGTAACGTTAGCAAAACTGTTGTCCGTTAACATAAATCAACGCGGGGAAAACCCGAATAAACTGACCTCAACAACATAGTCATATTAAAAGCAGACATATAGATAGAAGTCTTTATTTTAACGAGGGGAAAAATCATGCTTTGTAATTGGGAAAGTAGGGCCATGACATGTCAATGAGCTCCTAGCAACCATTACTACAATGTATATTTTAGGCTTCTTTATAGAGTTCATTAAATTTCAGATCAAAACCATTCTTCCGCGAAAACCATCTTAAGAGAGTCTCCCCATGGTAAATAATTTATTGCCAAGAAACAATAAGATTGGAAATGGAATTTAAAACCTCACTGAACAAACTTTGCCTGCATCAGGCGCCACTTCATAGAATTAATTAACAATATTATCCATAGTGAAGAGAATATTTTGTACTTTGCTATAATTCTGTAAATTTGCAGAAAAATACAAAGTATTCTATAAATTAAAAATTATGAATACTTAAGTCACATATATTTAAATATTCATTTATCCATGCACTAAGTGTATGCTAAGCTGCGTGGAACCAATCACAGTGCAAAAAACACAATCACTCTTGTTGCATCTATTCCCACCATTTTGGGCCTCTTGCACTGGGTACGCAACATCTGCATATTACCAGAGACGAACCAGCTTGCTGAGTGGAATTTGTAGAAGTTTCTGCGCGGAGATTTCTCGCGAAGACGTATAAATTTTTCAAACGTTCGATAAATCACGCTGTGCCATCTGCGATTACATTCTGCCTCATGCATTCCAAAAAGGACGAGCGAAACTTATCACTGGTGCAACAAAGATATCAAGCCAATATTAAATCGATAATAATCCGATTGCTGACAAGCTACAGCAGCAAAAAAAAAAAAAAGGTGAGCGTCACTTGGAAATAAAAATTATCGTAAACTTCACTCATAAAGATGATTTAACGTTCTATGTCGATTTAAAAAATCGACCAAACCAAATTTAAGACCATCATAACTATACAGTAAGTCTAGTATGGAGCATTAAGGACTTCTGTATCTTTAGAATTTCGTATTAATATTGGGACAATTGCTCAAATTTTTCTATTTAACTAGCAAGCAAATTTTATCAATTAGATAATATAGATATTGAACATACTGGAGAATCCAGTATACTCAGTGCAGGTGCAAGAGGGCCCAGATAGCCGGTGAGGAATCAGTTTTGAGGCTATTTCTCGGATACCACCGAGTAGAGTTCGATAATGTTCAAGTCGGAGAACATCAAGACACTAATAAACCTTTGATAATGTGCCAGTTTGAAGTCAATTACTTAATCCGAGGGCCAAGAAGGCCAATAAAGTAGCCAAAATTGCCGACCTTTCACAATTTTAAGTCGATACGCCAATTCATCCCATTACCCAATGGCAATTGAACTTGGCACAATTGGTTTCCTGACTTAATAAAAAAACTTAGGAAGCGCACCAAAATAAATTTGAAAAAAATTTCCTACGACCAAGAAGCACCCTATTTGGGTATTTCTGGTTCTCAAAACTTGAGCAATCAAAGCAGAGAAATCAATCGTTACAATATAATAATGATAACACGTAACTTTGGGACGTCATCTTCAGGGACTTGAAGATGACACTGACCGTCTAAACCCGGGTCGTTCCCAATAAAGATATGTAGAGTCACAAAGTTACGGGCTATCAGTATAATTTTAACAAACTTCACAAAGTTACGCCTGAAACTACCAATTATTTCAAGTTACAATATAAACCTCAACCGAGTCTTTGTACTGCGATCGGTGCCGTCCTAGTTTGTTAAAATATGAGCGTGGAACAGGACAGAGAAGGGACGGGGGGGGAGGAGGAGAGATGAGGGGGTTGAAGGAGGGGACCGCGTTGAGTGTACGTATGTAAACTCGGCAGAGCGCCCCTTCCGAACGTACAAACAGCCGCCGCTCAAAGGCCAGTTGGGAGAAACAGATGAGGAGACGGAGCACGCCCGTGGTCGGATGTTCATCTCCATGGTACCCACGTGGACGGTTTGTAAGGATGGCAATTCCTCTGGCGGGAAGTAATAACTGGAGAGGAAGCGCTCTCTACGGCCGCTGAGCGAGAGGGCGACTGTGTGGGTGTGTGCGATATTCACATTTCCACGGCGAGTTGCACACTGTTTCGAATAGACGCACAAGACGCGATTCATAGGACGCCAACCAATGTATACAACGATTTGATTCTATGCAATTGGTAATGCCTATCAAAATATTAGGGTAGTTATGCGCTGGTATAATTGTATTAAGGGTGCAAAAGCTGGGATTGACGGTTTTTTGACAGCTAGATATTTTGGAGCGACCGATCACTAACGTGGTTTGCCCCATTTGATGGGGCAAATTTGTGAATACAGGATTACTTAAGGGTGGAGTGAAATATGGCGCCGACATTATGCAATAAGAAAGACTACAAGAAAATCACATATATACCTCCAATCCACTGTACCAAGCACAAATTAGCATTAAATTGGATGAGTTTGGCCTTCTACTAAAATGATCTAGATGTCATATTTTCATTATTAAACTATCAGGCACATTCAATAGTATTTTATGAGATAACTGTCACAAATAAACGACGTTTCCCATTGAAAATGGTACGGGCATGAACCCCAGAGAGACGTAAGTAAAAAAATGAGGAACTTCTAACTCGTATTTTTTGTCATAAATTTAGCAACATGTCGTCTGTGGACTTCCTAAAGTATCTACAAAAAGTTAATGAACTACTCACAGCGGTATAGTTTACTGAGTCAAAAAAAACCTTTGCTGTTAAGGCAATATAAATTAACGCTTGAAAAAATTATTCAAGTAAAAACCCTATACACGTGCATTTCGAGATGGTACATATTACTGACATTTCATTAATTAAAAAAACATAATGCGTCATTAATGTCGCAGTATGTGTATCATGCTTCTCCAAAGTATCTTTAATTAAAAAATAAAATTTGAATTAGGGCTCTTTTGCGACTTGAGAAAATCTCGCTCCAAACACCTTATGGATGTTCCATCTCACCAACACGAATCAATATAATAACTGAATTACAACTTTTTACAGATTTCGATGATTACAAGAATGGGACATTAGAAATAAAAAGTTGTGATGCGATAAACAAAAGGATTAGTCAATCAATATATTCTTAAATAACACTTTTTCCTGCGCTAAGAGTTGGCTAAATCAGCACTTCATTTGAACTTACATATATTTGCTTCAGCACAAGCTAGTTATTATTCAATAACTCAGAAACTAAGATGAATTATGGTCATTATTGTTTTTACTATTCATATTCTTGTCAGTGCTTTCTCCTTAAGAGAATTTTTTCGAGGAAATGGAATTTATATTGGAAAAAAGATGCTACTTTTTTACAAATGAAAACATCAGAATCGTTCTTGCAGTTGCACCAATTTTCATACTAAACAATCGATTTTAAACTTTAATTTGGTGAAAAAATATAGTGGATAGGTAGAATATTGCGGTCTAACTACTGTGATAAAGTTACTAATTTCTTCTTCTGTAATAAATACGCAGATTCAACATTTCGGCCACTGATGCCATTTTGTATCCTCCCTCTAGTCCCAGTTTTACCTCAGCCTGATCCTTTAAACTGATTAGAAACTCATCCGCAGCATTTTCCACTACACCACGGACTGTTATCAACCACTGTCCCTCATTAAATTTAGATCCCCTTACTCGACCCATTCTTATGCATTTGCATATGACTATTCCTAGATTATTCCAGTTCAAACGCTTGCTTCCATTCCGCCTCTATTCCCATTTGAATTCACTTCCTGACAATAAAGATCACTTTTTGCATTCTTCCAAGCACTTTTAATCGACGTGCTCCTTTTGATCTTTCTGATAAGAGTAAGATGTCTCAATTATAAGTAATTCATCTTTTAACTTTGTTTTGGCTCATGTTTGTATGTGTTTTTCACATTTCATGCCCTGTTTTAATATTTTACCGTGAGGTTTTAACAATTCTGTGCGCAATCATTGTCAAACATGGCACTGCATCATCATCATTAGTCGTTCAATCCTAAGATTGGTTGGCTGCAGCCCTCCACCCTTCTCTATCTAATGCTAGTTCCCTTACCTTCTGGAATCTCTTCCTATGTGCTTTGCATGGCATTGCATTTCGTTGCATGGAATTGCATTGCATTACAAATTGTTGGGTTGCTCGTGAAATGAACCGCGCATTACAATTAATAAAATTTCAAACTCCGTAGAGTAGTATTTCATTGAATTGCATCTTTTAATCAATTGTTGTGTGGTATGTCACAAGCATCCGAAGATTAAGACACCGACGTGACAATGCATATCGCAGTAGACGCAATGAAATAATCTCACAGCCTCCACTTCGGTCGCAGGAGGAAAGGGAACTTCCACAGACCAGGAATTAGCAGGAGCGCGCTCGGAGGTGGGGCGGGTGCAGGGGAGCGGGAGAGCCGCAGACGGCCTCTGCCAAGCATTCCACTCATCTTCCTCCTCTTGTGTTATATTGTACCTACCCTCCTCTCTCTTCTCCGCATCCGCGCTGTCTTGTTCGGGAGCGGCGCGGAGCACTCCACGCTTTTTCATTCGACGGAGCGGGGATAAACATTGTCGGGTACGCGGCCGAGATACCGGCGTCCGTCATATCGAAAAGGGCCCACACGGGCGATCACTCGTACATATTACTGCTGCACGCCTACCACGACGCAAAAAAGAAGAGCGAAGTGCGCGTCCATCAATTGCACTATTCCGCATTGTGGGAAGACCTGGTCTCTTCCCCGTGCAGTCGCTTGCGGTGCACAGCAGTTGCGAGAGATTGGTCGGCATTGGTAGATTCCAGGAAGGGTCCCATCCCAAGGGTATTGTTCAAACCGGGTTTTTATTCCATATTGGCTTCCCCATTTCCCCCCTCTCCCTCCCTCTCCATTTAAATACCGATTTCCAATGGCCACATTTTTTTCCGACGAATTTTGTTTTCGTCCCATTGCTTCAATACCCTTGTGTTTTTCACATTATAAACGCCGAGCTGGGAAATGAATGAAAAATAAAACGCCGCGTTGGGGAAGCTTTATTTAGCGTTTCCTGATTGCATGGACGTATTTCAACGAATGCTGGGACTAAATTCTGCTCATTTCAATGTGAGTAAAAATCGAACGAGGAAAAACGGGGAAATAATTCGTGTTCGGAAAAAAAGTTGTAAAAAAGAGAAAGAGTTCGATGAGGAAAACTAATTTTTTTGCTTAAAATAGTAATTACTTCTACTGCGGTCGCTCATCCATGTTACAGACTTATTTGCCTCAAAAACTGCATTAGCAACTTTGCTGCCACGTACTCAATTCTTCAGTGCCTATTGCCATCGTCAATAATACCTATCTTAATCCCATATCCACCTAAGCAAGTACCTAATTTTCTTGTCTATTTCAGACTTAATATTTCAGACTCATCATTGAAATTGTCTTAATCACGCCATTACATCTGAATAGCATCCCCCCAATGTTTCTCTTTTCTATCCCACTATATCCTAAAAAGTGTTACCCTTACATCCCATTTTGCTTCTTTCGACAGTCTTTATCATAGATTGCACCTGATGGCCGCTGATCAATGTTCACTTATGAAAGAACTCTTGGTATTTTTCCACAGGCTTAGGTATAAACTTGTGGAAACATACCAAGGGTCCCGTTCACAACTAACCACGCATTTCCACGAAATCACGACTGACTTCGAGGATTAATGATCTCTATCCAAATCAAAAATGAAGCAAGGTATCTACGAAATAAAGTCGAAAACTACTAAAACTTAATGAATTCAAATCAAATAAGAAATATTTCGCACAGCGAGCAAAGAATCATTTATAGTAATATGAACCTCGCTTTTATTAATCAAGCCAAAATTTATGGGGAAGGAATGAAACATTTCACCCCGAAGACCATAGTGCAGATCGGAAACAAAAGCTTGCAAAGTTGAGGTGTAAACATATATTATCGCAGGCACTGTGCTTAATGCATCTCAGTTCAGCGGGCCTCCACAACGGCATGGCTCGAAAAAAAGCCACCAGTCCATCTTTATGCTAATTCCATTCAAGGCAAGTCATGAGACCACCGCAGCTTCATTTGAACAAATTATGGAGCCATTTTAATCCTCTGCGAGGATAACCGTTAAAATCGTATTAAGAGGCATTCTCTTTGGATGCTGCAAATTTCCTCGTGGATAAACCAACACAAAACGTCCTTTTGTGACTCAGTGGAAATACGAATTGGCCACCCTAAACGATGGAATGAAATCTCATTAACGTTACTCGAATTCGCAATACAGTCGCTTAGTTAAGCGTTTTGCGGACGACCATAGGTATCATTTAAGATATTCCGGCCGTGTTCCCCACGCACACCCGTGCGCGCTTGTGGGAGAGCATATATGTACCTGAATGCTCGAATAAGTGGGACAGTCGACACTTGCCGAACAAACGTCGCGTGGAGGTTTTCTAAAGAGATTGCAGTCGCTGTTCGACACATACATGAACATTCACGGATCCGCATTGAGAGCCCGTGAATCGCGGGTAGGGTTTGTGCAATCTCGTGAAAAAACATCGCGGGACCGTGATGCTGGCGCTGTGGCCTGGACCAACGCTTAGTCCGTCTCGGTCCATTCAGGAATTTCGCCTTTCACAAGTAGAGTCGCACTCTATGCGATAGCGTGCAACGGCGCTGATGAAGAGCTGCTTAAAAGTTTAGACTCTTGAGTTTTTTTCATGCCTAAAACATCATTTTTCATTAAACTTAATTTTGGAAAAGCAGTCAAAATCGATCTCAACGCGAGGAGGTTGACTAAAAATCATTTCCAGAAAACAGTTTAACTTATATTTAAATAAACCACCAACTTTCCGTCGTTTTCATGAAAATTTAATTGCACAGTCTTATATCTTTCAACTAAATACAGTTTGTGCTCGCGTGCATCCTTCATGGACGTAAAAAATGTAACAGACTGATCGTGATCGTCTCCTGTAATTTATCAAAACCTTAAATAGCTAAAAATTAAATTATCAACGATTCATTCAAGATATTTGCATTCTATGCAGTTTAATATCATCTTATTGAGTCGAAAAGTAGCACCACCAGTTATGAAGTAAAATGTGCATGGGTGTCATCTTTATTGACTCCCAAGAGACAATTGGCAATAATTAATTACATTCGCTTCATGCCTATGAACTTCCATGGCCTGAGTATTTCGGTTTAAAGCGAGGTACATACTATCATCCCTAAATTCTTCAATTTCTCATCGATGGATCAATTTGAGTAGGGACCCATGCTAGTAATCTGACATCATTAAAGAGTGACTAAGTTATCAATTTACTGATGATTAACTGTTCTTTCAAATGAACAATAGAAAAAACTGACACTCTGGGCTTTGACACAATATTAAAAAATATGATGAATTCATGAATGCGTGAGTTCGCTATCACCTCCGGCATTTACTTTACCTGAGAAAAGTTTTGGAGTAAAATTTCACTACTCAGAAAATGGCATATCCCAACTGCCGGTCTAGTGGATTAGCCGGTCACATCACAAAGCCAAGTTAATCCAAAGGGATTTTCCGACGGTGTCAATGCGGACGAGATAATCCCTTTTAACTCAGTTGAGTTTCGCGTTACTCCATCCGCTGTTGATTTTTCATACGAAAGAATTGTATGAGCATATATATTATGCACTGGAAGGATGCTCAAATCTACCTTCAGTGCTTCCCGTAAAGGTTGGTTGAGCAAAATACTATTTCACCCAGAAATCAATTAATTCAGTATATTTTAATGAATTATATCTCACTCTTCCAAAGACACCAAACTATCAGTCCCTTATCGCACTACTTTTCGAGATATTTTCCTAGAAATACCAGCCATTTTACATAAGAAATGGTACATGAATGCTCTTCAGAGAGACATTATTTAAAAAATTAGGTATTTCTAACACCTAGATCTCGTCAAAAAACTAACAGAATGTTATTTTATATATATTCTCAATCATTTTTTGAAATAATTCATATTGTCACCGCAGTAATTTTTTCTAAGGAAGCAAAAATCGCCGTGTACAAAAGTGTGTTTCTCCCCACTTTGTTGTATGGTAGTGAAACATGGGTATGTCAGGATAGATATAAGAGTAGAATAAACGCCGTGGGTATGAGTTATCTGAGGAGTGTTTGCGGCAAAAATAGGATGGACAGTGTCAGGAATGAATGGTTAATAAATGAATATGAGTTAGATGCTCCAGTAATGGACATATATGACAGGCGTGTGCTTCCTTGGTTTGGCCATGTTGAGGGAATGGATAAGAGTCGAAAAACGAAACAAATATATAAGAGTGAAATGAATGGTGCGAGAGGTAGAGGTAGAACGAGAAAGTTGTGGTTGAGGATATTCTCAGGAGGAGGAATATTAGGAATCTTAAAAACAGGAGGGCGTGTAGGAAGCAGTGTATGGGGGTAAATGAGGCAAAAGAGGTTTTCAAGGAAAAGTCAGTACGGAGGAAATTATTGAAGCAGAGTTAGGTGTACAAATGTGTGCTTGTGAGTGACACTCTGTGACTGTGCCTACCTCGGAAGGGAACGGCGTGATTGGTATGTATGTAGTAAGTTTTTCAGAATCACAAAAAAACGTTCCGTCGTGAAGGAGTTTTGAAACTACCGCGTGAGAAAAATGAGTCAAGTTAAAGATTTATGCAGATATTTTTATTTAATTTAATAGAATTTCAGTCTTGTAACAGTATAATTTTGCACTATAAATAATGCAATATTTATTTCATGCTTCCTTCAGCTGCTGAACGTAATACGTGTAAAAGGAATATGGCCTCCAAAATGACTAAGTAATTATCTCGCTCAAACTACCCTAAAGGTAGTTTTAAATATCATTTTACCTAGAAATCAATGAACTTGGTCTCATTTCAAAGAAAAATAAGTATCTCACCCTTCTAAAAACACCCAAAATTCAACCCCTTACCACATTACTTTTGGAGTCATCTGCCAAAATATACAAGCCCATTAACATGGAAAATGGTACGTGTATGCACTCCAGAGAGAGATTATTTACAAAATGAGTAGTTTCTAACACTTAGATGTCGTAAAAAAAACTAACAGCGTGTAGTTTGTATGTTTTCTTAACCAGTTTTGAAAATTTATCATATTGTCACCGCAGTGAATTCTTTGCGATCACAAATAAATCTTCCGTTTTGAAGGAGTTTCAAACGCACCGTGCGATAATAATTAGTCAATTTAAAGACTTATTTAGATATTCCCATTTAATTACTTACAATTTCTGTCATATAAAACTACATTATCACACCATTAATAATGCAATATTTAATTAATGTGCCCTACTGCTGGTGAAATTAAAACATATAGTTCGAACGTGGTCTCTATTATGACTAGGGAACTATCTCGCTCAAACTACCCTTAAAAGAGGCTAAAAGAACTCCCTCTTTGGTCGGAAGGGATGGAACTCTCGACCACCGACCACTCAGCGACGCTGCAATTTCGGAAGGATGTATATGTGTGAGCGTGTGAGTGTGCGGACGCAAAGGGAAGTTCCGCTCTTTTCCACGTCTACCTGTCGGCCGGGCCGGCCGTAGCCCCGCACACAAATGGGAGATGGCCGAGCGTGTGTGGAGGCGACGCCGGCAAAGAGTGCGACGCCGTGGAAGCCGCCGCGCCGCGCCTCCCGTCCCATCCCATCGTCGGCCCCCCACTCGTCCAGTCACGTCCCTCCGGCTGCCCAGGCGACGTCCCCGAGATCCCGACCGTTCGATTTCCAACCGAATCGAGGACGGGGTCGCTCCCGGGGACAGTAAAACTCACATTTTATTCGCGCAAATAAAATTAAGTCTGGTAGTCGGAGTATTTTTGATAATGCAGGCGGTTTACAGACTAGACCGCGCACTCTAGATTCAGGCTGACTCTTGACCTCAGCCTGAACGTCGCTCATACATGTGAAAAAAAGAAGTTTCTCTAGAGTTTCGCAAAAAATGCTTTGAATAGACTTATTTGTTCTTTCATTTTATCGCTAAATACACACTTTGTGCTCAAATTTGTCGCATTGGAGCACAAATAAATTTTGACCATGCGATATTTTCTCAAATGATGAAAATAGTTTATTCAAGTAAAAATAAAGTTACATAGCACACGATTCACTTGAGAATTTTCCGTACACAAACTCCGGCGTAGGTTTAAACTGATAAAGGAACAGTCTTTTCCGAAACTCAAGTATTATTCAGAATGCTCAAGTCGACGAAATTTCGATATGACTGGCGGAAGTCATACGAAGATTCATTGGAGCTCATTAAGGAACCTTATATATGTGAACAACTTGAAACCTTATTGGCCAAATTTTCAACTAAAATAAAAAATATAGTTTCATCTTCGCCTCAAATGGTAAAGTCGCAAACGTAAAGAAGTTGCTGGTTGATAATTGGAAGAATTTTGAGAACAGATGATAAAAATTATATTGAATAAACGCTACATACAAAACAACTACATAGTGACTAAAATAGATTCACATATGCAGCAATATAATTCTCGTCACATCAAAAATCCACATATTCCAGCCATGAAATAGGGGGTGCGACGCATTGCATAGTTTATTACAGTGAACTCCAATGCCAATTACTGCAGCACGAGCGGCCCTTAGATTCCTGGACATTTATCCTGACGGGTATTTTACAACGATCGATTCAGGTCGCAGACAATCGTTTAGTTTTTATGTACATAGTACGGAATCAGGAAACAAATTTTCCAATTGAAATGAGATAGAAATAGAAATTAATCATCACTATACTCAGCATGAGATACATTGAGGAAAACTGACATTAAGACTGAAATTTTGGACCCGTTTTCATTTGACTATGGACAGCAATAAACCAGAAAAAAGTAATATTTACTCTATCGAATGAAGTTTCTGCTAAGAATTAAACAGTAAAATCAGTCCTAAATTGAATGGAAGAAAAAACAATAAAATTCAGACATTCATAAATATGGGCGAGATAAGAGATTGATCGAAAACATGTCGAAGGCCGGGGAAGAGAAACACGATAGTGGTGGGTGACACAAGTGAATGGGTGGCTGACAAAACATATGCATGGTTCGGAGGGGACAGGTGACGGAGGCTGACGGTAGAGCAAGGTGCGATGTTGTAGGTCGCGGGGTATAAGGCAGAGCTGCCCGTCGTCACGTTTGCTTTCTAATTTTACTCTGAAGAAAGGATTTGATAGGCATGGCAAGAGCTAGATGTAGGAATCGAATTAGGAGGACAGCAGATAAATTCGGTTAGATTCGCGGGCGGCCAAGCAATTCTTAGCCGAAAATCGAATGTAATGTAAGCCTTAGAAGATTCATTAGAAATGTAGATGCAGATGGGAATGCAGAATAATAATAAGAAAACAAAATTAATGAGAAAATGGTTCCAGGCTTGACTTAGTGGAAGTAATTCACAGTAACTTAAATAAAACTTTGTATACTCCACTATAGGTTTAATAACACGACCCGGGTTTCGACACTTCGTGTCATCTTCAGGTGACTTTTATTTAAGTTACTAAAATTAATGAGATTCAACAGGACAAAGAAAGCGAGGCTATTCATAAAAGTACGAGGCCACAAATAAAATGAAGTAGAGCTATTATGATCGTAAAAACGATATATGCGGGAGAAGACCCGGATCCTTATTTACAAATCACCCACTTGAAAATTTACAAATAAATTGCTAAGTCACAAACGTTTTTTTCAATCATTACAGCGTCCTTACACCAAAGGAAAGCTTCGCCTTTTGGTTGCAAGATAAGTTCTTTAATTAATATATTTTTCGTTAGAATAAAATGGGCTTAGTAACAAAGATATTAGAAGAGTATCTGAAGCGAAAGAAGTGTTTAGGAATGGGAAGGGGCTGATGACGGAAATCTGTGGCATGGGAATAAAGAAGTGGCTGGAGAGGAATTTAACATGGAGCGTAGCGCTTTTGGAGCAGGACCGTGGACTAAGGGAAAAGAAGACGAGAGTAAGCTGCAGGAAGGTAGATGTAAAGAAGGATAGAGGGGGTGAGTGAGCGGAAAGGAAGACAAATATGGAAGTGCTTGGTGTGTTTTTTGAGGAAAGAAAACTTTCCAATGAGATTAGGGGGAGGCAAAGAATGCGGTTGAAAATGAGATAGTGAGTGGAAATGAGTTGCCTGAGTTCAGATAGAGGGAAGGATGTTAGTCAAGCGGGCGATTGGAAGAAAGAGAAAAGGTTTTAAGAACAAGAAAAAGGACACGACGTATGCTGAGGTGAAATAAATATTATAATCAGATAGGGCGCTGCACATGTAAAATATCTAAATGATTTATATCGACTCGGCTGTGAGCTAACTTAACCGTTAGGCAATCATAATAAATGAATGAATACCTCATTTCAGGTGGTTTGAGCAAAATATCATTTGACAACATGACTATAAATTAATGAACTTGGTGTCATTTTAAAGAAAAATATCTCACCCTTCCTAAGATACCAAAATATCATCCCCTTTTCGAACTACTTACCAAGATTTTAGACGAAAAATACGAGCCCTTTTACATGGGAAATGGTGCATGTATGCACTCCTGAGATACCTTATTTACAAAAAGAGGAATTCCTAACGCCTAAATATCGTCGAAAAATAGACTGTGCGTAGTTCGTAGGTTTTCTCAGCTATTTTTGAGAATAAATCATAGTGTCACCGCAATAATTGTTTTCAGGATAACAAAAAGTCTTCCGTTGTGAAGGATTTTTAAACGTACCGCGTGAAAAAAAATTAGTCAAGTTTAAAGACTCCTATCGATTTTTTATTTAGTTACTTAGAATTTCAGACGCTGAAAAAATTTTTCACCATTGATAATGCAATTGTGAATTCACACTTCCTGGAGCTGCTGAAATTTAAACGTAAAATTCGAATAGAGTATCCATTATGACTAGGAAGCTATCTCGCTCAAACCACCTTAATCTTGCTTATGACTCAAAATGGAGAGTTTTACAGAATAATCCAAGCACCTGTGCATTTCAAGGTATTAAGAAGACCACTGAAACACCGGAGCAAATATTTGCTCACAGTCACCCCTAAAAGAAGCTCTCGAGAACTCCCGGCCACTGTCCGACCCAAGGTCAGGGAGACACTTCCTGCTCCACCTTGGCTTCCTCCCATCGCCTTTCTCTTCGCTCTCTGCTAGACCTCTCCGGGACCTAGCAGACGGCTTCGGCCCATTTTTACCGCTTTGTCGAATCCCCGGCCATTTTTTCCCATGCCCTCCACTCCCTCTCTTACCCACTCTTATTCCTATTGCCTTACTTTCCTTTCTCTTCCTCACCAGCTACCTCCATTTTTTTCAATTCTCCCGTCTCTAACTCTTTAAAGCCTGCATCAAACGGGACGTTTTCCCTTCAATATTTTTCTGCATTGCGCCATGGGACGTGCTCCGCTTGTTAAATAAGATTCCACAACGTGAAACTTATGAAATGATTTTTTCCATTGTAGTTGTTAGCCATCCCTACTTAACACTAGAACCGCCGAGGGGTCATTTTGACCCCTAAGGTTGTATATGTTTGATTGTCACTCTCAGAATTATTTAGATGGTGTCATCATATGTTTATGACTTTTAATCGATTTTCATGCCTAATTGGATGCCACTTAGGTAAAAGATAAGTATTGTTATTTTTCTGAGGTACAGGCCCTCAACCCCTCGGACCGCCAAGGGGTCAAAATGACCCTAAGTTTTTGTACATCGTTTTCTTGTTTGCTGTTCATGGAGTCTGCTTCGTTGTACATCAAATGGTATGCACCGCTTCCTCTTCCCTTGGTTTCCAAAGATGATAGCTAGTAGCCGGACTAGCATCAGCTTGTCTAGACCGCCGATTGCATGTGGTCGAATTTTGTCTCCCTTCCAAATTTTTCTCCTTGCCTTGTCTTATCTTTCACAAAGTATCAAATGCCATTTCTCGGTTATTTCCCCAGTTTTATTTTGTATACTTCCTGGCTACAGACAAATGCATTCAGCAACGCACATGCAAGCTGTTGAGCCGTGACTCCCTTACAAATTCCACCCTTACCTTGTGTAGTCATTTACAAAATATCAAAATGTGGTTTCCCTCCTCTATCCCTGGTTGTCTGGGATCGGCAGTACACATGTAAGCAAAACATGTCTGGTCTGCATAATGATGTGCTCTACAATTGTGTTCACTAATAATTTTATGAAAAAATCGTTAAAAATTTTTATACCAGTTTATAAATGATAAAAATACTATTGCTAATAATAACTTATGCAATTGTTCATTATTTTGACGCATTTATGTACCCATATGTGATTTATGTACTAAATTGTTTTAAGAAACCGTATGTGTAAGTGATCATAATTTAGTTTAACTTGCTAAAATTATAATAATAATATTAAAATTAATCGTTCTAAGTAATTTTAGATAAAAAATTGACAAAGTATCTCTTTTTTAGGATACAGTAATTTATTTTCGATTTAAAATGAAGCGGGGTCAAAATGACCCCTTGGCAGTTGGAGGGGTAGTAAAACCTACGGCGGTTCTAGTGTTAATCCACACACAATAGTATTTGGGCGTTGGCTGTACGCAGACTTGAGATATAGCAAATGAGTCAATGTATATAGTATTTTTTTTGGCAGATGTGTTAGTTTTCAAAGAACCACGGAACTAGCCGCGCAGTTACTTCAACGGAGTCACTTGCTAGTGATCACACAATTTTGTGAAATTCACAGAAGAAAAATCATCCCCTGGACTGGGAATCGAACCCAGATCCCTCCGTTTCGCGCCGAGTGCTTGAACCAATTAAGCTACCCAGGCGTCCTCTACCACTGTGAATCTCATGGGGGCTTTAAGGAGCAAGTTGTCCTCACAGGTACCGTGCAAGATGTGTTAGAGATTAAAAGAATGTCTTGATAGAGGCGTTAGTTTTGAACCGAAGGGTGGAAGATTTTTGGAATTTCACAAAAAAAGTTGCAGGTGACCAAGATCTAGCACCATCTGATTTATGCTAAGGGAAAGCGTCAGAGCTACCTGTAGACCAACGGAGATCGCCTCTATACTATTGTGTGCTTGAAGGGCACTTATTGTTCAAACCGTGAATAAACAGTTATTTATTACATCCATTCGAAGCTGTTATTGTTAAGACTGAAAGTAAACCCGTTGTTGTATTGTGTAAGTTGTTATATAAACACCATTTAACAGCCTGTTATTGTTACTATTCGGGGTCAGAAGTTTGGAAAAGTGGAGACCGAACGACTGAATTTGCATTCTGGTGTTTAAATGAAGATGGGGCATAAAAGCTATTGGGAAAAGAATGTTTGGAGTACTGCTCAAAAATGCTTGCGGAATTATGACGACGAAAGATGTAGTTTGGGCGACTGTTTCAATTAGGCAACTTGCAATCGTGTAATTCAAAAGCGAAGAAGTAATGAAAAGGGAAAAGAAATCGAACCTTTATTTGAGAGTAAAATTCAAACGCGGCCTTAACTGCCACCGAAGGTGGCAACTCCAGCTAGTAGTCATAATAATAATTTGGCTACTCAATGAGTGTATATATATACCTCCATTTCCGATAACACCACAGGAAATATCACGCATTGATAAAGGGAAAGTGTAAGGAATCAGGCAATTACGAGTTTATCAGTACACACCAATACACAAATCGCGACATAGTTGTGTTCTATCTTCGTTTCACTCGACGCCGGCAGCGAAAGTTGACTTCACCGAGAGATTTCTTCGATTCGCTTTTTATTGTGTGCGGCGCTCCGTAGAGAAAAGATCCCCAGGTCCTGTACTCCACTCGCTGTGAAAATAATCAGAAGATGCCCTAATTTTCTCAATGGACACGAGAATTTTCTAATTTCAAAAAAAAGCAATTTTCCACTGTACATGGTAAAATCCATTCCAAACTTAACGGGCACAACTATCTTAAAGTTACCATCATTCATGGTCCATAGCACGCAACCCTTATCCCATATACAAATAAAATCGCCCTTTGCAAGACACAAGGAAAATAGAACCATTTCTATTAATAATTGCATGTCATTCCAGCATTATAAAATGTTCGGGAAATCCCAAAACGGCACGCAGAGCTGTACAAAAGGGAAAACGAAGAAAAAACGCCTCTCATGAGAATGGCTATAGAAAACAACATTCCTCGAATACTTTCAAACGCAAAGATACCCAGTCGTTTTTTTCTTTCAAAGAACTGTTGAAATTAATCTATGCTTAGAAAGTAGTGTGGTCTATTCAGGACTCCCTACTTTTGTCGGGTGATTAGAGAATTAAAGACAGCCGATGGCGGAAACGAAGCATAATAAATAACTACAGACCGTAATAAACGCTTCAACCATAGCATTTGGCATTGCTCCTCCAATATGATATGGCCAAGCGATTATTTTGAATATTGTCTGTTATCTCAAGCTAAAACACCATAAGTGTTTCCTGATAATTCACGTTAAGAGGAACGGAGCACGTGTTGTTGCCAGGACGCTGGGCTGCAAACAAAGAATATGGTTGAGAAAAATCCTGGAGAACCCGAATAAATTATCTTTTATGACCCTTCAATCCACTTCATGCCATTCATTTTTATCGCAAACTAAAGTTCAATCCATCGGGGATTCCACTTTGAAATGTTTACGAGAAATTTCTACGTGAGGTGACAGTCTTGCTTCTTGTGTACGTGATGTGTTTCGCAACTCGAAGACAAGGATTAATGTAACATCATCAACTATGTTTTCTTCATCCTTAATTTTTAATGCATAATTTCATTATAATCCAAAGCCAATTCCAAGATAAAATCAAAGGTAATTTAAATATACTTCCAAAGGTTTTTTGTCAAATTAAATTACACAATTCAACCCCATGACCTTATGACAGTGATTCATGATTAGTATTTTGAATAATGATCGAGTACCGTTACTCCATTAAGCATATTATCGCCGGTCGCAATCACGAGATTGGGCAAATTTCTGGACAATACTCATCCGGAACTTATGTCCAAAAAAATATGTTTAAATGTGTGGCTTTTCAGAGTGAAATTATTAGTCGTCAAATAGACAATATTTAAAGAAATTAACATAATCAAATAGAACCTGTATGAAATAATATATAAAGTGGAAGATTCCACGTAATTTATTTTTCAAAAGAATAGTCTTCAGAATGGAAAAATAATTTCTATTGAGTAAGTTATGTCTCCCGACCCTCAATCATCAAGATCTGACCACTCAATCATGATTTCACTAGAATTTAATGAAATGATAATCAGCCCACGAGAAATGTTATAACGTGAATCGTATTGGATACATATTAAAACCAAAACCTGGGACTATAAAACAAAAATCGAAGCAAAACCTATACGAAAAAAGTATACTCCATAAATTTATTTCCGCTCAAACTCTATTACCAAGAACTCTAATCAAGCTATTTTGAAAGGTAGCACGGTTTCAATTAATTCAATCAACATTTTCAAAGCCATTGATTAAGGGAAATAATATGAATTATTCTCAAAAGTGCTATATTGTATTAATTTTGCGGCAAAACAAACACCATAAAGCTTCATGGCTGAGTGTTTGGCTATTGGAAATTGATAAAGTATCCTCATATAAACGGACACAACCTCAAGGTGTCATTAGGAAATAGAGTCAAAATATGCAAATATAATACGTGAATATTTCCATTTTTTTATTTTATGAAAAAGATAATTAGGACTAGTACTGAAACCCTTTGCTGCAAAGTAAATAACTACCTAATTTTGCGATGGCAATCATTACATGAAATCATTTTTTTAATCTGACATTTTAAAACATAAAAGCCATATTTCTAAGCATGAAAATTGATTAAATACATTCATAACCACAGCCGTAGGATCTCTCACGACGGAAAATGTGGATATAGCTCATCTATTCTCATTCCCATTTTCTACAAATAGATGAGAAAATGATGCGGACATTGCATTGAATCGCTTATTACATTCGGTCATTACATTCTACGGCCTTCTACGGCCCAATTTATTTGGTTAAAAAAGTAACAATGACATTCCAGATCTATTATTTTATCCCGATCGCACTAATTACGGAGAGAGGCAATGATTACATAGAGATAATTAGCTCGCTGCATCAAAGAGCAAGCATATAATCAGTTTGAGGATAATTAACTGTCCTTTCAGATGAGCATTAATAAATCCAACGACAAGACGACAAGAACCGATTTCAGAGTTGTTCACGGGCTCATGAGTGATGAGATTGTTGAAATATCTATGAAACGAAGCTACAACGACACTCAAATGACTGAAAACATACAGAGAATCGAAAATAATAGGAAATTTCTTTCAATAATTAATCAATGCAGGCAGGTTAATCGGACTAACAATCTAGCTCACAGAAATCTCTGCTCCCATTTATTTATTTAAATATCTTGGACTTGCCTTAACCTCTGATATAGTGTGGGGAATACACATACAAAACAGCATTAAAGAGACTAGGTTATGTTAATCGTATATTAAGAAGGTTCCGGAATGAAAAAGTAAAAGTGAAATTCTACTTCACTCTCGTTAGGCCACACCTCGAATACGCCGCGAGCATTTGGGACCCTGGCCATAAAGATCTAGCAAAAAAACTAATAAAATACAAAAGGAAGCTGTACGCTTCGTTCAAAACTGTTACGAGCGTATATACAGTGTTTCACAACTTTTAGAGGGGTTAAGGTGGGAGCCCTTAGAGACTCGGAGGCTACACACTAGGCTTAGGTTGTTGAGAAATTTAGAACTAGTGTGCTTCAGAGCGACACAGAGAATATTATCATGACACCTCACTACATCTCTAAGTCTTGCAGAAGCGATAAAATAACAGAGATACTCAGCCAAACAAATAGGTACAAAACCTTGTTCTTTCCGCGCACAATAAGCAAGCACAATAAAAAAATGAGCTCCACTGAATACACTCCCATAATACACGTCACCATTTCACCTCCCAAAACCTAATCCCTTACCTCTTTACACGGCGAGTGTCCTAACACCCCTTGCCACACGCCCATGCGGCGACTCGTATGGTAGTAGTGGTAGTATGTAGACGTATATTTAACGAATACTTAGTATACAAACAAAAATACAAACCCTAAATGCTCAATTTCTGTCCACTGGAACTAAAGTGGAATTTATCAAACATAAATGTGTAAGTTTATGCATATAAATACAATACGTGCATAAAATGGCACTGATAGTCTCATCTCAATTTTTAATAATTTACAAGTAGCACTAGCTCTTCCTTGAACTACACGATGTATGAAGTTCTCTGGCATACTGTAACACTACTTGGGTGTGCGCGGTACATTCTTGGTATCAACTCTACAAACTTTACAACTGTCAATTAATTCTCTAAACTGATTCCCACGTGTTCACCCCTCAACTTGACGTATAAATAAGACGATTGGTTCAATGCTTCCTCTGGAAAATTATTGCAATCACTCTTCAAAAAGAAGACCACGAGTTTGCCTCACTCTTCTCAGCCCAATCGATGTGTTAAAACACTTCAAAGATTAATCACTAGATGGAGTGAACTCGAATACTAAGATCTTAGAAAAAAGTTTTATCGCTTAATCACCCAAATATCCTGATCATGACAACTAATTTGTTTGAGCAGCAATCTATCAACGGAAAGATAATCACCTCTTTTTCACCGACCAAACAAACTTTTCTTGAGGAGCTCCAGAACTCTGAGGTTGGCCGAATCAAGTTTCCTCCGATCAAATCAGATTCAGGATTCCACCTCGCGATATGCACGAGAGGAGGTGCTCGAAAATGCCAAAAGAGCCAGAAAAATCCCGGAAAGTTGGCACAACGGCTCAGGGAGAATTTTTTTCTTTCGATGGAACGATAATGTTTTTCTTCCCCGTTGATCCTCACCGTCGGAAAAAATATATCCCCCCCACGTATGCGTGTGGAAGGTATGCAATAATTTCACCGGTTCCCCGCTTTCGTGCTAATCCTGGGCTCGGATCCCGGGTGTGGGAGGGTCAGATGCAAATATCTTCAGCGATGGCGGAGGAAAGTCGATTCGGCATTGCCACTCGCATCGACTCCTCCTCCTACTTCGAGAGGGAGAATGCTGAGCCGGAGGAGAACAATAAAAAAACCCCGGCGGAAGGAGAATGAGTAGGGTAGCAGGAGTCACGGATATTGAACGCGCCAAGCCGTTCCGCAAACATCTTAAAGGAACCGTGAAGGAAGAGCGCATCCAAACAAGGGCCGGCTTCCGGCGAAGATGCTCCCAAGGTATTGACCTCAGGTGAAGAGATCCACGGACAGTGAAAGAATATTTTCGAAAATCGATCGCCCACTAATCCGCGATTATGATCGATGCTGCGAAGTACCCTTTAAGCAACTACTAGTCTTAATAAGTACGCACTATTTTTTTTATTTCTTTCTTTTCATTGTCATTAACTGATTTTATAGCTCTGCATGACTTAAATTCGCACTTAAGGTAGTTTGAGCGAAATATCATTTCACCAATCAATGAATCAATGAAATCAATGAATTTGGTCTCATTTTAAACAAAAACATCTCTCCCTTTCAAAGATACCAAAATATCATCCCCTTACCGAACTACTTTTCCAGATTTTTGACTAAAAATATCAGAATACCATTTTACATGGGAAATGGCACGTGTATGCTCCCCAGAGAGACCTTATTAAATAAATGAGGAATTTGTAACACCTAGATCTCGTCAAAAAATTAACAGTGTGTACTTTGTATGATTTTTCAATTATTTTTGAAAATAAATCATATCGGTACGGCAGTAAATTCTTCGGGATCAAGAAAAACCTTACGTTTCAAAGGAGTTTTAAACGTCCCGTGCGACAAAAATGAGTCAAGTTAATGACTTATTTAGATATTTTCATTTAATTACCTAGAATTGATGTCATATAAATACATATTAATGCACCTTAAATAATACAATATTGAATTTTATGTGCCCAAGAGCAGGTGAAATTAAAACTTATAATTCAAATATAAACTCTATTATGACTAGGGAACTATCTCGCTGAAACTACCGTAAGTCACGCTTTTCCGTGGCATTAGCAGCCTATTATTGCACTGCACTGCACTGACGGCAGATTCGTTATAACCGAGAATCCACTTAATTCACGCATAAGTAATCGACAACTATTGATTACCAGAAGCATAATTTATTTAAATCAAAGTTAAGTGCATAGTTAATATTATATTTATGCATCTGAATATAAATTGAATCATAAAGAACTTGAATTATAGCTGGCTAATACAATTGAATCTGTTAACGTTTTCACCTTTTACTCATTACTTATCATCAGTCTTCACAGATTTATAAGTAATATCAGAATAATTAAATATTAACTTATGTCAACCACCGCCTATTTTAGCACTATATTTATAAAAGATAAGAGACTTATTTTAATTTACATCTATTGTTATTCTTGTAATTATTAGCCGATATCTTGATTATTTCAAAAAAACTGTCAACTTGGATCAGGTGACATTACTCTTTGTATTCGTTCAGAATTAAATGAAAGTTTTGACGATGGAATTCCTAGAATGGCTATGTTTTCATTCAGTTCATTCAATAGGATGAATTAGACCGAATGCAGATGAAGTTGGCACTGGCTTAATTGTATCTTCTAACACACCTAACACAACATTTGTACTTTTGACTTGTTATTTTAAAATAATTCCGGAACTTCTTGGAAGGTCTTGCAGCGGATAGCTCAAATTATCTCATCAATTTTAAGACAAACTTCTACCGCAAAAACAAATCGAAAACTCAAATACTTCATAGAATAATACTCATAAAGCTCCAAAAAAAACTAAAAATGAAGATTAAACAATGGTAACTATGTACAATTGATTGTAAATTTTAATTTATAGTACTCATACTTTACATTCTAATACCGCAGAGGACGGTGAATTTAAACCACAGAGTTATAAATTAGAATACGATACTCGTGACTTAAGTGGCTCTTATCGCACAGCGTGTTATTGCCTTCACTTCACTCGAGCCCTAACTTCACACCGTGTAATAATGAGCCATGTAAGTCACTAATATCGTTAAGCACAGTTATTTAATACTTAATGAAGAGTTCAAAATCCAGTTTTTCCTCAATTGAGTATTTGCACACTTTTTGGAAACAACGGAAAATGCTACGTTAGTGCATATAAACCCTAAATACAACATTTGAGAGTTGTTCATTTCCTACATTTGAAATAATAAACGATTAAAAATCGTAATTTGGGCCTTGCGTTAAAACGGACCGCGGCCATACTGCCTCTGCCGTGACGTCATTTCTCTTACTCGGCCGTCGCTATTGGGTTTGTTTACGTTGGCACACTGTGATATTTTCTGTGTTGGGTGGTGAATATTAAGCAGAATTCGCTATGTATTTCCGATTTACGAGAGGCAGAAGTCCAACAATATCGAAGGCAATATTACTGCTAAAAATAAAAATTATAAAGAATACTGTTACGTGCCAATATTCAAAAGTACGGAGTATCAACGCCAAATAAAGTGTTCATCGTCCCGGATAATCCTACCGTACGGGAGAAGTGGCTCATAGCAGCTCGACGAGACGATGAGGAGTTGACTTTAGCTGCAACAACTCGTTTACGATGCCGTGTCATTTCAATGTAAGTAAATTGAAAATTATGTACCACTCGAGAGTAAACAACCAAGCCTATGCTCTTTTTCTTGCGTATTGCGATTTATTATCAATTGCTCCTAAGACTTTATTATTTCAAAGGATTTCCCCCATAATTGGAGCCACTATTCAGTGTGGAAATTCTAGTTGTAGAAATAGCGTGTAAATGAGAGCCGGGGTGTTATAAATTGTAATTTTAGGACTTACACGAACGCATTAGTTGCTGTTGATTCGTATTGATATATTTATATACTCCATTCATTTCTTTCGCCTCTTTCTAGTTGGAAGTAGTGATGGGTCGTTCATGATCGATTCGTTCAAAATGATTGAATCACCAAGTGAGTCCAATGACTCATGATTCATTTCGGGAAAATGATTCGATCATTCAATCATTTTGTGTTTTCGTCTGCCGTGTGATTGAATGTGATGTTAAGTGGAAAAACATATTTACATGTACGTTATCCGTTATGTCTAGTCATGAAATTTCAGAGAGATATCTTCATGTGCATAAATCCATTAATATTTGGTCAGGGAGTTTGTTTGTATAGCATAGTTAGAGACGAGGCGCTCATTTTAAAAACGATTAAATTTAACCCTTGTTGCAATATCGGCGCATCATTACAGTTGGTTAACTTGATAAGAATTTGAATTACCTGCTCAGTTGAAAGCTCCTAATTGAGTGGAATTCAATACAGCAGATCAGAAAACATTCATGCACATTAATTTGTGTAGTCTGGGCAAGTAATTTAAAATCATGTACATAGTTTGACGTTATTCTTCTTGAATTCAGTCTGTGACAGTTTTGCCTCTATAAATATTCTCGTGACTATAGTACTTGGAAATCTCCAATTTAATGCGGATCCAAAATTTGTGGAATACGGAAATCAATCAGCCTTCCTAAATTTCTAAGCACGATAGTAACTATTCGAAATCAATTATTCAAATCATTCAAATAGATTGATGGCATCAATTAGCATCATTCGAGTGTTTTAGTCTCTTCAATCTTGATTCATTCGAGTCTCTCGATACACGTGAGTCTCGTGATTCATCTAATCAGTCTGACTTACGAGTCATAATAAATGAAATGATTAAATCAGTTGATTGAATCTTTTAAGTGACTCAAATCAAAATGACTGAATCACTAAAATGATCGACTTAGCCCATCACTAGTTAGAGGAGGATGCTGAAAATTAAATACCTTGGAAAATTATAGGAGAGCCTTTAAGAATGAGAAAGGAGTTACTCCACATATATTTGAATGTCAATCTAAGAATAGTCCTGCCTCCTGTGACCGACCCGTGGTGGGGAAGAGAAAAAGTTTTGAAATTCTACAGGACTCTGTCAATTCACGAGAGTCGGCCATGGATCAGATCGTCCCTATGGACCATGACATCGTAACCGAGGAAGAGAGGGAAACTGCCTCGTCAAGAAAGCTACCAGTAAATGGGATTTCTCCTGTGAACAGTAAAATGATATAATTTAACGTGAATTTCATGTTATTTGTATGTAATGCGTAAAATAAAAAGAGTAGTTGCTAAGGAGGCATTCTTTCCGGTACATTTTTACACCTCGCTGCTCGGAGCTCACGAAGAAAGGATTTCGCTTCATAAAATCTACCACCATCAATGCATCCACCACGGATAAGTTGTTGCATGACGCCTTGGAGAACTCTTCCTCCATTTTAACGAAAATTGCTTCACAGACGAAATCATTCCCTTAGATTTCAAAGAAATAATGTCTGGTTATCACTCCTGTCACTGCAAAATCGTGAACATGAGCCGGGCAAGTAAGAGAGATGACGTCAGAGCCAGTCAGTGCGCGTTTTGCTTTGCTTGATATCGATGCGAAAAAGTGCAACTTTAATGACTTATATTATTTATAAAACAAAACAGAATGAAATTTTACTGCAGGATTGACTTATTCAAGCTGTAAAAATCCACTGATAATTCATTCGCCATCAAATTCTGACCCGTGCAAATACTCAATTATTACATTAAATTTTAAAGCAAAGGTAGTCATATAAAGCCATTTTGAGAAGAAATTCTAGACGACGTCAATATAAAAAAACTCTATTCGTATTTTAAGTTTTCATTTTATTTACTCCGCAGAACGGTCCTTTTCTATAACTTGAGCATAATATTCTGGTTTTGATTTACTCTGTTCCTTCCGAGAAAACAATATCTTCTGTTTCCTCCTCGAATTTCGCATGCTCGGGAATGTACAAGTTTTTTCTTCTTAATAATCCTTCTAATTACATTAAAACTTAAAAATAAAAGAGTCAATTTCGGTTTTTGTTTGCATCTTTAACGACGATAGAGAGTTTTTCAAGGTAATTCTGTTTTCAAGAGGCCACTAAATGATTCAGATGGAAAACGGCCGATTGCGTTCAAGGAGAAATTTGAACTTAAATACGCATTGAATGCATGGCAAGGACACCACTCCCATTCTCTGAGTTACTCAGTTGAGTTTTCCGAGTTCAATAAGAATCAAAAACATTCAGCAGTTTGGCCGAAACTCCCTATTTTACGAAATTCTATTGGCCACATTATTATGGAAGAGAAATAAGCTACCATTTTTTAATTAGAAACTGCTGAATTGAAATTGCCTCTCGTCCTACGGTAATATAGGTTCAATGAGATGCCCAATAATTGGTGGAAAGCGCCCCGATCCGATTTTTAGAGTGCTTATATTTTTTAATGGGCACACATCAATTGGTACTTGTGAGGTACAATATATGAACCCAGCTTAACTTGGACCTGTACTTCTAAAACCGAATACATCCATAAAAGCAAGATCTAAACGTCAATGTCCAACTGGCTTTACGAGCGCATCCCAGAAAAAACTCCATTTTGTTTCATTTCTGCTAATACAGGACTGAGTCAAAAAATGGCGGAAATTCACTGAAGCAGGTACGTAAATGTTACTCAAAATAATCACTATGAGGTACATTTTGGCATGGAATTTTTTCATATTCACTTATAAAACAGTCTGCAGTCCAGTTTCACTGTTTTAGTTCAGTGATTCCCCTTAAATTGCACATACGTAAAAGTAGGGCACAAAAACCCATTGGTAAAACTGATCAATCTGATTCCTTTTTCCTTCATTTTACGTGCCGTAGAGCTCACGTAAACAGCCACAATAATTGGGAAATTGAGTCTGATATAGCAAAAGAAAGGTATGAAACTTATTCCAGTCATGAGAGTAAAACGTCTGCAAGGCAGGTGAGTGAAAATGGAAAATGAGATCTAACATATAAACTACCAATTAAGAATAATATAATTATGAATAAAAATAGTAGGCTAATGATAAATAACGAGCAAAAGGAAAGGCCAACGCTGAACGGATTATTATTTGGCGCATATTATCGTCCGTTCGTTGGTTATTCATGGTGGCTTCTGACAGCTGAGTTTGTGCGCGCCTTTTAAGAAAAAAATTAGGTGGATTTTTAATGTGGGTTTATACGAGAAATGAATAGAAGTTGGATAGACACCTAGCGCGGTCATATTTCTGCCCATACGGGAACGTGCCAGTTCAGAGTTAAACGTCAGATCCCCAAAACCTGTGGTCGTACAACCAAGTGATCTCCAAATAGAATTCATGGATGGGTTTCGGACCTGGAATGAGAAGTCAGTACACCAGCAAAAACACCAATCGTATCTTAAAACAGTGTGGAGAACAGTAAAGTAACAATAATGAGGTCAACAAAGAGTTCTTTCTTCTAGGATCGGTAGGGAAACCTTAACTAACATTTCTACATGGTGTCCACGTACGAATCAGAATCCCACAGTAAGGTCATCACCACAGCCGGGATTCAAAACCGGGCCTTTCGGATTGGAAGTCATTACTCTAGCAAACAAACCAACACGATCCCCGCGGGCGAGCTTTTATGAGCGCTCGTAGATATCGGCAGCGGAGTTCGATATGGCGCGAAATAGCTCCATAAAAACAAGTTACATGGACTCAATCTTCGATGCGTCTCAGTTCACATATATACATGCTTACTTATTTTTCAGCCCTTCGAGTCTTTCACGCAAATTTCCCTTCTCCACTAAATTTTAAGAAATCAGACTCATGACATCCTAACATTCTCCGAATTCTCCTTTGGTCTCCCATTCAAATCAGATATATGAGAAAGTCAGCTAAGATCTCCATGGTAGATCGGAATTTTCATCATATTTCAGGTAAGGATGTCAAGATGGCGCAGCAAATCCAGAAGAGATAAGCTCCAATAAAATGACGAAATGACTCAAAACTTTTGAAGAAAGTTATTTCAGTTATGCAAATGCGCATTCCACAGAGGAAAAGTCATTCCCCTTGACCGGAAATCGAACCTAGTTCCCTCGATATCTAGCTTTTCCACACCACAGCGTGTTCCCTTTCGAAAAAATAAATTGAAATTCCTAAACCACTCAGTGCAATGTCGAAGAATTCCGTTTCGAGTACCTTTCAAAATATTTCCTCCGGGCAAAACAAAAAAATATTTCCTCCGGGCAATTTTGCATTGGGGTACTTCGACATTTAAGCACGGACTTCTATGGAAGTAGTGGTCGATATTGGCGTTAATCGATCGCGGTTTGCATGCGAACGGAAAATAAGCTGGCTCCTATTTCAGCAACTAACGGCAAAACGAATGCCTACACGTCAAAGAAGGCATAAAAACATAAAGCTGGCGTCATTGGAAGCATATTTTAAGGAACTTGTGATCACTGCACAGATTTTCCCGGCACCCAGTCCAGGAATTTCCGGTTCCCGTCCGCAGACAAACTCCCGTCACCAAAGGGGGGAGGGAAGAGCGGGTGGCTTTGACGTTTCCGACCTTTCACTCTTATTCAGCAGCACACTCTTGTCTCTCGCACTCTCTGCTCTCCTCCTCGCGTGGGACTCCGAAGGGATGGACGCGCCGGGCTGAGATGGATGTGCGTGGACCCACAGGGATGGTGGGAATTGTGACGGCGCAAGCTGCGGCACGGACAGGGAAAAGGGAGCGAACGTATGACTTCGAAAAGTTTCGGAATTGACGCCCTGTCCGGAGTTTACAAAGCAAAAACTTATTATCTGGGAGCGAGTCCTGCGTAGAGAAGGGGAAGAGGGATGCCCTAGAGGACAGCGACGATAAGCCGGTCGAGTAGTGAGCGGGAGGATGATGCCCTTTGGACCGGGTAGGGCACCGATGGCACACCCTTTTCCTGCCATTCCACAGGGCCAGCAGACAGGGAAGATGGTTTCTCATATTTCGGCCAGAAGGATATTCCACAAATCCGGGAGAAAAGTTATCCTCTTCCCAAGATACCGATACTGACTTAATTTTACTCAGAAAATACATGCTATACACAAATACAAATCCATCAGGCCGCTCCCTTTCGGGTAAAATGGCAGTAAAACAAATGACGACAAAAAACCGATGCATTTTTTTCACAAATAAAAGGTTTACCACCGACTGACATCGATTTTACTGCATCATTTTACTAGTAGACAGGGTATCACTCACTTTCGTCAGTCTCACTTGGTGGTATTCCATCATTAAAAATTTTAAGATGTCAACTTTTACTAAAATCACTTGATTTATTAAACAACGACCCAGGTTTCAATGTGCAGTCACATCATCTTCAGGTAAATGGAGGCCGATGTGCAGGCCTTATATAGTAAACATTACCAGGTGGGGAAAGGGGGGGGAAGAGAACAAGGCAGGAAGAGGGTGGTCACGGGAGGGTAGAGAGGGGGGCTAGGAGGACGAAGTGGAGGGGATTAAAGCTTTGAGGATGGGGGAATAGTCAGGGAGCATACATTCATTAACAAGAAATTTATCACAGTAAGCTTTGTTTTTAAAAATTTCTAGTTGTTCTAAAGCATTCAGCTTACGTCTGTCAGTTGCAAAATGGAGAGGTGTCATAATAAAATCACTTTTATATCCGTGGATTAAAAGATGTCGGGCGAAGTTGCTTCCGTTAAAATTAAAATTTCTAAAATACCTTTTATGCTCCTTTTGTCTAATTTCAAAATTTCTACAGGTCCGTCCAACACACTGTCCACCACATTCATTACATTTCATTAAGTATACACCACTTAATTTCTGAGGTTCAATGGGGTCCTTGCAGTTCACTAACAGTTTCTTCACTCTGTATGGTGTTTTAAATGGCACTTTATAACGGTCCTTTGGAAACAATTGCGCCACTCGAGAGGAAATCTCCCCGAAGTAGGTAATTGAACGCCATTATTGAACAGGGGGTTCTGTTTTGTTGTACAAACTGGCCACGGCTCTTTTCCTCCTATTCATGCGAATTAATTTGTCTATTAGTAAGAGTGGATTGCCGTTATTCACTGCAATCTGTTTGATTGTTTGGGTTTCTTTTTCAAACTCTGAGTCGTTCAGGGGAATGTTGAAAAGGCGGTTAATAAGGGCGTGGAAAGCAGAAAGCAGCAATTACCTACTTCGGGGAGATTTCCTCTCGAGTGGCGCAATTGTTTCCAAAGGACCGTTATAAAGTGCCATTTAAAACACCATACAGAGTGAAGAAACTGTTAGTGAACTGCAAGGACCCCATTGAACCTCAGAAATTAAGTGGTGTATACTTAATGAAATGTAATGAATGTGGTGGACAGTGTGTTGGACGGACCTGTAGAAATTTTGAAATTAGACAAAAGGAGCATAAAAGGTATTTTAGAAATTTTAATTTTAACGGAAGCAACTTCGCCCGACATCTTTTAATCCACGGATATAAAAGTGATTTTATTATGACACCTCTCCATTTTGCAACTGACAGACGTAAGCTGAATGCTTTAGAACAACTAGAAATTTTTAAAAACAAAGCTTACTGTGATAAATTTCTTGTTAATGAATGTATGCTCCCTGACTATTCCCCCATCCTCAAAGCTTTAATCCCCTCCACTTCGTCCTCCTAGCCCCCCTCTCTACCCTCCCGTGACCACCCTCTTCCTGCCTTGTTCTCTTCCCCCCCCCCTTTCCCCACCTGGTAATGTTTACTATATAAGGCCTGCACATCGGCCTCCATTTACCTGAAGATGATGTGAATGTACATTGAAACCTGGGTCGTTGTTTAATAAATCAAGTGATTTTAGTAAAAGTTGACATCTTAAAATGTCTAGTAGACAGGGAGTATCTCAGAAATGGGACACCCTTATACGTTGATTTATACACTTCCTCCTGTTCTTAAGACTCCCAATATTCTTCCTCTTTAGAGCCTCTTCTATCACATTCACCCTTTCATGGCTTATTCGTTCTACCCAATTGAGGTGGATAAAGATAGCACGATGTCATCAAATTGTGGTCTGACAACCAGAATATCCGCCACCTTGCTATTCCCCCGTTCTTTCCTTGTTTGGCTTCAGATAGCACGGACGAGTGGACGACTTAGAGGATATAGAACAAGAGAATCTACTCTCATTCGATACCTTGAAGTAAATCTTGAAACACACATATTACTTTGAGGTATTCATTCTCAGTTTAAGAACAAGATGAATTGAACACACCCTGAGACAAAATGGGTTTGTAAAGAACATAATGAAGGTAAAGTCCCCAGAAGAAGACCCAGGAATAAGGTCGTGGAACAAATAAAGTGAAAAGTACATAGGAAGAGATACCAGGCGGTAAGAAAACTAACATAGGGAAGGGTGGAGGGCTAAAATATTAGGATTAAACGACCAATGATGCATTGATTGTACTCGATTTTATTAAGATGTATTTGCGGGATAAACAGAATATGATCAATTTAAAGAAAGAATTCTAGGAACGGTTTTCAAAAAGCAAATGTATGGTGATGTGAAGAGGATGATCGTACGAAAATATCGTAAAAATCGCAAAGTTAGTGCGTCAGCTCATAATTGGTAAGATAAAAAGGGGTGGACAAATATGTCGGCCCATATTACAGCGTCAAGTATTAGCCAACATATCAAGCGCCCTCTCCATCCATCTCAATGGTTTGCTCCTTCGACTCACGCTATCCATTCCACTGCCGTGCATCTGATTCGTTCATCCACTCTCGCAAATGCATAATAATTCCAGAGAGGATGAATCATTTACCATGGCCGGGACACGAACCCGAATCCCACGATTTCACGTTCAGGGCTTAAAATCAATAAACCTACCGCGGCCTGCGGCTCTACTGGTGATTCCGTAAGTAGTCCCGGTAGCCTCAAAATTCACTCCCTTAACGATGGCTAAGCCATCAAGTCACACTCCTTCCAATACGCCATTTTCGGGAGCATCCGCATTCTTTCAGTACCCACCCATTCTGAGCCATATCTATCCTCCTCCTGCTGCAAATACTTTCCAGATACCCCATTTCCACCTAAATCATCTACTCTTACCCTTATCCTGCCACTACATTATATGTTTCATTTGTTAGATTCGTTCAGTAGGTTCTGCAATCTCTATAGTAAGAGAAATAAAATGTTATTTCAGTATCAATTCATATTTTAAAATACTTTCATTCTGCAGCAGATTTTTACAAATTTAAAAAATATCTTCCTTTCTTAAAATGTAATAAAAAACTATGATGTGAACAACAAATAAACTTCTTTGATTTGATTAGAGGCATAAAAGGAAATCAAAAACTTGCCAAGATACAAATAAATGCATAGCCTTTACTCAAAATGTTTTTAAACCGAATATCCACGGTATGATATCAGAAAGACAAAGGAGCAAATTAAGTGATCGATCAATCTTGTCCTAACTTCAACCAATGGAATTCCTGCGGCTGAGAATGCCGTCGGTGATGCTATTAACATGAGTGGAATTGTCTTTGTCAATCAAAGGTAGAATTCAAGAATCTCTCGGGAAAGTTAAATTAGCTAAAATTCAAGGGAGAGAAATCCCCTCCAGGCAACCGCATCTTGACCGCAAGGAAGCCCACATGCTCCCCACAGCTGAGGGCCCTCATGGGCGGCGCCCATCAACCTTCCTCTCTCGCCCCTTCGGCAACAACACTTTCCCTCTCTCCCTGTATCTTTTCACACGCTGTCCTCCTGGCCCTTGCGGAGGAATCTCGCTTTTTACTCACCAGATGCCCACCCTTCAACAGCCCGTCCGGACCATCCCTCTTAGGGCCGACGTATGTCGTTAGCCCAGCGTCACGTTCCGGGTGCCCGCACGTCCCTGGATTTGCCGAAACCCCTTTCGCGCGCTCGAAAACAAACAGCCACAAGTTTTAGGGGACGCCTGACACCCCCACAAAGTTTGGAAGATTGCTACAAAATCATAGGATAAATGTTTACTATTACGCGCACGTGGATACAAGTGTCCTAAAATACTATGACATACATCTGTTCAGGAAGGAAAGGACCTCCCTAAGTTGATTAAAACAATCAATGAAATACAAAGATCACGCGTTACGTTCATGCCTCACTCAATAGCCTTTTGAGCTCAACTACATCTACATACCACCCTGCGTGCCACCGCAAAGGCCTGTGGCAAGGGGTGTTGGGACACCAGCCGTATAAAGCTGTAAAACAGAGTTTCCCGGAGGAAAAATGATGAAGTGTATTGTGGAAGTGTAATGAGAGGAGCTTCGGTTTTATTACAGTCGCTTATTGTGCGTGGAAAGGACGAATTTTGTACCTATCTGTTCTGCAGTGTATCTCCCTTATTTTATCTCATCTGTCGGACCACACAATGTAGTGCGGCGTCAAAATTATATTCTCTGTGTCGCTTTGAAACACACCTGCTCTGGGTTTCTCAAGCAAACTAAGTATACCTCGCAGCCTACGAGTCTCTAGTGGCTCCAAACTTAATCCTCTAAAAGCTGAGACACACTATCTATATGTACGCTCGTAGCAGTTTTTAACAAAGCGCACGGCTATCCCTATTACTTTCATTTATTTCTTTGGTTACATTTTTCTGTCCAGGGTCCCAAATGCTCGCGGTGTATTCGAGGTGTGGCCTAACCAGAGTGAAGTAGCAACACACTTTACTTTCTCATCCAAGGACCTTCCTATTATATACTTGATAAATCCTACTTTCAACTCTCAAATTTCTTTAATGCTATGCCGCATATGTTTTTTATGTGTGTTCTCCACTATATATATGAAGTTAAGGTAATTCCAAGGTATTTGAATTTTCTCTGAGGAATTTATGTATACTCTACCCATTGTGTAGACATGGCGTTGGTGTGATGACATTCGCAAGAAGTTTATCGCTGTGCATTTACTAAGATTAAGTTCTATCCCCCACTCCTGGCACCAAAAATGAAATTTGTTTATGTCCGATGATATAACTTCTGAGCCCGCGTCTTCGGTAATTCACAGAAGGTAAATGACGGAGAAAAATAATAGGTTTGAGCACTCGGAAGCATCAAATGTTAAACTGAGTGTCCTAAAATTTGAAGATATGTTTGTAAATTCGTTACAAGGTCATTTAATAAGACAGCAATTTGAAAAAAAATGTTCGTATAAAGACTGTCCATAGTTAAAAGATTTTTTTATTGAGTGGCTTTCCATGGTTGTCATATATTAGTTATTTTAGTCAAATTTTTTTCCGTGACACTATCTCTTAAGAAGCCGCTTGTGTCAGACGTCTTTTGCCACCAGCTCACTGAGGAACAACCGTTGCCCAAATGGCATGATAAAAATTCCCCAAAAACCGACCAATCAGTGAGTAGAGTACTCATACGAATTTACAGAAATATTCATTGAAATTAAAAATATGTGGGAGTCGTAAAATTTATCTCTCATTGAAATGAATTATTCTATCGTATCAAACAAATTGTCATTGTACGCTCCTGATAAGTAATCAAATGTTAAAAGTAAAAGATTTTACGACAATAATAACAAACAATATTCGCATTATTGAAGGTGTAGGGGTTATCATCATCACTTCTTTATTTTCATGAGAATATTTTTGACTTCCACAAATAACTACAGATTAGAGCAATAGAAAGACAAATCTATGGCGAAAAACCCGTTTTTCAGGTGTATATTTTACCATTCAGGATGGAAATTGTCGAATGTTTTTTTTTGCCGCAGCCATTGCTGCGCCAGTCTTCTTCAACCTTTTTTACACCAAAATAAATACGTTAAAAAATAACTAAAAACCAAGCATTTCTTTTGAAGTCACTGTGGTGGCTGCTAAGGTACATATTGCCCTATCTGGTCCAACTTTAGTTATTTTATTTCTCTTGAGGCTCCCGGAACTCCACGAGAAGAGAATATTGGACTGACCAAGATTACTCGGGTTATTTCCATTCCCTAAAGGACTGTCCCGATAAACCTAACTCACTGGAGCTAAAAACTTTCCAAGTCATTCCGCAGAAGAAGAAGTGACTCGAGAGCTCGGAACTCATCTCTCAGATGTGAAGCCACTTCACAGAAATCCCAATGTAAAAAGAAGACTCCCTGCGTACAACACAAGAATGGAAGCCACGAAAATTGGGTTAGCAGCGGGATATCGCATCCATCCTTTCTCATCAAAACAGAGTAGCTACCGCAAACAAAGAAAGAGCAGAATTTTCGAAAGAGTTTGAGGAAATACTCTGCGGTCTCACAATTTATTTGGAGGCTCAGTTTATTTTGGCCAGGGCATTGAATAAAAATTATTCTAAAGCTGGTCCAAATACTACGAGAATAGGTACCAAATATTTATTTCATGCTTCGGTTAATATAGAAAATTTTAAAAATATAAGAGCGAAAATAAGAAGTCATTGAGGATATCACTTATGGATTGGAAATTGTATTGGAAACTCAACCATCGCGCAGGGCTGGTTTACTTGCGGATATCTATTATTAAGTTCAGAATAAAATACGGCACTAAAAGCAATCATCGAATTTTGGTATCTTAAAACATCGCTGAAATACTGTAAAAGGATACAAGTGAAAATCGGAAATTTCATTCATTTAATTCATTTCAGTATTCAACCAGCTGATCAGAAAGTTTTAGGACAGTACTACTTCGAACGTTCTAATTTCGGGAATATTGCTCTACTTTCCCTCCTATGTGATCCGCGATTAGATCCCTCTCAAAATCCTGACATCGTCTTCCTCTCCTTATTTCGTCCAGAATTCCTACCCTCTTCCTTCCCCTTCCACGCTTCTCCACTGTTCCCCCATCTTCAGTATTCCCTCATTCATCTGTAAGTCCTCCCTCCAGTACGAAAAGCAGACATCTTGACAAAAAGGTGATTCAAAATAAGAAAATAAAAAGCCATAACTCAATGTCAGTATCACATATTACCATTATTTGAGGCCAAAGGCGGAGAATAGCCCAAGCTAAGATGGCGTTCATGGGAAAAAGACAATTGCTGTGCTCAAAGAAGATAGGACTTTAACCAGGAAACAGTATGTGAAAACATTCATGTGGAGCGTAGCACTCTACGGATCGGTAGCATGGCCCATCGGAAAAGCTGACCAGAAAAGACCATAAACCTTCGAAACCTGGTGATGAAGTATGATTCTGAAGATAAAATGGACGGACAAAATAAGGAATGATGAAGTGTACAGAAGAGTAGAAGAGGAAAGTCCCATATCAAACACCATAAAGAAAAGAAGATCAAGATGGGTTGGACACACCCTGGGACACAATGGATTTGTGAAGAGCATAACTGAAGGACAACAGAAGGATTAATCCCCACAGGAAGACCCAGGAATACGTTCATGGACCAAATAAAGAGGAAAGTACATAGGAAGAGATACCAGGAGGTAAGAGAACTAGGGAAGGGTGGAGGACTTCAGTCAACCAATCTGAGGATTGAATGGCCAATGAATGGATGAATGACAACTTGCAAATTTCCTGTCGTCTTTCTTTTTACCGTCGTCTTTTCGATCAGACTCTCCAAGATGTCCTCGCTTCTCATAACATCCACCATACACCTACCCAGTCCCCTCTGAATTCTCACGGATTACTTACACTCCTCCCTCACTGCATTCAACAATACCTCGTTCTTCATCGCAATCCAGCTTACCTTATCAATTCTCCTTCAAGGCCACGTTTCAAATGTTTCCTGACTACGTAAATTCCTTCTCCGCTGTGACAGATTTTCCAATCCATGCAGTATCACGCTCCTAAATAGTTTTCATCAACCATTTCTCAAGTATTTTCTCAGGCCTTTCTCTCATCCGTTACCTTCTCTTCAAGACTCCTTCCACGGAAAAAACAATTCGACTTCCGATTTCCTGAACACTTAAGCTATTATCTGAAGTAAGCAGAGGAAGAGATGAAGAAAGGACCATATGAAACACCATACAGAAAATAAGAACAGAATGGGTCGGACACACCCTGAAACACAATGGGTTTGTGAAGAACATAATCGTAGTATTCGGAGGGAATAGTCCCCAGAAAAAGACCCAGGAATAAGTTCATTGACTAAATAAAGAGGAAATTACATGGGAAGAGATACCAGGAGGTAAGAGAACTAGCATTAGATAGGGAAGGGTGGAGGGCTGCAGTCAAACAATATTTGGATTAAACAACCAAAGAATGACCCCACAAACAGTGTCCACTGTAATCAAACGTTGGCACTGAAAGATAGTACAAACGCAACATACATCGCCCATGATTCCACAATGCTTCGCTATGATTTACTACAATTTTCAATTGTCAAATCCCATCCCACGCATCAACCTGCACCCCTCTTCCACGTCCATCCCCCTGAACTCTTCCTATCCAATCATTGCGACGCGAGACTCACAAGTTGGAGGTCGTCTCTTTCGACTTTCTCATTCGGCTCTCGCCCTTCTTTTACAACCCCATTGATTTACTTCCCCTTCTCCAATTTTTTCCATCTTCCCCTTCCAGACACGAAATCCCAATCGAATCATCCAATCCACGGTTCTCGTCGTCTGCCACAGATGGGGCAGACGGTGAGGACGGCGGTTCATACGATAGAGACCCTCAAGTCAGAGATCGGAAACCACCCATGTTTGATGTCTCTCGCTCAGGGGACCTAATTTAATCCAAAACTTAATTAAATATTTGATTAAATGTCTTATTATTGAATAATCATTTTTATCCATGTATTATATTCAATAAGTAATAACCCTCTTATTAAAGTATAGGTTACGTTTTAAAGGCTTTTACTGTTGTTGCTAAGCAATGTTTACAAATATTTTTGCCACGCTCTGATCGAAATGCACGATTCTCATGGTTATGTACGATTCTTATTGGTTCCACAATGTTTCGTTGCTAACCAATCAAAAGTGGAACTGAGGTTTTCAATCTCTAACTTGAGGGTCTTTAGGTAGAGAAATGAGCATCGATGATCATAGGTGTAGAGGTATCGATCTTTTCACAATAAATAAATCCTACTATTCGATATGGATTGAAAGTACCAAAGAATTGCGGGGTTGCAACGAAAATATGTGCCCCAAAGATAAATTTAGGACTCGATGTAAGTAATATGAAAGTGTAACCGATATCTGAAGAGGTCACATACAATTGCAGGGAGTACAGAACAAGTGAAATAATAGTCCATATTTTAAAAGATTAGGCGATTTTTAAAAAATGCTTATCGCCAACAGCGTAAAATCAGTGTAGCTCTAGATAAAATCGCCACGACCACGACCGGATTCATTTAGAAACGTTGAAAATGTATAAATGAGTAAAAAGACGATGCCAATGAAATTCACGGGCCTCAATAAATTGAGTTAGATATATATTCCTACACACCAAAAAATTTTGCATCTTTAGAAAAATTTCCAAATATGTACCTACGTATCTAAGACGAAAGAAAACATCTGCAGAAAAAATTTTAACTGTAGAATTTAATCTCCTGAATTTGCGAATCTATATCGTTCTGGAATAATCGATTTCCGAGTCGACCAAACGGCGACAGTCGTACACAGGCGACTTACATAAGAGCATATAATCTGTAAACACACATTTATCATCTCTCTGCGACATTAGTCAAGGTAACCATTCCGAGCGCTTGAATGTATATGTCGACGCGATAAATAAGCATACTTTCTTCCATGATTCACAAATAGTGAAGCTTGATAAACACGAACTTACTGATATTAAGTATCCCGGTGACAAACTCCATTGCTACATAGTCACAAAAAGATTCGCCTTCCAGGGTGTTTACATAAGTTTTAAGTCGCCTACGTCAAATAATTTTTTATCTTACGTATGTAGCCATAACTCTTCCTCGAGCGTATGAGCTTTTTATTTCGCATGACTTGCGTTTGGCTATACTCTATTTTACGATTTGACCCAAGTTTTAAGTAGTGTCATCTATCGACTACGAAACAATTGGGGTGTTTCGGTATGTATATTAATCAATGAAACACCCGCACTAGCATCATGTCTTCCACCTTGTATCATCTTACTGATGATAGATTCTCTGGCATTGGAGCGGCTGTCTTTAGGTCTGTAGTGTGTTTACCTAAAAAATTCTTACACTCAACGGGGACGATAGCTACGTACGCTTAAATGCCTTGAAACGCCTTTTCCACCACCAATTGTCGGCTGTTTTCTTAATCACTTTTGCATAATTAACCACAGTGGTGTACTATATAAGATGGGAAAACCTGACAAATGCACTTCAGACCCGAAAACGCCAGCTACAACGCCGGAGAAAGAGTAGTCAGCACGTTGGCAATACGCGGTAGACATCATCCGCCTACTTCATTTAGACCACTTCGCGGGAACCACCATCAAGATAGATTTTCATCGATGTAAAGAACTCAATATATCTCTATGTCATGAATGAGTTCAGATACCCTCATTCCTAACATATAATCATTTTTTTCAATTTAAAATAACGGTTACAGAACCAAAAGAGGAAAAAATTTCCACATTCGCAAATTGTTTCACTAGTTTGTTCAGAAGGGAGTAATGACATTCATCAATTATTAACAAGTATGATCCACGTATTTCTCATCACAGGCAATTAAATCAATTTGTATACAGGCAAAGTGCACAAATATAATTTAACATACTTATTTCATGAATTCTTAACTTAAAAGCATCGTGTTCCAAATACAATAGAAAACGATAGCATATCCATCTTTATAAAGTACAATCCGTCCACAAATACAGCTTTTCTCCGCTTTGTTGAGCAGCTGTATAGCTGTAGCTTAATTACATCACTTATAACGATAAACTGTATGTTTTTACCTACATCAAAGCAGAATTATTGCAAAAAGTAGGTGAACCTTATGGCTGTTTTGACACAGACCGGCGCATAAAAAAACGAGAAAAGTACCCACTCTGCAATCCCATCATGATGAATGAGACACATTTTCAAAAGGTCGTGCCTTGGCCAAGTTTTTTGAACAAAACATTATTCTCGCTCTTAAATTTCAGTGACGATGCCTGGATCCAAAAGCCTCAAAAATCTTACTTCGAATGGCATTAATACAATGTTTTTGTAATGACAGAATGGGCAGATTTTACTGAGCAATGTCAGGTGCTCTGTGTTGTCGCCGAGTCGATTCATCTCACATAGACGCTTTGATCATATACCGCCGAGTAGGTCACCAGAGGACTTTAAAAAAAGTAGACATCGGATGTCGTCTTCTTACACAGCGCCACAATTAAGACGGCGAAACGAGAAGCGTGGAATGTATGTGAAGGACACACAAACCATCTCCCTGTGGAGGTCAATGGGCATTGGCAGCATGTGGCTGACATGAATGCATCACAGATTTCCAGTCACATTCGTTCCTTCCCTTTTCCCCGAGAGAGGCGTGAAAAAAGTAATGACTGCGCGTGATGGTGAACTATTTGGCCTTAATGAATTTCACATCCACCGTTAGGAATCTTTAGTCTTAAAGACGAACGACCTGATATATCCAAGTCTCCCTGAGCATTCATTCCGACATCAACACAATATTTGTTCTAGGGAAGAATAATTCAGCAACCTTGGTTGTTTTTTCTGAATGAAAGATACATACAACTTGATTACAACTAATAAATGTGGAAATCATTATGTAGATGTAATCCTACCAATCAAAGGGAAAACCAATAAGATATATGCGAACTTACAACAATGTCAAATTTTAAGCTATTCGGAACAAGCCACGGACTTCCACTTTTACGGAGTCACCCGCAATGCACAAATGTGGGATCTCTGTGGAATTTCGCACATTACAACAATGTTTTTAACAATGCTGTTCTTTTTCTTTCTCATTTCCTCATAATTTCTAACGACCACAAAGAAGTTTAAAATATAGATTTTCAAGTTACTTCACGCGTTAATCGTTTCTTAAGCTCGCAATCTATATTTGGTTAAAAAATAGCCGATTTGAAATAGAAGTATGACCAAAAACTCGAATATTACTCCAAATAAAAAGTAGAAATGACGTTAGGAGGTTCACTAGAGTATTGAATTTCTTCAGAGCGAGCCATGTTCGATTTTCGGCAGGTGAAAGTGTCATTGACTGATATACCAAATTTTTATTGAGTCCCATGCATATACCACTTGTATTACAATACTCCGTATGACATTTGAAAGTTTTTATAATTATCAGCCGTTGGACGCCTTTCGTTAAGAAGTACGCTAAAGCCCATGCCAGATTTCTCTCCACTATTCTTCCATTTCCATGGCTTACAATTATTTTACCTATCTTTCTACTTCAGAGGATTTACTGAGGTCACTATTTGGTCAAATACTCAAATAACAAGTTCTATTACAGAGATTATTATCCATCGAAGTTTATTTCGCATTTAAAAGAATTACATTTGGCCAGATTTCAGCTCACTTCATCAATTTCGAAGCCTACAATAGCTTTATCTTTTCTTTCGGAAAATCTTTTCTTGAGCTAAAATGTATAAATTATGGAAGCTCAAGGACACCAGCTCTTCCGTGAATTAATGGATCTCAATCAAATTTTCTTACAATGAAGATTATTTCTCTCGTTTAATGAGGGCGGTTGAAGTTATTATTGCAGTGAGGAAGACTGGTATATTGACACAAAACCTAATATAAAAATACAAAAGTGTTTCATGTGATCATGGTAAATCATAAGCCATCAAATATATTAAAGATTATTTTCTTTCCCCAATTTACATTGAAGGAAAATGGTAGCAGTAGCAAGGACATTGAAAAGAGAACTTCACAAGGGAAAAAAGTCTTCGAAAATATGGGAGGGAGTAAACGACGAGGACCTTGTATGGAAATTAAAAGAAAAAAATTGCTATTTTTTTCTTTTCATTTCAAAGATTTGTTTCTTTTCATTTCCGTTTTAGTATGGACCAGAGTGTTTTAATTAGGAATAACTGTGAATTATTAGAAAATACGACGAAAATACTACCCTGCTAAGCTAAAGGACAGGAACTGCATCACTGTAGGATCTGAGTCATTGCATGCTAAATTTTGCACCTACGAGTCTTCGATACTTCATCTAGTCCATCTTCGAAGAGACTACAATGTAGTTGGTGCTAAGATTGTCAGTGTGGAATGAAAATAAATCGTAAGGGAACAAAATTAATGAGATTCTCTAGGAGAAAGACATGTTACTGTTATCTGGCCAAGAAAACTGAAATGTATGTTGAATATACGGTGAAAGCTGGACGAGAATATCTGGCAAACCGCTACAGATTCGTTTTTTCTTTAGTTTTTTGTTATTCTCAAGGATTAAAATAACAAAATTAACTTTAATCTCAAAATGATTAATTTTGTCAGTTACTGTCTTTTGGCTCAGCGGGGTAGAGTAGACTGCAAGGGTTTTGAGATGCGGAGGCGAAGGAGAATGGAGAAACTGTGTTGACGGATAGAAAGACGAACAAGAAGTAGTCGGAATTGTGAGTGAGGATAGGAAAATTCTCATTAGACAGCATTAGGAGGCAGACAAGGTGACTGGAAGAGGTAATGAGGACCGAAAGGTTACTTAAGGTGTAAGGAACGATTTTCGTTTAAGCACATATTTGCGTGATAGTTAACATATGGGCACTCATTAGTCATGCGTAAAGATAAAAGCGAAAAAAATTGCATGTCACCGATTTGGTATTTTGGCAATTTAATGCCATTTTATACGTATCTTTTTGCCACTTGACATAAATTTTGTAATGACTCGATTACGTATTTACATAATTTCTTCTACAAACGAAAACAAATCTTTCACATCGTTACAACGATTCCCATTAAATATCAAGGTATCATGCCGAATAAAATACATGTATTTATTTATGGCTTTCGCTTAAACTTCTAATGCCGCGCCGTGAACCCAAGTCCTAAAAATGCATCAATTGAGAAGAAATTTTTAAAATATAATGTTTAAATCATCTTAATTACAATATGTATGGCTATTTCAAAACTTATTAATTGATGCACTTAATTGAAGCGTGATCCAATGTTTTTTTCGTCTTACCTTAAAAGTTATCACAAATGTGCACTTAACGACACATGATTTGCGTTCCAACCACCTTAAGGCCGTGATAGAGGGAAGGATTTGGGGCAAGCGGGGTAGGAGAAGATAGGGAAAAGGCTTTATGGACAAGATGTTTCCAGTAAAAAGTCTTTATTGGGGTGAGATTGAGACTAAGTCAGACACTTCTGACCCCTCGTTACATACATACATGAAATAAGGGTATAGAAAGATATGTAAATGAAATGGAGAAGGGCAGGACCTATGCTGAGATAAAAGGAGAAATATTATTAGTAGATAGGACCCTTCACGTGTAAAAATTTAGAAGATTTTTACTCCTTTCGATGGGAACCAGCGTAATCGATTTTACTTCAGTATTCTACTGTTGAAGGTAGGCTTTGTGGAATGTCAGAGCAGCTCCTCCTGGTGTTCTACACTTTCAGGGGCCTATCTTGCTCTAATATTCCTTTTTTCGCCACAGCATACCATCTACCCTTCTTCATCCCGTCCATAAAATCTATTTTCTTTCTTCCCCTTCCCCGCTTGCTCAACATCCTTCCCTCTATCACACTCAAGAGCAACCCATCGCCCCTTATTACATGCTCCAGCCACCTACTCTGCCGATCTCGACTCTCATTAAGAAGTTTCCTTTCTTCGCCCACCATCTCAAGCATTTTCTATTTAGTCATCCTCCCCGTCCACCTCACCTTCTCCATCCTTTTCCACACCCACATTTCAAATGTCGGCAGCCTATTGTCGTCCTCCTTACTGAGGGTCCACGTATCTGCCCCATACAATGCTATGCTCCATATCAATCTCTTCACCAGCCTCTTCATAATCGATAGTGTAATAATGTATTCCCACGTCATCATGTAAGGGCTGTGAGTCCGTCATGAGGTGCGAAATTTTCATGGCACGGTGTGAACGATACGGCGAATTTTCCTTCCGTCTAGTCTGTTCTTGTTCATCTCCCGGGTGGTGGTGCTCGAGTGCCGATCTTGGCGGCTGGCGAGTGACAGCGTCGGAGCCCTGGCTGGCGGCGGAATCGGGATTTGTTCGCAGCCGTGTTGAGTGTTGGCATCGCAATGGCAATTATCCATCGGCGTTGGGCGTTCGTAACGGCCCTTTGTCCGTCGTCGGCTATACTTTCCATCGCCCCACCGAACGGGGAACGGAGCGGGGAGAATCAAAGAGGGGAACCGGCGGAGTTGGAGTGGTGTGGGATCATGAAATATGGACGGACACTTCCTCGATTGGACCGATGTTCAAGCCCCATGAGAATCGGATCCCAGAAGACTTTCATCGTGAAAATCGATGCGAATACTTGGATAGACGTGGCGACTGATCGTACGTCGGTTAATCTGACTGCAAAGTACGCCATCAGACTATTTTATGAGCTAACTATTCCATTATGCCAGCGATCGTACAGTTATTAACAGCTAGCCATTAGAAAGGGCTTGTTGTTTGATAAAGCCACAATCTGAGATTTGACAGCCAAGACTTCGTTTGTCTCCGAGGATTCCGTCCTCTATTTTTCCTTTCAACGTACAGAATATTATTTTTTTAAGCTGCCTCATCAAATAGTGCGACAGTTTTCACCTAAGTACGGTATCCATTTCAAAATGAAAAACAATTGTAACTTTCCTCACAGAATTTTTTAAAAAATCTTTGCCGACCATGGTTTCAGCACATAGTGCCATTATCGAGGTATCACCTTGGTACTAGGTGCTGAAACCATGATCGGCAATGATTTAAAAAAATTGTGAGTGGAAAGTTACAATTGTTTTTCATTTTGAAATGGATATCTATCGCTTCCACAAAGTTGAGCCAGATACGCTTTTATATATATGTACGGTACTTATGTTTGACGACAGCATGGTACAAATAAAAAAGAAAAAGTTTTTAGAATAGATAGTCTTTAAAAAGCTCAAGGGAAATGGTTGCAGGCTTTACTTTGTGGAATTTATCCAATATGGATCAAAGAAAAATGACTTTGTTAATTCCACCTGAGGTTTATGAAGTGAACCCAGGTTTCAACACACTTCGTGTCATCTTTAGGCACTTATCCTAATCTTCAGGTATACTTTAACAAGCTGCCTAAGAGAGATATTACTCCAAGTAAAAATAAAAAAATAGGAGAAGGGATTAAAAATGGAAAACGTTGATTAAGGAAAATTAAGATAACCCTAATATTCGGATATTTAGGCATTAATAGGTATGATAAATGGGAGTTATTGACAGTGCTGTCAAATGCATCAGCTATTCTGTTCGCATAATTCGAGAGATTATAATTGGTTTTCACAGCACAGGAGCTGAGCCAACGCGGATGACGGCTAGTTATGTCCACTACACCTTTATATTCAGTCCCTAAACCGTGACACGGCGACCTTTGACCTTTGCCCTTCTCTCTAACAACGCGTAACATTTGCCTTTTGTGGACCACTCAGCTGCTCTAGAAGCGCTATCAAAGAGCGACCAGTTTATTTCCACCACGTTGTCTCACATTTAATTCATGTCTGAGCCCGGAGGGAGGGAACAAAAAACATGATAGCATTGCGAATTCCACGTCGTGGAGATTAAGTTCCCAAATAAATAAGCGTCACGACTATTTCATATGTTCTATAATAAAAATACACCTTTTAATGCGAAAAATAGTATCCAAATCACCGACCCTATCCTCAGAGAGATAGCATTCCTTTATTTTTTGGACAACTAATATCTGACAATGTCAATTAAATTCGCAGTAGTATAAAAACACTCAAATTTTTCCATTACATTTATATCTGCTCCAAAACTTGTATGTGAGACGGCGAAGAAAACATCTGCAGGAATTAATGGATAATGAACTCGTTAAAAGTATGATCCAGCAAATTGCTTTGTGTTTTGAGGTTAAAATAAAAAATACTAGATATTTTTAAGCACTGGCTAAAAATGCGGCAGATACATCTACAAATACAGGCAAAAAAAAACTATTGAGGCAAAACGTTCATTTTCTGAGAGAAATTCTATTCTTTTTCATGTCTAAGCAATAAAAATAATGGAAATGCAGGATTCCATATCCAAAAGCAGTGACAAAGAAACGCTAGTGTATTGTTCAAGTCCGATGCAAGATAAATGCGAACTATGAGTGTTTCAGAGAGGAGATAAAATAATGAAGGATAGGCATGAGGAGAAGAAAGCGAATAACTGAATGGTTCATAAAATACGTCGATGAAAAACACCTTGTAATGGGCATCATATCCAGTGCCTTCTCAAATGCCAGTCGTTTGCGTGTTTAGTGGCGTTTATTGCGCGGCGTGTTCGGCTGGAAGGTTTTGGGTTGGCAGCCCTCGGAGTAGTTCGGTCGATTGGTGCCTCTGCAGGAAAGGTTCCAACTAAGCTTATTGCTTCGATTTGAGCATGGAGTGGTGGGGGAGAAAAAAGGAGGAGTATTAACAATGAGATGTCGAACGACGAGGTTGTTTAAAAAGGGTGAGAACGCGGGTAGATTGCGCCGAGCCAGGATGTAAAAGGTGGTGAAATTGCGTGTAAGGAAAAAGAAGTGGGAAAATGCGTGTGTGATGGAGGTGGCGTACCTGAAGGTGCAATTCAGTGCAATAGGCATTTGTGCTGCCAGGAGTCTCTCCGAGGGATGGCGGATTTGAGTGTGGGTCTCCAGAGGGTCAACTGTCAGCGGGTGCCACGTATTGCTGTTGTTCCATTACTCGGGTGGAATTTGGATTGCTAAACATTTAAATTATAACAGTTACAGGTTGGAATCCACAACAAGTATTGTAAACCCCTAGAAGCGGAGAACTAAACTTAAGATTTGTAACTAGCAAATTGTATAATAGTGTCAATGCATAGCTCTGATTTTTGTAGAGTGTTTTGTAGAGTCACAGATTGTATCCACATAAAAAATTCTGAGAAACTCAAAGTAATATCTCAAATATAATAAAGTTTCCACCGTGATAGTTACGAAGGAAGGAAATATGGAAAGCGAAAAATAAATATTTAAGGTAAAGGTAATTTTTTATTATTTAATGTAAAAGTATAAGTAATGGTAGCGGGCGTACCTTCGTGGAACTCCTTCATAGTAGGAGCGTCTGAAGAAATTACAACTTGGCTGTTTCCACATGAGGTTTTATTGTTACCAACCATGGTTTCGTTACAGACCACCTTGATAATGTTACTCTGTAACGAAACCATAACAATAAAACCTCATGTGGAAACAGCCAAGTTGTAATTTCTTCAGACGCTCCTAATTTAATGTAAAAGTTCATTTAAAAAGGTAATTATGAATATTATTGAAAAACACTATGAGAGTAACGTAAGAAGGAAACATGAAACTATAAATATAGATGCTTAATAACATTGATATGAATGAGAAAAGTTTAAGAAATGTTTATTGCCTGTCCCATGTTTAAATTCCAAAATCCTAAGCATAACAATGAAAAATATACGATCATGGTTGTTTACTAAAGATAGTCTAGAGGATTTTCACTGTAATAGTTTTTGATAATTGCACTGTAATTTCAAATTGCTGTATTTCTTTTTCATGTGTGTGAAAAACCCATTCTATAAATCATTGTAGCCATAATTCAGGTTTACCTACATGGATATACCTACATTTACCTACATGGATATACCTACATTTACCTACCTTTAAAAAGCTAAAGTTACTCCCCGTTTTTAACAAAGATATTATATTGTAAGCATTTTCTGTCGGAATAATATTATCAATATAACATAAGAACGTGAATTTAGTTTAGAGGAAAGCCAGGAAAAAATCCAGCACCAGAAATATTTCAAGGAATAGAAAATAATGCCATTCGACTAGACGGCAGAAGGTCACACGAAGAAATCATAAGGTCAAATAAATTACTCGTTGGTAACGTGGTAAAATACTTTCCACGAGTAATGACAATCAAACGACTGGAAGATCAAAATTGTTGACAGCAAAATTGTCTACAGAGCCTACCGAAGTCTGGTCTCAAGAGAGTAACATTTTATTAGCTCCTGTCGTTTCTCCTGCCAAGCGTATCCTTGTGTGACGTCCAGTGACCGCTCCTTCCACCCCCGGGTCAAACCTCACCCCGTTCCTCACTCCGCCATCTTTCCCTCAGGGAGTCGTGTGACACGTGGACAACCCGTAATTCAAGGGTTGAGGAAACTTGTTGACGGGCCATGTGACTACAAGCCTTTGCTGAAACAATCAGGAAATTTTAAAAATTCAGTCAATGGTCCATGTTTCCATGACACGGCAATCAGTTTTCTGGATATCCAGGTGGAGGAACGATCAGAGGTTCAGAATTCCCCGAACGAAGATTTTTCCTTTAATCTGTACGAGTCGAAAAATCACAATCTTGTCGATTCCCGGAAGTTGTTAAAAATCAGTGGAAATCGATAACGATTAGCTTGTAAGTTTCGTAAAAATTTGAGCATTGGAGGTCAAATGAGTGATCCCGTTAAGGACAGAGTAGCAAATTTCAGGCGCCCCGAGATTCTCCCAAACTACTCCATGCTTGAACAACTGAACTAAGTGAACTGTACAGCACTAAAAAAGACTTTATTTGAATTCTAGTCATTTTCTTTTAAAAAAATAACTTTCGGCTTTGGATTCATAATAATTCAGAAATACCGATATGTTGGATTCCACGGTGTTCGAGTCATTATTTCCACTTTTGGTCAAACTTTTCCGATCTCAGACCACTGCAACAGTCGCTTCAATAACAACCCACCGTTTTCCTCAACTTTTTAAAAATATATTAGCTATGGTTTAATAGCTACAATCGCAGGGATGCTCATTACCACATTCTGGTTTCAGAAATAATTTTTTCCATAACTCTCCATATCAGCTTCTGAGCCATGAGGAGCAAAGTAGTGGTCAGTTTTCTTCCACGATTCTTCGGCTCGAAGAAGCACCCCTCTGCCTACATTATGTTTAGCGTATGAGTAATTTCAGTCTTACTTTAAAGTGTTATCACAAGAAAGTAGCAATTAGGATTTAATTATTTTATTGATTCAATTTAAGCCCCATTCTTTAACGAGTGGCAATTTTGAATTACACTATTCTAGCTCCTTAAAGGCTCATTTATACATACGCATCATGCCGTTCACTTTCGGCGCAAGCAGGCTCAAAAGAGCTTGATTCTGGGTGTGATGTCCACAAAACAGAGTATGCGTTAAAAATGTTTTCGATATCGCCCTCTCTTTGAACATCTCTTTGGCTTCACTCACACGCAAGCATTACGCAATGCAAGACTTTATCAACACCCGTAATATTTTCTCGTAATATCTGTTCCAATTACCACTGCTATTTGAATAATTCGCTTCATTGCTCGATTCCCACATTTCCACCCTCCAACAGTTGCAACTTGTACAAACTCGGGGTTTTTTAACTGAGAGGAAAAATGTATACAGGTTTATCACCGTTATAAGATTAAGTAAGACTAAAAAAGAGTTATTATGAAAAATTAAGTGATAAATCACAAATAGAAATTTTTCAAGTAACTACGTCACCAAGTGATTGATTACACATCAACAACCCTGTAATTAAAGGGTCTATTTAAGTATTTACCTCCACCAATTATGCTTAATGATTACGAGACCATTTATAGAACTGATAAAGTAAGTAAAGGGTTCCACACATCTAAAAGAATGATTTTCGTGGCTTTAAGACGTCAAAACTTCCAAGGATATCCATGCTTTACATCTTCAATCGACTATAAACCCTCTACGCTAAAGCTTCATTTTCCCCTTACGTACTAAATACAACAGCTGTCACATTTAGACCAAACAAAGCTTTTCCTGTGCATTCCACATCGACCCTTCCACTTTTCCCTTCCTACAACTCCGTTACCTCTCATTCAAGTGTCACTCCTCGCCATTGATTTTTTTCGGCAATGGTAATCAATTATTAGCGTCATCATTTGTCATTTATTGACCAACTGTGCACATTTCCAGACATAAGGCATTTGATTTCATCGAAGAGCGAATAATTACTTCAGGGTAACGTAAACAATCATCAAATGACGAAGTAATTACCGATCAGTGATAATTTCAGCTGGAAAATCCGAATCATAAACTCGATTTGTTTTCTCTTCGAAGGAATTTCGACAGTAAATCGCCGAATGCGTAGCCATCAAGGCGCACTTTATTGGAGCACAGGTATTTAAAAAATAGTTTTTATTTTGCAAGTCTAACAAGTAAACTGGCAATATTTCTATTTTATTCTTACTTCGGTATTATTATTTCTACTCGGACTATGAATTGAATCAGTACTATAATTCTATCACGTTCAGTGTATGGATAGTTTAAATACACTCCATCTAACCTCTTCGTCTCAAAAAAAAGAACACATTACTCATTAACATTCTCTCTAAAATTTATGGGCACTAATTTAGTTACACACACGAGTAAAAGCACCACTAGATTGACAATGTGGCTTATAAGCTGTTTCACCCAGCTTAATTTCTCAAATAAATAGCATGCGAACGACAGTAAGAAGTTGTCAAAGCTGTAGAAAAATAAATGAAAAACAATGAAGAAAAATATTTTCGGCTCAATCAACCCCAATTCCTTGATGCAAAGATAAATCAGGTGTCAGAACTTATTCAAATGGGAAAAAACTTACGCCCGCGGCAGGGTGAATCGAACTTTACCGGTGAGTAGAAATTGTTAGATATGTATCTAATCTGATTTACAGCAGCTATTGTACTTGAATATCAGATCGTAGGCTTTCCCGGCAAATACTATAGATAAATATTTCTCGGGTTTGGCACCGGGTAAGGCTGTTTAAGGCCAACGTTTCGATGAGAAACTCACTCATCGTCATCAGGGCTAAGACTGACTGCCGAGTTTTGAAATCTCATCGAAACGTTGGCCTTAAACAGCCTTACCCGGTGCCAAACCCGAGAAATATTTATCTACTTGAATATCATTTAACAAAGCAGTATTTATTTAACCACATAACAATGAAAAAACGAGTGATTCTGAATAGCGTTTACTAAGCCTTTTCCGAGTGAATCTTCTTAACATATTTTGATTGAGATCTTTTCTCGTGCTAATACAGAGACCAAATCGATATTTATTGAAAATCGGAAGCAGTTATAAAAAGCATAAATCTTGTGTTTCAAGTACGTAAACATCTTTTTTTACATGAATAAAATTCAAAGAAATTCACTCAAAACACTAAGTCCGGACTTTAACTCGACCTTTAACATGCCGTGCACAGAAAAAATTTTCATAACCAAAGGTTATCTACGATTTCACAAAAAATGTCTCGGTAATTTATTATTTTATTTGGAAAAAACAAATGAGTAAAAATTCTGATTATACACTGCATAATCCTAACACGATATTGTCATTGTTCCTGGCTGTCCTAACGGCCCCACGCATGACCAAGCAAGGGGTATATATCTCCAGACCGAGTCACTTTCAAAGCATGAACCACATCAGTGAGGTGACGCAAAAGCGTCAGATGACGTGCAAAACCTATTGATGGTAAACAGGATGCCCGTAAGACGACTCCGAGGGAAAAGACTCACGCCTTTTCCAAACGCTGTGCAATTCGCGATCCTTCTCGCCTTTGAGACCGTATTCGGTCACTCCAATATGCTAAGGAGATGTCTGTCCGGACCCAGGACCGGAGACGAGCGGTCACCTAATTAATTAATTCCCGTCCACTCCCAATCACCTCGAAAATTGATGAATAACAGTTCTCTGAAACATCGCGCAGGGGACCACACCGTAATTGGGACAATAGAACTTCTCCTCCATGCTAATTTATGATCGAAAAACGCAGTAAGCTCATGTACGCGTCACATACACAGGTGTGTGCTGCTGATTTAGCAGCTGTATCTCAGAGTGTCTTATTTATAGGACATTAGCTCCATGGTGACTCTTCTTTTTATTACCTAGCTTGAGGTTTTCCTTAACCTCTTGTCACTTAGGCGATACTAAATTTTAGTATTATATGTGGTCTTTAATATTTATCACATGTATTTCTTTATTGCTTGCTGTATATTTAAGTGCCCGGTTCTCCGTTTGTCTTTGTTTGTCAAAGTGTTTGATCGCATGATCTTATTGATGGATTATATTGATTTTATAGTATTCTCTACAGGTAGTAGGTGTACCAGTTTGTAAAATGTTTCTATTTTTGTCCATTTAAGACCTATTTTTTCGCGTGTAGAGGAAAATTTGTACAAATTTACTCGAATTATTGCGATACATATATCATTTGCGCTGCTCCTATGCATTAAAGTTTTATTGAATCACCATAAAACCAAATCAGTATGATGCATCTTCCTCAATTTTAACTACAGGTTCGACTAGTGAGAACATTTTTGTAATACTTCAGTCAAATCAGCTCGTAAATAAACAAAAATCGCTCCAAATACCTTTCCCAATACAACGGTTTGTGCGGAAAGCTGAGGGGAAATACTGAATGGCAGCATATATGTGAGTAAATCTATCAGGAAAGTAGGATGACCAGGGTCAGGAGGAATTAATAGCAAAGTAAAGCTCAAGAAAAAAGCGCATTCTACGTTGGAAGGAATCCAACCGCTTCACCCAGATATCCCGTCGTCTTGGAGACGACGAAGGGCGGGAAATAAAAAAAAACAACGACACGCTAGTTCTGATCGCAACGCGCGGGAGGAAGAATAAAACGGGAGACTCGTGAGATGAAACTGCGAGACGAGGGAATGAACGGAGAGAGAGAGAGAGAGAGAGAGAGAGAAAGTGAACGAGACGGGAGGAGCGGAACGGAAAAGGAAGTTATAACGCAGAGGGGAGATTAAAAAGTTTCGCCCTTTCGCCGTCGACGGCAGCGTCAGGACCCCAAACAAGGGAGGAGCGGTGGGCGGCGTGCATTGGGAGGAGGTAACTACCGAAGCCGAAAAGTTTTCGGCCGCGCAAACAAAATCCTGTTTGCCCTCGTGTAATGAACGGTTTTTTCCTCAGCTTTAATGGGATGCTAATGCCGAGATGTCTGGTTAAGTTAAGGACAAATCAGGGGAAGATGTCGGTCGAAGGCGTGGTTTATACAAAAGGGGTGAAGGACGAGGGATGGTGACGAGAAAAAGGGTTGGGGAGGGTTTGGGGAATATCAGGGGCGGGGGATAGGGAACAGTGAACCTCATTTACCCTCTCCACTTCAGACGATCCGACATCCACCAAGTTCCCGTCGACAAAGTGCGACCGTCGATTCTCATCGTCGGCTTTCAACGAAAACACTGAGACAAACACCCTTTAAGGCAGTTAAAGCGAAATATCATTTCACCTATAAATCTAAGAATTTGGTCCCATTTCTAATAAAAATATCTCTATCTTCCAAAAATACCAAAATATCAGTGCCTTACAAAACTACTTTTCGAGATTTTTAAAGTAATTATGTCACCTAGAGGATGATTACACATCCACAACCCTGTAACTAAAGGATAAATTTAAGTATTAACCTCAATCCAATTATGCTTAGTAATTACGAGACCAATTATGGATTTATGGTGCGTGTATGCACTCCAGAGTAACCTTAATCTTAAAAAAATTAATAACTTCTAACAACGGAATCTCGCATAACATGGACGGTGTGTAGCTACTGCGTTTTTTTCAAATAATTTTGAAAATAAATTATAGTTACCTTAGTAATTTTTTTTCAGAATTGTAAATTACCTTCCACAGTGAAGTAGTTTTAATTTACTGCGTGAAGAAAGGGAGTCCAGTTGAAGACTTCTTATTTTTATTATTTTTTATTCATTTACACGGGATTTCAGCCGTATAAAAGTACTTAATTGCAAAACTAATAATGCAATATTTAATTCATACTTCCTATGACTACTTAAATATAAACATATAATTCGAATATGGTTTCCATTATGATTAGGGCACTATCTCGCTCAAACTACCTTAAGAAATTAGGTTCTAATTTCCCTCCAAGATTAGGCATAGTATTGGTAATCAAGAATAATTATGAGACTCAATAAAATTTTCTTTTTATTTTCCAAAATAATTGACCTAGTCACATAGACATATAGACATTTAGTTAACATTGAAGAATGCTGACTTTGTAAAAACGTAACATATTTCGGATGCGGAAATAAAAAAAATAACGAATAAAAATGGTAAAAGTTTGGCGGCCTATCGTTGATGGGATTGCATTTTTTCTCTCAAAAAAAATCATGGGAAAATCGAATATGCTGGCAAAATACATTTTCTGTATGTTTTCACTGGTCCGCCAATCACTCACTTCTCTGACTGCGATATTTACATCCTTTCCCGCAAAGAAACAAACAACAACGGCTGGAGCCATGGTGCTAAGCTTGAAAAAGGCGATGAAAAAAGAGTGAGTTCAATAATCTTAATTTTTTTACCTCTGCAGTTGCGAGAGGTATGGGATGAATATAAAACATTAGAAGACGAAAGTGATGAGATAGCCTAGAAGCAGGGAGATGGGGTAGAATATATGGGTGGGAAGGCACAAAATAGAGTACATCGAGCAGTTTAAGTGTCTGGGAAGAATTTGGTAGGAGAATGGGTTTAATAGTAGAAACATAAGATATAGAGTTCCCATAACTAAGAAAGATGTAATAGAATTTCCCTAACTAAGAATGAATTCTCAAATTGGAAGGAATTGATGAGGGGGTGTGAGTAGAGACGTAAATACAAGACTAGTAAAAACTGTGATATGAAGCGTGGCGCAGCATGGGTCGGAAACTTGGTCAGAGCGAATGGAGTACGTAGACTTGAGGCGTTAGAGATATGGGTGTGGAGAAGAATGGAGAAGTTTAGCGTGTGGCGAGAAAGATGAACGTGGAGGTACCGGATAGAATTGGAGAGGAGAGGAAACTGGTGGCGGAGGTTTTGGAGGAGGCAGAAGAGATTAATGGAGGACGCTTTGAAAGGAGAGGGAATGTTGAAGAGAATAATAGAGGGGAGAAAACCGGGGATGAAGGGAAAGGAAAGGATTTCTATACACACCCTTTTTTCATTGCCTTTTTCAAGCTTAGCACCATGTTTCCAGCCCTTGCTGTTAGTTTCTTTGCGGGAAAGGAAAGGTGGAGGTGCTGGATGTGGATACAGAGGAGAGAAAACTGGTGGCGGAGGTATCAGAGGAGGCAGAAGAGGTGAATGGAGGACGCTTTGAAAGGAGAGGGAATGTTGAAGAGAATAATAGAGGGGAGAACACTGGGGATGCATGGGGGAGAAAGGAAGAGGGTGGAAATTCTGGACGAAATAAAACGAAAGAGGGATACGACATGAGGAAGTGGTACCTGTGCGAATCTCCGACCCATAGGTTCCCCGACGAGACCTCAAATTTTAGAGCATAAGTTTCACTTCAGGAGACGTAGATAGCAAACTGGGACGTAATTATTTTTCCCAACCTACCCTCAACACCGTCAACAACATATTATCCACCACCGCGATTCCTTTTCTCCACTGGCCCATCCACCCACTGCGGGACCCATCAAACGTTTTTGTTTGCCCCCCTGTCCCGGAGTGTTTACACATCCCTCGTTCACGCGGCCGTCGTGTATAAAAAAACACTCCAGAGGGTATCCTAAATTTCAACATATTGTGGACCTCCCGGTGAGATAAAGCTCGGACGGAACACATTTAATTTCCACGAAGTGAGGACCCATCGAGAGGATTTGGCGTTATCGGAGCACCGCACCTGGCTATCGTTCAACGGCGTCTTCGGCGAGAAGGAAGACAGACGATCGACAGCTTCTGAACTGAATACCCATAGATAATAGGTCACTGTGAGTACGCCACAAGGGGAAATTTTCGACACCATAGCCCGTCGGAGACTGCGACACAATCTGTCTCTCTTGCATCTAATCTTGTAAGTTACAGGGAAACATGACGGCATATCAGCAGGAGACCATTTTCAATGGAAGGTTATCATTACCCATAGACCCCCATACACTCACTTTGCATGTGATGGAATGGGATTCTCCGTTCTCGACTATATATACCAGCGCTCCAAAAAGTCGAAAACTTGACTTTAAAATTCAGACATCTCAAGTTGTTACATAAATTGACATTCTCTCTGTTGCTCCAACTGCTATAATTAAATATACTCTTTGAAGTGCTACGAGCTTAACTAGCTTATTATGTAAAGGATCTGTTTTAATCACCAAGGGATGAAATTCGCCATGAAATAATCATTGACCGGGATTCCTGTGAAGTCAAATAGTTTTCAGCGAATGCCAACCGTTGATGTACATGCACCCGTGTGAATGACTTCGTACCATATCACTTGTGAACACATTGAACGGAAAAATTTTTTAATTTTTAAACATTTTTGCATAAGTTTCAACAGTTATGTTTGTAGCTTTGCTTGCCATGTGCTCTCTATTCTCTCCTTCCATCTCCCCTTCCCCTTCCTGACGCAATACATAAGGTAGGCGACTGTCACCAAGTATCGCCACCACAATACCGTCCATTCCCGCAGTATGGAGAGCACGCAAGGCACACCCACGATTAAAAGAAGGTATGTGCAGCAAAAATGTATTTTTATAGATAGGTTTCAACAGGTAAATTTATTGCGCATGTAACATGCAGAAAACAGCATTCCACGTAAATTTCAGGTCAGGTACACGTATGTTTCATTTTAAACGGATCTAAAAGACCACTAGCAGAACTTTCAAAAGTTTCTGAAAATCACTCGCAGAAGGAAATTGATGCCGATGTAAACAAACACCAATCTAACTACGCAGTTGCTTGTGAAAAATCACCCGATTGTTTTGCAAAATATCCATTTGTTGCCTACTTTGATGAGTCGCCGATATGGGCATATGGTATTATTATACTCGTTTAAAAGATAAAGAAACGGCGCATAATACTATAACGTCATAATTTAAAAAATATGCAATTTAAAGCTTAATTTTTAAATTGAAAGTTTCATCCGAGTTTGTCCCAAAACACATAACCCTTCAGTTTTGCTCATTTTTTATATTTTGTACCTTGATACCTATATTTTATTTGATACACCATAAAATTTTTACGATGGAAATTTTTAACATAGTGGAGAAATTCATTTATGTGCCATCATCATCCCTTTTTACGCTGGTGAGTCGCGGCATCCTAGGCTGGGTGGTTTTAACCACGAGCGATCGAATATCACTCATGTCTCATTTAAAAGCAGGGGTAGAGGTTGAGAGCTAAAATCAAAGAATTAGAAAGTACCAAATCGAATCAGTTCAGTTGTGGCGATGGCTCCAAGTCGACGAATATCAACCGTCGTTACAGAAGAAGAAGTCATTTTTAACATGCACAACCTTCATGTCGCCGTCAGTATTTGATGAAACCACTGTCGGCGATCTTAAATTAACGCAAGGGTATAAATGGGTGAATTTCATTCAATGCGATCCGAAAGAACAAAGTTTCCCCGAAATATAATATGTAATCGTAAACTAAATTATATATGATATGTAAACGTAAACTATAAACTTCTTGAGAAATTCAGAACTGATAGTTTTCAGAGCAACTCAGAGAATATTGTCATGACTCTCACTACATCGCTAGGTCTAACAGATGCGATAAAATAAGAAAAATACACTGCCAAACAGATAAGTACATAAATTCGTTCTCACAATAAGCGACCATTATAAAAATTGAGCTCCACTAAATACACTCCTATAATACATGTCACCATTTCATCTCCCAAAAACTTACATCTTAACACGCAGGATATTATGCAGATGTTGATGTAAATTAGCAAAACATGCCAGTTTGACAGACAAATCAGAACCAAAAAGTAAATGAACCGATGAAATTAGTATATCACGGGACGAGAATTTTATGAAAAAATTCCTCCCAGTAGGGAATTTATAAATTAATTAATTCACTTATTTTTCACAACCCCATAAATAATACTTTTTAAGCCTTTTACATCGGGTGATTAACATCAGCAACAGACGAAAACAAGCAACTATATCCTAATTCGAACCCGCGACCCCCGGATTAACATGCGAGGACTTCATCCCGTCTCCACTGGAATAAGTCATTCGGGAAAAATTATGACTACATCGTGAAATTAGATAAAGCAGCCGAGTAAAAAGCACCAATTTAGGGCAAGAGAATGAGAAGGACGGAAGGCGTAGAAGGTCAAGTGTTTAAAAAAATCACGAACGAAGCGTGTAGACCTGAAGACTGAATGTGGAGCACTAGGGCTGCTCCCATTTCTCCCCCCTTCTTGGGACGCACAATTCAACCAGCTGCAGAGTCGCTAGACCTGAAGTGCTCTTCACTGGGACCCTTTAAGTAGGGGACACTGCATTTCATTTGAAAAGGAGACATCGCCACGGGGAAGTTTCGTCCTGCAGGTTAGGGGATTAGTACACGGACCACCGCGCTATCCAAATCCCACGCAAACATTCGTATATTCTTTCACACTGCTTGAAAAATAAAATCAATGTGACCCCGAAGGATTGAATTTAGTAAGGGTAAAATAGAAGCAGAAAATACCGTAATACGAAGTGACATTGATCGCCCGGGTGACTTTCATTAGGAATAAATGTGAATTTGTCCCTCATGTCAGCTCCAAATTATGCAATCTCGTATGGTCCCTTAATTGGTGCAACAATTATGACTAAATCCATATTTATTCCGGGAAATTTCGCCGTGATCGAACCCCAGCACCAAAGTCACGAAAATAAATTTTGCAATGATTCCAGAGGAGAGGTTCGAACCAAAGAGTTCATTGGAATGAGATTCTTGAAAAGTGTCTGCGGCAAAAGTAGGAGGGATAGGGTTACGAATATGTAGGTCACGTAAGAAAGTAGGGTGACAGGAAGACTCCATTGACGCCAATCCGACCAAAAAATGGCCTTTGAAGTAAAATCTGGAGTCGGTGGCTCGATATGCAATATGATCTGGGAAAATTGTAGAACCACCACATGGTGCTCAACCGTTATTCCAAAATAACAGAAAAATGACTCATTTTTGCATTGCAACACTATCACTAAAAGATATCAATCACTAGATATAGCCTTACACCATTGGAAAAGCTGACCAGAAAAGACTAGAAGTTTTCAAAACCTGGCGCTGGAGGAGGATGCTGAAGATTAAGTGGACGGACAAAATAAGAAATGATGAAGAGTACAGAATAGTAGAAGAGGATAGGACACTATGGAACACCGTACAGAAAAGAAGAAACTAATGCATTGGACACACCTTAAGATATAATGGGTACGTTAGATCATAACTGAAAGGTAAATAGAGGGAAAAGTACCCAGAGGAATACCCAGGAATAAGTTCATGGACCAAATAAATAGGTAAGTACATAAGGTAAGATACCAGGAGTTAAGGGAACTAGCATTAGAAAATGAATGGTTGAGGGCTACCGTCAACCAATCTTGGGATGAACAACCAATGAGAGAAAGCCTTAAAAACAAATAACTTGGTGAATAACGTGAGCATTTAGTTACATATGATATATAAGTACATATTATGCGTTTAATTTGCCGGGGAGTGGCTTTTTTTGGGCATACCCCATCCCCTGTGTTTTTGCCAATTTTGAAGCATCAACGGGAGAAATCATTGAATACCCGAGTGGTGAGCATTTAACCATAGCAATATTATTATAAGTACCGTCATCAAAAAACTAGACCTTTCAGTATTAAATTATGGTCGAGTACAGGTACCATAATCACAAACAATAGTTTAGGGCCTGGTGTTGTAGCAAAATTATACTTCTTTCAAATATACTAAAAATTAATATAAAACGATGATACAAGCGTAGTCATGATATTGTAATCTATTTCTCCAAGCTTAAAACTTCTACTTCAAATTACTGACCATTCAGATATCTCATATTCTAAAAGTACTCCATTAAAAAGTGTTATCGGCCATTCTTAATGGGTTATTTTAGCATGCCCAAACATGCCACAGAGGTAATGATCGTGAATTGTGGAACAATTATAAACAAGTGGTGAAAACAAACTACATAAGCGAAAACTAACTATATAAGTCTGTATTATAGTTAAAAAAGCAGTAATTTCATAAAAAATGTCATTCAAGGGTTACAACGATTTTGATAATCCCTAAAATCATCAAAAGTGTCTGTGGATATTTTGCGTGAAAATTCAGTGTTTTATTTGCCCTCATCAAGAAGAAATTACAACAAATAAATCTTGAGAACTTTATCATATGAAAATTTGCATTACTAGATAATAAATGCATTTTAACTACGTCTCCAAAATATTATATCGCAAAAACTATGTAAATTCCTCCATTCATCTTACTCCTTAAACATTTAATCTTCCTCCTCCAACACGCGAAATAAATTATGAGACGCCGCCGTGGTTATTTCCTGTAACCCTTCAAGTGTTTAATTCTTGTGGGTGTTCTCTATTAGAAAAACGTGGCCTGACGTCAACCCCCAAAACTAATCCCCGACTCAAAAGGCCCCAACGCTCTACAGGGATCACGCTTCGGGCGCGCCGCGATGCTGCGCTGATTTTTTTTATATGTATCCACCTGCGTGCCTATCTCCAATGACGTTTGGAACGCGGCTCTCGAAATAGCACCTCGAAACCCGTAGACGAAACAGAAAAGTAAAAAAGAAAATAAATAAATAAACAAAAAAGTAATCAATCAGGTCAGCCAAATGCCTCTCCACGCAGTTGCTCAATCGAGCCCCCGAAGGGAGAAAAAGGGAATAATTAAAACGCCGAAAGGGGGCGAAAGGATAGTAGAGATCCCCGCTCTGCTGCTGGTTTCGCTCGGAAAAATAAAAATCCCACCTCGTGTCCGGTTCAACTCCGAGTTAAAATATCGGTTTCCATTCCATTCAGCGGGAGTAAGAGAGGGCGAGAGGCAAAGAGAGAGAGAGAGATAGAACAGAAAGGGAGGAAGACATTTCGACGGTTGATTCCCCGGTTGGACGAACGATGCGGCTCTCCAGACAGCGTCCCCATGTGTCGTCGGTTGTTATCGTCCTGAATATGGCCCCGGGGGGTTGGGGAAGATCGGAAAGAAACGGTTATGGAAAAATACTGGTCCTCTCAGGGATGCATTTAACACTTATCACACCACTTCTTGAAAAACCATGCAGTTCAAGGAAGTTTATGCATGTTGCTGTGAAAAAATTTAAAATTAGCCAACGTATTCTGAAAACAATCATTATAACACTCGATTATAAGTTTAACCATCAATTATAACTTTCTCGACCAATATAATTTTTGATAGTAACAATGATAATCTTGAATATTAGGTCATTCATGTATTTATGTCACAGCCAACTTCAAATTTCAAATTTGTATCGGTAAATTCAATTGTGAATTATTATATTTACCTCTATTTATTTCTATGCAAAATTTGTAAATATTTTATGTTAATTCTATTGTTGTTTGTTTACATTTTTCATTGTTTGGATACGTTATTTACTTTGTCATTGTTCTAAAAAAAAGCTCAACTGCAGGTAAATTTTCGATTCCTCAACTTTTGTACCAATATTTAGAAATACCTGGCTGTGTGTCTCCTTTTTTCGTGTTATATAACCCTGAGGATGCCAATACATTAGACAAAACGTTGGCTGTGAGATAAATACAGGTATGACCAAATATTTAAGAATCTTATAACAATTAATTATAAATTTCACGTTTAAAACATTAACAAGATAACACAATGAATGGCATAAAAATGGAAATGAAAAATCATAAATATTTATTTTTAAATTTACGAAACTATCATGCTACTCTATACAACACATTGATAAATTATGTTGAATTTCCTCAGTTTTAATAATGTACTCGGCGGCTAAAGTTGATGTAATATGAAGAAACAATAAGGATGAATGTATACTCTGCGTTTAGAAGAAAATATCTTCATGTGCAATGAGGTAAAAACAAAATACATGAACTGTGCCGTGAGGCTGGGTAATAAATAGCAAGAATTGCCAAAAAAACAAAATCAGAGAGGAAATTACTTTCACTTATATCTTCGGATATCACTGATTAGAACACGCATGCAAAGTTAAAGGCAAGGTTGCACGTTTAAAAAAAAAACACTCCAACCACCTTTACAGGCCTACACATTGTATGATACCAAGTAGTCGAATCGTAGTAATCGAGTAATTCCTGGCACTTCACCCCACATTTTGAATTTCCATTGCATATCGAAGTACAGCTATCAGATCATTGTTGTAGATAGATAGATGTGGTGGTGCGGCCCTCTCGCCGGCAGGGTCCCGGTTCGAATCCCGGAGGTCGTAGATATATCCAGTGGAATCCTGAATCTTAACTGAAAGTTATTGAGGATGATCATCGAGTACAGTAACACCGTTGGACAACTGGATTCTTTCTCAATGAGAATGCCAATTCAGAAACCATGTTTCTCTTCATATCATCCGTCCATTTCCCAAGTAATTCCACCCTTGTAAACACATACATGTATCATAATTGGCACGAACTACCTCAATTTCCAGGCTTCTCCCACATTTCTACTAACTATTACTACTAAAGCTACTCTATTTATTAAGCGATCTACTAAACACAATTACATACGCTAACCGCCAAAAATACATGTATTTAAGATAGTTTGGGCGGCATTTTTTCTGGTCATACGATATAACGAAATCGATTTTATTTTAAAATTCAAGCAGTAAAAGGGAGCCTGAAGTAGATTAGAAATAGCAATAAAATTAGCGTCGTTGAAACTCTGGCTAAACTTCAAATTATTTCACCATAAAGACTTTGTTTGACGTGACATATTGTGACCTATTTTTGCGTGAAGAGCGCTCACAATGCCTTCAAAACCGAAGCATTTTATTTATTTCTACAAACGGTGAATAATAAAGTTATTCCTAAAAATTATTTAATAACCATGAGAACTATATGCCGCTACATTCCTGACGTTTTATGTGAGTCAGAGTTCCCTCATTTTCTGTGAAGTCTCTCCGTTGAGCGCACAGCCATACCTTATCCAATGGTGAATGTTATTTTTTGAGATTTTGGAAAACAACTCGAAAAGTAGCACAAAATAAGGTACTGATGTCTTCGTATCATCGAGAGATTGAATTGTATTGTTGCAATGGGGCCGTATCAATTTCATTTTATTGTAAGTGGTGGTTAAAAGGTGAAAGGCTGACGCGATGGGGAGTATCACAGATTAAAGAAAGGAATGAATGAAACCATACGTTCGTTACAACACAAAATGGAACTCTAAAGCCATTAAAATTTTATATCGGCCAGTATTAATGGGTTATTCTTGCATATATTGCACCAAAAAATAGGCATCAGAGGCTAAAATGTATGTACGATGATGATTTATCTGGAAAAGTGCAACATGAATATAATATCCTAAGTCAATTTCGATGCATTACTCGTAATAGTCATGGTCAAACTACACGTGGTGGCAACGGCAGATGGATATTTTTTTCCAAATATAAAATAGCTTCATAATGTAAGATTGCATTTTTCCACAAATTGCTTTAATGCGTACAACGCGTTTCGGCTCACAGAGCCATCATCAGGTACAAGACCTACTTCTCTTACATTATGAAGAACTTCCACGATATCTCGAGATGCATCGAGACCCTCTTCTTCTAAAGGCTGCGCGGTGATCGCAAGGTGTGGAGGTGGTAAAGACCTCGACTGCTTTTCGGTACGGCCACGGAATATCCGTTCCCGAAAGCGATGAATTTTTTGAAAATTTTTTAAATAGATCTCCTCAAATATTGAGATTTTTTTGGGGGTTTGTGACACCATATCCATGGATTTCCCTAAGTTCAGCAGTACCGAGTTCTCACTAAGTAAGGCACCAGGTGACCTTTTCGCGACAGCTCAGATTTCCAAGGGTGTGCGTGCACTTCAGTCTTCACTTCGAGCGATTGCTGGAGGAGACTGCCTCATGAGACCACTTTCGATAACATAAAACACGTGCCTTGCCTCACTATCACTCCCTCTGGGTAGTGCGGAAGGTTCCTAAAATTCAATGGCATCTTCCATCCCTACCTCCATGCCTCCCTCTATCACACAAGCGTGTTGGAAGACAGGGTAAATTATCGAAGCGTCGAGTATAATGAAGATAGAACGCAGGTATATAAGGAAACTAGCATATTTAACCGAATATAGCGGAAGCGTCTGATCACACGTTCCCCAAGTCAATGTGGACCAACGTCTGCTGTGAGGATATCGCAAGTAGAGGTTTGCATACATGGACAGACATCAAATAGTCCTTCACAGTTAAGACGTCCAATGTGGACGAACACATCAGTAAACGATCGGATAGGTATCCATACGCTCGTTAATACACATGGAACTCCATTTAACTTAAAGAGCTCCTTCCAACAAGCGCACATAAACCCACAAGCACAAGCACGTCGTGGAGAAATGAAAAGAGAGATCACTTATCGTCTGGGCGGGAGTTACTGGGCGGTCAAATGGGACCACGGGCCGCGGAATTTTTATTCGACACGGACGCAATTGGGAACTCTCGCCACCTGGTAGAGGGGAACGGGGAACGCGATGGCGGAAAGTGGAGATAATGCACGGGTGGGGGGGGGGGCAAAGAGAGGGTTGGGAGGGGGGGGGGGGGGGCAAAAATTGTTTAATCCCACCGCCTTCCCTCTCGTGCACAGCCGCGCGAGGGATAAACAAACTTGTTCTTTCCCCAATGCTGCGAGCTCTTACATTGCGAAACTACTAACTCTATCAGACAGACGCTAGAATATGATCGTGATAAATGTATCGTCTTAGTGATTGGAGATTTAAACATCTAGTCTAATACGGTTAACGTGAGTGCGTCTTGTGGTTCTTTCCCGAGTAATTTAGTTCCCCTGCCTCACTCTGTCTCAATGTTTGTCACACTTCCCCACCAACATCTGCAACTAAATATTGCCCGGCAAGCCAACTCAAGGATTTGTGGCAGGGGCGTCATTTCCCTTCACTCTCTCCACTTATTCCTCTCCTCTTTACCACACATATCTGCGCCACGAAGCTTCGCGAGAACCATTATACAAGCGATGGTAGAGCTGAATTAGGAGCCACAAGAGACTCAGAGACTCTAAGCTAGGCGGAAATGACGTGAAAAATTCAGCTAACGCTTTTTTTAGGATCATCTCTCTCACTTCCATGGCCATCTCTAATCAGGCATGATTTGGCATAATTCACGTTTACCTCGGCCTAATTCACGTAAAATACCTTCCCAATAAACCCTCCCTCATTTTAAACCCTCAGTTTGATTCTTACATTAGAATTTCTGTAAAACCTTCCAACATTTATTCTCGAACGCATCATATATTACGCTGAAACAATAGCATATAAGGATAGATTCCAGGTCAGTAGTATCAAATAATAGTAGGTGGCTATCGTTGGTGAATTAACTTTGATTATTCGCGGCGGCACTGCAGCAGTCAAAGAAACTACAACAGAATTCCTGCATACAATTTTGAAGCCTCATTTTTTTTGCCAAATAAATGGGCCATTTCCATAGTCTACTCGTAAAAGCTACAGGTGAAGCTTATGAGTATTTTCGAGATTTTCTCTAAAACAAGTACTTGTGATGCGCTGCGATCACCCTTGTCAATGAAGATGTTTCAGCCATTTGTACTTGGGCCCATGAAAATTTATTAGTATAAAATTCTCCCAATACACAGGAAATCATATTTGGTAACTCTAAAATAATTAGCAAAATTAATTTTTCCCTTCTCCCCTACATTAAAGTGGGCGACGCCGATTTTGGATTTAGTAAAACTGTTAGCAACCTTGGCATTACGTTAACTAATAATCTCTCGTAGAATAATCACATAAATGAAACCCCAAATAAGGTCAACAAAACTCTGTATCAGTTAAAATTACACAAGTCTCTTCTTTCCCTTGCTACCCGTAAAATGCTTGTCTCAACACATATTTCTCTCATTCAATTGCTGCACTTTGGTCTATAATGACCTTTCATTGGAATTAGAAAATAACCTTCAGCGGCTATCAAATTCTTGTGCAAGTTTTTTCCTTGGCCTTCATAAAGACGAGAATATCTCTCACCACCTTCACAGCTTGTCATGGCTTAAAACCTCTTCTTGGAGGAAAGATTTACTTGGTTCATTTCTCTTCATTCTCTTCTGCAATAAATATCCAGCCTATCTTATTTCCATGTTTAAATCCAAATCAGTCTCTGTTTTTAGAAGCAAATTCCTTCCTATTACGACCTATGCCTCGGACAAATACTTACCTAAATCTTTTCTCATCTCTGGAATTCCTTGCCATAATCAATAAAAAGTTTTGTCTTTTTATTGATTATGGCAATGTCTTTGTCTATTTTTAAGGAAAAACTATTTAATTATTACTATAATGAATATATAGGTCTATAACTAAAATTTATATCCCATTATAGAGTTGTATGTTATACGTAATGATCTGAGAAATTATTGTTTGTTTCTTATCTCTCTCTGATTGATAATATATTTTACATTTAGTATTTAGTGTTAATTATCTGTGGATGTGAAACTTTTGTTTTTCATCACTGAGAGATGTTGGCCAGGTATATTTTTTGTTATTTTTTCGTTAGAAGCAGAATTTGATATGTATTTTCTTTTCGCTCTTATGAGGAAACCCAAGGCATAATAAAATGTATTCTATTCTACTCTATGATAGACTGGAGATAATAAATTTATAAAATAGTATCACTGAAAGATTTTCACAAGACGATAATGCAATGATACAGCGGTAACGGAAAGACAACATCTAAAGTTCTCGCTTACCCAAATTTCGGTCAAAAGAATTCTTCCAACCGCTATTCCTCGGCCATATCGATGCACCCCGCCCCCCAAAATAAGTTTGGTCTATTAAATGTTCGTGAACTCCATTGAAACTCGAATCGACCAACGCACACAGTTGGGTTGTTTTCATTGCTCATTTGCAGGGGAACACAAACGACTACATTTCAAATTTCGGAGGCGAAAAATAACAAAAACGAAACTGGTTTCACGGGGGGTCAATTTTCACGCATGATATTTCCCCAAAGAATGCCTCGAAAGAGCAACGCAATTAAAATCCCATGGGCCTCGGATCCATTTAAACCACGGCAAAGTACAAATTCGAAATGATATCTCGTTTTTCACGTGGATAATTTCAAATCACGTAGGTATGAATTCTCGCAAGCTCACGAATCATTTCTGGCCCACTGAATTGGGTTTTCACAAGGGTGGAGGCTGTTTTATATGAAAGCAGTAATACTATTTCAGCCAATTAAATGCGATCGTATCATGATTCAAAAATGGGATCCGTCTCCTGAATTTTCATTTCAAAACAAGAACAAAACTTTCAGCAATTACATATATATTCGATTCACTTGGAAAGGCCTCGGTCTAACTACGTGATTACTGCTCAGAAGAATTCAATAGCCAAGGCCAATTGATAGAAAGGGCAAAGTTAGATACTTTCAGCTTGACACGCTGGATTTCCTTATTGCGAACTTGTTTTAGGAAAAAAATAAAAGATCTCTTCGTTAAAGGTTACCTAATTATATTCAGATTGAAACATACATTTTTAAGTCGGAAAAAAAAGAACGCCAGGAATATTTTCATTGCGCCTCGGGATCCACATTCAGGATGAAAATTAAGCTCAAGAGGAATTAAAAATATTTGAAAAGACAGGAAATACAGACCCATGTAATTACTGCGATAAAAGAAAACATGATACAAGGTATCAACCATGGGTTCACACAATTTCACAGAAAATTAAGGTGAAAAAATCCTCCAAATATCCCGCTTAGTTTAGAGAAAGTTGAGAATATTAATTGAAACGAACCTCGATGAATAATTGATACAGAAAAGAGTGACTATTGAGGAAAAAAGCCACAGGTTGCAGGAAAAGAGTGCTGTAGGCACAGAAAGGCAGCTGAAATTTTTATGATGCTATATCAATAACGATTCCAATACTGAGAAATTGTTGGCGAACGAAGAGAGAGGCCCACATACTTTCCAAAAATTGATATTGGCCCCAGAAGTTTCTGAAGAACACACTGTTGATATTCGGGGAAAATGGCATCAAGAGGTATTTTTTTAAATATGAATAACGTTCTTACAACATAATGCCCGTGACGAAAGAAAGCCACGACCGCTAAGTCATCTAAAATGCGTGGGTGGTCAGAGAAGGCGAAACGTAGTCCATTAGGGAATAAAATGATCGTGGACCAGACATGAAGTAGATTCTGACATTTAACTGTATCACACCACTAGAATAGTTTTGACCGAAAGTCGATGCCTCAACAAGTGTCGTATGACAATGGCCATATGGAGGATACTTGGAATAGAAAGCCATTATGGCCATCTGGGATGTAAAAGGAAGAATGCTTGGTCAAAAATTGTCGCTCTGAATCTGTGACGGTTTGAAGTTCACGAGTCTATATTGGCCGTTATATCGGGTGGGTATATGGGGTGGGTACGGATCTAAGCTGAATCCGAGCACCAGAACTTCGGCCTGCAAGTGGGACTGATAACGATGTGTTAAGGACGGAAAATTGGCAAGGAATGAGATAGTAAAAATTCATCTTATTCCTTGGCCACTTCAGACAGTCATCTTTGCTCTAAAGAATGCATTAGAGTGAGATTGGAGAATTTGGATACATTCAGGATGACTTAATAATATTTAAATTTTTTCCAACCTTCACCCATTGGTATCATATTTGGCTAAGGTAGTTCTTGAAAATCCTTTTGCGTAAAAAACCTGTTCCACATACTAGAAACCAGACAAGTTATCAGATCATTAGTCACCATCGGATGTGCAATATTTTAGATTTTTTTTCTTAATAAAAGACTAGAATATGCTGCTGGTACCTAATGAGTGGCTGTGTGTGATGTATGGAAAGGAAGACGAACAGGTGAGTAATAATGTGGCCAGTGAGGAGAGGAATCTTCAGGAAGAGATCAGGAGGGGAAAGGATAGGTGGTAGGAGCTTGTAATAGTAGGTAGAAGGGTAGCTACTCAAGGCCGCGATAGTGGGTAGAGTATTGTGTGAACGGGAAAGAAAGAGAACAGGCTTCACGGAAGAGGTGTAAGGCGTAGGCTGTAGGCGTATACTGAGATAAATAGTAATGGTTTCAGGCGTAGCTTTGAGGAATAACTTCATGATTAAATATTGAAACAATTTGTGATTTCCACATGAGATATTTATTTTCTCGACCAGGGTTTCGTTGCCGAGCGATGATGTTGACCAACCTGATGATGTCGTACACAACGTCTCAGTGACAAAACCTGGGTCGTGAAAATGAAAATCTCAAGTAGAAATTACAAAGTATTTCAATTCTTAATCTGAGACAAACCACGTGTGTCGGTATAGATCTAGAGGATTACTAACTCCCTTTCATTTAAAACTGCATAAACCGCTAGATGAGCCTAATAATTATGATAATATATGTTAATTTTCTAATATTTAAAATATATATTCGGACGTAAGTACCACCACAATTATTATCGTGCATGTGAAAAGATGAGGACTTCTTTCCAAAAGTTTTTCCAACTTTAAGCTTTTTACTTAATATCCTAACTAATTTACTTCCACAAGCGAAGATAAAAATGTATTGGATTAGATTTTATACATCTCTGGCTCCACACTTCTCAACGCCACCTGGAAGGTGATGATGTAGAATAAAAGCGACATTAAACATTTTGAGCTACAAAACAATAGAGCGATTTGAATTGACCAATTAGTTAAGTCCGAGAATTGATTCTCCACTCCTACCATTCAGGACAATAGATAGAGCAGTTTTAAGCACTCACTCGTTCAAAACCCAATTCGCTGATTATCCTTTATCTATCCTCATTCACTACTCATTACGCTTCTATCACCTTTCCTTTTCACAGTTTAGACAAGAATATCACCCGCCAAATATTCTTGTGGCACCTCGTACAGTGGAACGTATATGTAAATATTTTCGAGTGGAATAAATCCCAAATTAGATTAGACCTGAATTCGGACTGCAAGCACGAATAAAATGAGATCATTGTGAGGTAAATAAGCTTCACTCAGGGAGAATTGAAATGAGTGGGAACGATGTTTAAATGGATTTGAAAACACGACCACGTTAAATTAAAAATTTGATAGGGTGATAAGCTCCAAAAATCCTCGCAAATCCATCGGAAAAAAACCACAACAACACACAAAAAGAGAGTGAACTGAATCCGAGTGAAGCTATCGACATAAATAAATAATCCTACTTACTACCCTGCAAGCCGCCATACTGACGTGTAGCAGAGGGTGTTGGGACTAGAGATGGGCGCCGCGCCGGTTACGCCGCGCCGCCGGTCATGCTTGGCACGCCGCCGCCGGGGAAAAAACTACGGCGCGCCGCCGCCGGTCATTTTAACGGCGGCGGCGCGGCGTGTCTTTTTTAATACCAAGTCCTACAGTCGACCAAGTACTGACAAATTGCTCGAGAAGATGCATTTGGATGGACATTTCCTTTAGTTCCCATGGAAACCTGGTATTTGTCCTTTATCATCAATTTTCAGAGACTTATTTTGTTTTTTCTATGAATTTCAACTAGGTTGGACTATATTTCTGGTCGTTGATAATTATGGTAATAAATGGAAAAAGGTCGGTTTATGGACGTTCATATTTTTTTCTAAAATCTACCTATAAATTTTCATTGCAATTTTAAAATATTCCATCGCATCTTACAGTTGTGGCTAGCAGTATATGTAGTCTATATTGTCGGTACAAAGCAAATAACTTGAACTTAACGACTAATACTGCTGGTGACAGTTTTGTTTTCAAATTCGAATTAAAGTCATCAGTACCATTTTTATCATTCTACTCGTGTTTCATAAATATATTTATGATAAAATTCGCTTAACTTGGGAAGACTGTTCCTCGCAGTTTTGTTTGCAACCAGCAAGGTAATGTCCTCATTCGTACATATTTATTGCCCAAAACATTGAAATGTTCCATCTCTATGCCTTCCCGATGGATTTTTCATGTAAATTTGCTCATAAGCAAGTATAAGTTTGTTACAATGCATCAAGTAAAGTTGTTTATCAGAACAGCTCTCTGTTCCAAGCCCCAAAATGGCCGCCGCCGCGAGTTGTCGGAACCTTACTATCCATGGCCTTGTGTGCATCCCCGCCACCAGCACACCTATCGAACGGAGTTTCAAAATATGTGGGCTCACCCTTACAGCCAAAAAGAGTCGACTTCAGCCGCAGCGCCTACATAAAATAGTTTTTATCTATGAAAACTATGACTTGTGTAAAGAGTTTGTGCATAAGTGCAGTGTGCAATGTCCGTGCAGTGACACAATTATTTTTCTATATGTATAGCCAGGAGCGTGCCTTTGTGACTATGTGAAAAGTAAAATATTATCATATTTTGATCTGCTAAATTAACCCATTGACGACGCAGTATTTAAGATAGCCCTTTACATTCTTGACGGTTGTAAAATGAGATTTTCCAAGTCCTCACTTTTTTCCTCGAAGTATATAAACAGGCGTTAACACGCCGCGCCGCCGCCGCCGATCAAACGCTCGGCGTTCGCGCCGTCACGCCACCGCCGCCGGCTTAATTCCCCCCCCCCCCCCCCCCACGCCGCCACCGAACAAAATCAAGAAGGCGCCCATCTCTAGTTGGGACACTAGCCATGGAATGGGAAAAGAATGAGGATAAGGACAGAGGTGATTGTGTGATAACTATTGGACGTGAAGCAGTGTCACGCAATTTTTGTTCTACTCACCAACAGTGTGTGGAAAGAAGGAATTTTTGTGCCCGCCAGTTAGGTTGTTTACCTCCATTATTTTTTTTGCCTCTATCATTTGTAGAGATATAGCGTGAGGATAAAATAATGTAATCCGTACCGTACTGAACCATCTCTAATCGGAGTACTCCGATCGGTAACATAAGCCTAGTGTGTAATCTCTGATTATCTGACGGCTCCTCACCTAATCCTTCCATCAGCTGCTGGACACATTTTGTACACTCAAAGCGGTCTTCTTTTTAAAGCGAGCGGTTTTCCGTTGTATTTAATTTACTTCGCGAATTAGATCTCTCTCCGTGGGGCTTAAAAATTTCGCGGGGTAATAGCGATGTCGCCTGACCAGAGCAAAGTAGCATTTGTAACACCACGCTCCTGTTAATTTTTCTTCAGTAAATAATTGTTTATGTGTTTGTTTTATGTGGCTTATTACATTATTAATTTGTTGGTTGCATTGACCTAAAACTTTTCTCCTTTTAAATTAATTTCATGAGTTAATGGTTTTTATGTATTTGTTTCGACGTTGTTAAGGATTTGTTTAAGTTTTTTGGTGGAGATTAATTTTTTTTTTAATGAGAGAGATGTGACGTATCCAAACGTGTGTACTGAAATTTCTTCTCCTGCGTCTGGAAAAATAATTTATATCAAGACAATTGTGTACCAACTATCTTAATAAATAGCGCTACTACGCAAGCAAGGTGTTGCACATTTCATTTTCTTTATCTGAGAACCTTCTATTATTAGAGTTATGTGAATTAGGCGATATCCTGTGGAAATGGTTACAGATATCATGACCTTGAAAAAAAAAGAACTTCGTCATATTTCCCCACCAATTATTCTCACTAACCGACCTAGGTTTCGCCACTTCTTACCTTATTTTCAAGGTTCCCTAAGCCATACTTCATCAAGGTTTCTTCATTCTTGCGAAAGTCATCACATAAATGCCATACCTGCATTGTGGGTGGAGTACATATAAAATCTTCTGATAGGTACAGTTAAATATGTTGGAATTACCATAACTTCTGATATATTGTGGGGAACTCACATACATAACATATACAGCACAGCATAAAAGAAACTAGAGTTTTTTAAACGTATAATTGGAAGGTACTTGGATGAAATAGTAAAAGAGAGATATACTATATTCGCCCTGGTTAGACCACACCTTGAATACACCATGAGCATTTGGGACCCTGGTCATAAAGATGTAACCCAAAAAAATAGAAAATACCGAGAAAAGCTGCACGCTTCTTTAAAACTGCTACGAGCGATCATATAGTGTTTCACAACTTTTAGTGGGATTTGGGTGGCAGCCCCTAGAGACACAGAGGCTACACGCTAACCTTAGATTGCTTGAGAAATTCAGAACTGATGTATTTCAGAGCAACACAGAGAATATTATCATGACGTCTCACTACATCTCTAGCTCTAACAAGAGCGATAAAATAAGAGAGACACATTGCCAAAAAGACAGGCATAAAAACTCGTTCTTTCCGCGCACAATAAGGGGTTACAATAAAAACTGAGCTCCACTTAATACACTCCCATAATGCACGTCACCATTTCACCTCTCAAAACCTTATTTCTTACATATTTCCACGGCTATTGTCCTAACATCCCCTGCCACACGCCCATGTGGCGACTCGCAATGTAGTATGTAGATGTATACGTAAACGTAGATGAATATGCAGATTTGTATTAATGTAGCGTTGGTTTAATGTAATAAATTATGTATCTGGAGATTATTTATTATGTATATATTTATTATATTTATTATGTATAAATTATGTTTCTGCTACATAATACAACAATGACATAAATAACGGCGAATCCTAGGTCGGTTCGTCGATTCTGTGTGAGAATTAATTACATGGATAAATAACAACGTCTTACATTTTTGAGATTATTAAATCTTCCCGTAATTATCTTGTTAAATCCTAGTTCCTTTAAAGCAGCACCGTAAATGTTTCGAATGTGCTTCCCCCAAGCTATGGGTCTGAAGGTGACTCCCACGTATTTTACTTAATCCGACTCTTTTTGTATTAGCTCCTCCCACTGCATTGATATAGCGTTGGTGTGATTTCATAAATAATGTAGCTGGAGATCACTACCACTGCAACACGAAATAAAAGTGCAAACAAAATTCCCCGTGATAATTTGGCAACAATCCCAGTGATCCCGGAACAAGTGAATCAATTTACCGAACCCAGCAGATATCCGCCGAGACCTGGCCATTTTTAATATCGCCAAATTGAATACAAATCTATGCGTCCGAGCGGGGTGAAAAATTTTATTCTCGTACCAAAATAAAAAAAAGTGGAAAACCTTGGCTCGCGGACTGAAAGACGGAGGTCCGCTCGCTCTGGAACCGAGAGCGTGAACGCCACACCACAGCCGTCCGAGCTGGAAATGGAGAGCATATTTGCCCGTAGCCAAGAGAGCCAAGAACGCCCCCGGGAGGGCGAGGCCGATTACAAAGCCCCGGGAGAGGGATCCGGTCAAAGCAGACGTCCTCTAGGAAGAGGACCCGAGTGGCGACCCGATATTGGATCCCTTAAGAAACGCCGCGGGTGACCTTTCAAAGCCGAGGAAGATGGGAGGGATGGGGAGGGGACACCTTTGAACTATATATCCAGCCGGTGCGAAAGCGGGACGATTGACTAGGTCGGGAGACCGCATGTGCCGACGACGAGCGAATATTGTATTGCATGGCCAATTCTACGCCGTGCCGAGATTAAATGGAGGTATCTCCACAACATACCATAAATGAAAGACGTAAAATATTAACAATTATTTCTACCCGTATGATAATTACATCCCATGGACAACATGAGTGCACAAAAGGAACAAAATACGATCTGGATTTGAATATTTAGGGAGACGACCGACAGATAATGTCATTTGCGCCATAGGAGAATATAATAGTTCAAGGTACGGAAGGAAGGGTGGATAGAAACCTGGCGTCGGTATTAGCCTGCTCTCAACGAAAGGCGCCAAGGGGACCACGGTTTAACGTCTCATTTTATAGACGGAGTAGTGTACTTGAAGTCCCCTCCACATGAAACTCAAGTAGGGATCGGGTTTTCTCTGAAAAACATCCTCCTCTGCAGGGATTTGAACCCTGTCCACCCGTGTGGTAGGCGAGTGCTCTAGCCACCAACCCAACCCGTTCCCCTCTAACAAAATTATACGGATAGGTGCCTGTATTTCATTTGTAATCAATTTACCGGGATTTTTCGCTACTTAATAGCAGTTTTCCATGGAAATGATATCTATATTAGACATAAAAATTATATATTTCCCCGTTCTTCTCTCATTCTCCCGTTGAACACCAGGTGATTTCAAGTTCAGTTTGCGTGAGAAATGGCGTGGGAAGGCAACATTCTCTTAAGTCGAAAAAAACGAACGCTATAAATATTTTCATCACGCCTCGGGATGAACATCCAGGATGAATATAAAGTTCAAGAGCAGAGATGGGAAAATCCGTTAATTTTTGGGAACTCGTTCACTCTGGACCAGTCCTTTATGGGACTCGTTCCTTTTCACTCGTTTACCGTTCAATTTTTTATTGGTAGTCATGAATATTTACTTTGTTCTTAATGTTTAAAGAATGTAAAAAATACTTATAAATACTCGGTACCGTAATGACGGCGTTTAAGCAGTTGGATGAAATGAGATTGAAGGTAATATTACCAACTTGTTACATGATTTCGTAAAGATATTTCATTTTTGTAAAAAAGAAATGCTAATTACACCACTAGCATCAGTAGATGCATTTTAGAGAGTTATGTAGAGCATATTATCTCTTAAAAATAGGAGCAAAGGACCCAAAACAATGACGAACCGAAAGAAACGATGAACCAAAATGAACGACTTACCAAGAAGAACGAATGACCGAAAAGAACGAAGGTCTGAAAGGACCGACTGACCGAAAGAAGGGATGGACCAAAAGGCCCGAATGACCTGAAGGAACGAAGAACCAAAAGGAACGAAGGGCAGAAGGGAGCGGTCGTTCCACGGGAGTCGGTCCTTGGTCCATTCGTTCAATCCATGGACCCGTTCGTTCACGAACGATCCACCTTTACTCAAGAGCAATTAGAAATATTTTAAAAGACGGAAAATACTGACCCATGTAATTACTGCGATAAGAGTAAATATAATGCAAGGTATCTAATATGATTTGTACGGTTTAAGTTAAACAGATGATAAATATTTTATACACGTATCTTTATTTGAATGAAATTACATTCTTGTCCTTTCTCGTTGGCAAAAACTTACGTTACGACAGCAAAAACTGCCTTCCGCAGGGAATTGAATGTTCATACTTCACACTCACTATAGATTAACATGAACCTGGAGAATACCCGGAGGTATTAGCGAGGCTAATGAAGTTAATCATTTTCGGGTAATAGGGTTTATTTCGTAATTTATTTCTTCATTACAGCGTCGACTTAGGCGCTGAAATTTACGACGATGGATAAATTCAAACGTATATCCGCACAATAAAGTAGACCCGAGCTTTTCCTCCGCAAAACTTGCTCCCGAATCCGCCTTAATTCAAAATCGTGTTTAAATCCCGGGTTAGGCGAGGAGGAACACATGCATGTTCGCCGTTGATTAGCCAAGTCCTTGATTAAGGGCGTCAACGTCTGGCCCGGCGACCCAAGTTAATGGGCGGCTCACGTCCAGGGCGTCTGCTGTCTGCCAGAATCGCATTAAGAACGCTCACATGATCCTCAGAGACGCACTGTGGTGAGATTCACCTCTCCACCCTAAATTCCATCAACGAGAAGAGATTCTCCACACGAAGCTCAGGGTCTGCACGGATGGAACAGCGTATGAGTGCTGCAGTAAATCTAAACTTTTCAATCAGTGGTTAAGCAAGTGAGGAAAATAGGTAGGCAGGCGCCAAAGTTGGTTTATAATCTGTCCACTAAAATAAATATTTAGAATGTGTTAATAATATTCATGTCACTATTTAATTATTATAGTTCTCTCAGGAAGAGAGTGCCCTCTATCGCTCCAAATGATCAAAATCCCACCTACCCGAACAACTTAACCCTATTATTACACTTAAATTAGTATACATTTTATGAACATTAACGTTGCAAGTTGGAACATTAACGTCGCAAAAAAGATTTTAAAAGGGCAAGAAAAAAATAATTTTAGCACACAAAATCATACAAGTCGCGACCATTCAAGAACTTTCAAGTTTTCATAAAATGTTATCACCAATCACTCTTATCGAGCGATTTTCTTCCTTATTTCTGCAACGAACCCAGTCAAAATGAGGCTATTTACATATTATTAAGTGGCACCGTATTATCCAGCACCATTAAGGATTTAAGGAGTTCACTATAAATTATTTTAACCAAAAAATGCGAATCTTCAAGACCGACTGGTAAATTTCCAACTGATATTATCATTATTGATGTGTACGACATGATTGGCTCCAAAAATGTCGAAAAGAATGACAAATGTTGAATTATTCGTTAGATATGAAAATTAATTTTAGACGGTGAGAATGATTTAGCTATTTTAAAGTTGAATAATTTTACTCTCATCTGTTAGGTATTCAAAACAAAATACTAAAATTTCCCATAGACCGTAACTTATTCTTAAAGAAATGATTCTTACCCCTGCCAACATCAAGCAAGTGGGAAACTTAATTAGAGCAATCAGATTTAATCAAAAATGCCGAAATTAAGGTCCACCATTAAACCCACTAATGTTGTTTAAAAATACACGTTAACTATCATTTCGAAATTTTTGTTGCGAAAAAGATGAAGCGCACAACTGAAGGAAATTTAAAAATACAACTGTAGTGCAGGTAATCAGAGAAGGTCATTACATTTGATAGAATACCACAGTAATAGTATACAATGTAAAATGTAGTTGGAGGTTTCAGGCAAAACTTTATGGAATTTTTTAACATAATGATGGAAGCTTATAACTTTGTTTTTCCACTGGTTTTTATTTGGAACGTCCCGGGTTTCGACGTTCAACGTCATCTTTAGATCCTGATGATGATGTTGTTGATCATTGGGTAGTTCCAAATAAAATCATCTAGAAAAATAAAGTCATAAGTTATCGACATTAATATAAAATGGTACTACAAGAGCCCACGAGTAGAGAGAGGTATATATAGCCCAGACTCGTCGAAAAACATATCACAACTGGGGAAAGTGGAAAACTCATCAAGCCCCTTAAGTACAGTGGCAAATTGGATTAAACAGCAATATAAAGTACGACAAATTATCTGGTAATTGAGAATCTGAAAAGCAACTTCTCAGCGTCAAACCCGGCCATTAGGAGAACTATTACTTATCCACCCATTAACTCACGATTCTCTTAGAAAGAAAAAAAAACTCGAGTAATTAAAGTCATATTCACCACTCGCATGGGTATCCAGGGTAATAATCGCGCGGGGTGGAAAAAGAAATTCCATAAGCACGCCCAAATGTGCGAGTGGAAGGTTAAAGGGGATGTCGATTGGACCCGTGAGGGTGAGAGCTTTCATCGAGGCTGCCACTCTTGAATCCATCCGGGAGAACGCTGAAATTTTATGCACTTCAAACATTTTTTCTTTTTCAAAATGCTGTTCTTGAAATGTGCCGTAACCTATCGATGAAATCGTTATCCTCATTATGGAGTAATTACTCGCCAAAGCTAAAAAAAAATTTAAAGATATCTAAGCTGCCTACTCAAGTCAACGCCGCCCGAGGAAAACATCGCGAAAAATGTTTCCTCTGGGAGAAATTACCGAGTTTAATGGCGTTTTTAATTACTTGAGATCCACTTTAACGAATGATCGATCAATTTTCGTTCTATATAACGTGATGACGGTTGATGAAAGTTAAAAGACCCTTTTGGGAGCTATTTTGGGTCGCACTTCACTCGAGTAGAATTTGCTTTAAGCTCAGGATGGATTCTAAAAGAAATTATTAGAGGTCAGAGCGAACGAAAGAATTTACTGGAGTGATATTTTCCACTAAAGAACAAGAATTTCGATGACGGAATTAATTACCGATAATACATCACAGGCGTCAAAAATTAAAATCAGAATCGCCTAAAGCCAGTAAATTTCCAAATGGATTGGAACAAACTAGGAAGATTATGTAATCCTAAATCAGACATAATAATAGATAATAATAATGTTCTATTACTCCGACAGGGAATGCCTACAACATAATATCTTTGCTGAAATTGAGGAGTAACGTTAGACAGCCATGAAGGTAAACCTGAATTATGGCTACCATCGTTTACAGAATGGATTATGCACACATATATAAAGGAATTACAGCACTTTGAAATGACAATACATGTATCAAGTAATATAACAGTAATAAGAAAACATTCTCTAGACTGTCTTTAGTAAACAACCAATGACGTATATTTTTCGGTTTTTATTTTAAGATTTTGGAATTCAAACATAAAACAGGTAGTGAATAATACACTTTAGGTCCTTTGTACAAGAAACATCGTTTGAATAACGTCAGGTAATGGGTAATGATAAACATGTTTTACGTAGGGTGTAGGGAGAAGTATCGTACAATAATAACCAAGTATTACCTCTTATGTAAAAACGACGTAAAACTTGATAAATAAATTGATTTCTTAAAGGGAGCAACCCAAGACAACAAAATAGAGGAAAGGAACTTTCAAATCACTCTTTTTTAAGACCACTCTTTCAATTCATGAATTTAACATGATAAAGAGTTGAGAGAAGCTAAGAGAGAGCCAATTTTGATTGAAAAGGAGGACATATTATACTCAAAGCATTCACAAATTACGGCGGATTACTGATTCCTCAGCACTACCAAAATTGCTGAAACTTTAAAATAGCTAATACGTGGAAACAAGTAATACTGGTAACGATTACCTAGATATTAACAATGTAAGGTAGTTAGAGCAGGATATGTCCCTATTCACAATGGAGATCATATTCAAACCATACGTTTCAATTTCAGCAGCTTTAAGAAGAATGAATTAAATATTGCATTATTAATGGTGCAATGGTATACTTTTACATGACTGAAATTCTGAGTACCTAATTAAATAAAATATCTACTAAAGTCCTTTCTTTCTTAACCAGACTTTTTCACCCAGGACTTATAAAACTCCATAACGGAAGGTTAATTTGTGATTCTGACAAAAATAAATGTGGTGGCTATACAAATAATTTTTCCAAATAAAGGTAGAAAAATACACAGTATTTTTAAGTGATCTAGGAGTGATAAATTCGTCATTTTTTAAATAATAGCTCTCCGGAGTGCATGAACGTACTATTTCCCATGTAAAGTGGCTGGCATTTCTGTCACACATCTCGAAGAGTAGTTCGGTAAGGGACTGATAGTTTGGTGTCAATGGAACGGAAAACAACTTTAAAATGAGAACAAATTCATTGATTTCTAGGTGAAATGTTACCTTAAGGGGCACATATACATGTAAATTTTATCTCTAAAGCGGTTCAAACGATGTAAGTTAGACACCATATCTAGAAGGTTTTGGGTACAAGAAATTCATTAGGCTAAAGCAAGAGTAATAAGATTCTCTAGGCTGGAGACCGCCCGACTGGTCACTTTAGACGGTACAAACCGGAGCAATTAGAGAATTTAAATTATTTTGGTGGTAAGGTCGAGGAAAATGGGCAGGGTAACAGAGGTATGATAAGAAGAATAACGTTAGCGGAGGAGGAGTTTAGTAATAACAGGGATCTGATGACGGGGACTTTGATAACATTCTCTAGACTGTCTATAGTAAACAACCAATGACTTATATTTTTCTGTTTTTATTTTAAGATTTTGGAATTAAAACATAAAATAGGTAGTGAATAATACACTTTAGGTCCTTTGTACAAGAAATGTGGTGGTTAGCGGAGGAGGAGTTTAGTAATAGCAGGGATCTGATGACGGGGACTTTGGGTAAGGATATATGGAAGAGGCTGGTGAGGAGCTTGAGACGGAGTGTGGTATTGTATGGGGCAGAAAAGTAGACTATGAGAAAAGAGGACGAGAATAGGCTGCAGAAATCCAAAATATGGGTGAAGAGAAGGCTGGAGAAGGTGCGGTGGACGGAGGAGGAGGACAAACAAGTAGGTGCTTGGTATGGTGGGGGAGGAGAGAAAACTTTTGAATGAGACCAGCGGGAGGCAGGATATACGGTTGGAAGAGGTAATGAGGGCTATGGGTTGCTCAAGGCCGTAGTAGAGGGAGGGATATTGGGCCAGCGGGGAAAGGGAAGAAAGAGAATAGGTTTCATGGACGGGATGATGAAGGACAGGGCGTAAGAGGAGTTGAGGAAAGAAATCCTAAGGAGATAGGGCAAAACACGAGTAGAAATCTTGAGAATGCCTCTGAATTTAAAAAAAAACCTACCTTTAACCGAAAAGTACCTTGAAAATACGCAGTCTATCCTTCGATAAAATTCGTAATGGGACAGAATTTGACACCAGAATAGATTTCTAGGTCAATTCAATAAAAGCAAGGGAATCATTGCGGACTCTGAAGTGGAGTATTTTTTCACATTAAAAAATGATTTAACACAATTAAGACGATGAATATTGGAAAAAATGTCACAATAACTTTGAAAGTTTATTTATATAGCGTTCTATTTGGACTGAATGGTCCAAAACGGTATATAATTACGATCGCACAATATTTTTTATCGTCCTTTTTCGAGGTTAGGTCCAAGATCACAGCCATTGTTGCTTGTCCATTTACGGGATGGATGACGTAAACAGTAGCAGTAGAAAGAAGCCATTGTTGGACTTGCAACGTGTTTCCGACGACATTACAAAATTTTGATTGGTTCCGCTACGATACGGCGATTTTTTCTCGAAATCGACAACACAAAAACTACAATCCAAGCAAAGATATTATAATATTAACTGATAAATACTTTTATTTTTCATGTAAGTGTTTCTGCCAATAAAAGAATAAGTATTAAATAAATCCCACCGCTCTGTGGGTGGGACGAACTCATCTATAGAAAATTATGTCGAAATTATTCATAATTGAGTTTATTTACGCATGGAAACGTTCTACAAACTACAGGCGTAACAAAATTTTACGATCCGGAAGAAATTCTTTAGCATCGTCATCAGCTGTTTTCAAACTTGTAGCAATTACCAGGTACACCATTCCGTAAATGGAGGGGAAATGGGAGGGGGGATTAAAAGGAGAGGAGGAGTGAGGGTAAAATATTTAATTCGCAACAATGGGTAGGAGAGTATCGGCGGTGACTAGACCCTCATGGAGGACACAAACTTCAGGGTCAAGACGTTTTCTTTTGAGCTGTTACAAGCTTACGTCGATTGTTAGGGAATTGAAATAAAATCGTTTTAAAATTATTATGGAAGTCACTGGTTCAAATGTTTCTTGATACAGTATAGTTTTGATTTGAAGACAAAATAGAGGGAAAAGTCTCCAGAGGAAGACCTAGGACCATGAGTTCATGGACCAAATAAAGAGAAAAGTACATAGAAAGAGAGACCAAGTAGTAAGGGAATTATCATAAGGTAGGGATGAGTGGAGGGCTGCAGTCAACCAATCTAAGGATTGAACGACCTAAGATGATGATGATGAATTTGATGAAAGTGTTAAGGAATTTTTACCCCCATGGTTTATCAAGTATTCATATACAAGTAAATTCAGAGCTGGAATTCCTCAAAGCTTTCGAATAGCCAATTTCACATAAGGTATTGAGGTAGCATAGGATAATTTGACACGAATATCTTCACCTGATATCACGCTTCAATAAATAACAAATACTAAAATGCAAGAGCGTCAGCATGGATATGACTATGCACTAACGTTTCCACGACTTTTACTTTTAAGGCGTTCATTAAAGCGAACCTGCGGGGCAGTGATTGAAGGGAACTTGCAGAAGGAGGAGCAAGACTTTTCTCGCCTTCATCATTTCGCTCTAACTCTGCTTTAATGGTGTTAATTATTACGTCAAAGGATAAAGTACTGGCTAAATTGAAGTGCCGCTCGCCGACTTTGCGCAAAGAATTCCGCTTTGGTTTCCTTTTCCTCGCTCTGTATTCATTACGAGTCGAAAGAGGACAAACTGCTACGAGGGGCTGGAGGGCGGAAATAATTACGAAACACGTACCATTCATCGTAAAAAATTACTCAAAGAATCCTTCGAAAGTGCGTCTTAGCCACATTCTTCCCCAACTTGGCGCGTGTATCAGCTATTCCAGAATGATAAAGATTGTTTAAATGTAGTAATAGCAGACTTGCATGTAAAAGTTAACAGGAAGGCTAAGGGAAAATATTTCCGTTCATTACTAGGAATTTATCTACACATAAATGAGAAACACACCGGGTTAATACCAGCCGCCCACATATTGAATATGAAGAATTTATTGAGACCTTCGCCAAGGAACGGTTCGGTGATTTCATATCGTACTAATGCCATAATAACGTATTCGTGAGACTACCCAAACTCAATGCTTCCTCTCTTGAGAGCTTCAATCAGTTTTCTGCGACATTAAGAAACGAAATCTGAAGATTCTCGCCAAACGGAGTGGAATTTCTGCTTCATGAAATAAAATCAGAGCAACTATTCAAAATATAAAATTCACTTTCAACCCGGGAACTTATGTGTCGCGCGTTTGATAATTTAGTGACATCAAGGCGTGTAGAAATCTCTAAATATTCATATTGCAGCATTTAACTCCCAGCCAGTGCTACAAAAAGCACCCCGCGGATGTATTCCATCAAATGATCTAGATACACTACCCTAATTCATAACCCCAATTAAAAAATTTAAACAGATGAAAAGGAAGCAATTAGTGCAATTTTTCAAATCTGAATCAAATTTCACCATCCCACGTGGATTCAGGATTCATCATCGCTTTCGTCTTCCGTATGCCTCCAATCACGCGTAGATAATGTCCATTCGTTTTCTATAATTTGTAAACCAATTGCAAACTCTAGTGTATCAATCACCTCTAATTCCTCATATTTCAACGGTGTATTCCATTCTGTGTCATTCACATGTAGTCGAACCCTAAGACTCCTGACTTCACCTCACTACAATCCGTTGGTATTATTCTCGATATATTTTTACCGATTCGTTTTCCTTCATAAAACAATATACATTCAAGATCAAAACTAGGTGAAAATTTTGCTTCAACATAAAATGGCGGGCCCTGTCTTATTTATCATCCGTTGTGACTCTTTTCCATTTAATGCAAAGGAAACTTTACTGGAATCCTTTAGAATAGAAGCAATAACGTCACTGCTTCAATTTAATCGACTTCAAAAAGCTGAAGTTCCTTAATTAAACCACTGGAGTGCACAAGGCGGCAATTTTTATCAAATTAGTCGCGGGTATATAAGGCATAGTACTGACAAATCAGTATAAGACAATACGTGTGGATAGATATAAAATTATTCTCAGCGAAACGTATCCTGTTATCATAGGTTTTCACCAGACCACGAGGACAACAACATACAATCAAATTCCAATTACCCTAGCCCACCGAGGGATTATCTGACCATGATACCCTGATGACAACTTCTACTCTTCACTGACAGATAACTGATGAATTTTCACGACTCACGATTAATACAACCTCGATGAGATGCTGCTGTACGTCATCATTTAATACGAGCAAAATGGCGTTTGCTCCGTCGTTAGCAATATTTATCACAAAATCGATCGAAAAGTAATAATTCGACACAAACAGCAGGTAAGACACGCAGCCATTAAGAATAATAAAGCGCAATTTTTACCATTTTTGGTGATAATAACAAAAGAAAACCCAGCCTTTATGAAACCGAAGGGAAAATAGGCTAATAGTGGGCATTCAGTTCTGAAAAACTTATATGGAAAATAAATATTTAAAAGAAATACCTCATTCTATCAATGCCTGCCGGTTGCACATCGTAAGATGCTTCCGTGGTGTTAATTGATGATTCAATACATAAACATTCCAACTGAGTATACTTACTCTTTTTGTTCTGACCGCAGTTTCAGCAAGTCTGAGATACTTTTTGCTACTGACTTTGGGAGGTTGCAACATTTTTCAACTCGTAGATATTCGTTAATGGATTCCTTCTATCACAGTTCCGTTCTATCCTAATCCTGATGTCGCTATCCTTAATCGTTTACCGAAGTATTTGTACGTCCCTTGGCGAATATAAACTCATAGAAAATTGGTAAACAGGTGATTCATACTCAGCATTGGAACTCAAAGTTGTTCGTAGGCAAGATTACTTTGTAAAAGTAGACAATTGTCTTGATTAAAAAACACTTAATACTCTCCACGCCTTTTAATAACTTCGAACGGTTTTGACGTCTATTCACGTTATTTTTTAGTAGAATATAAAAATCAGATGAAGGTTTGCCGGGTTATATAGGGTGTTTCAAAATGAATATCGGGATTTTAAGGCTCTGTAGTATTAGTACTATTCGCCTTATAAATATATGTTCACATAAAATGAAAGAGTAACTCAAAGAGGAATGGTGCTTACGTTAAACACTTGTAGGTAAATCAAAAACTGTTTGACTTTCTCTTTCATTTGATGTATCATTTATAATTGTGTGTCAAATGGTATAAATACCACAAAGCCTTAAAACTCCGATATTCCTTTTGAAACACCCTGTATAGTACATGGTGGTAAGGTGATAGGATTGGTTGAAGTGCATGAGTTAGTAAGGTCAAGGTAATTTCGCATCACACCCTTCACCCAGCACCGCATCAGTCAACACTCACCGTGAGCAGAGCGTCCTCGTATCCCTCCCGGAGGCCTCCAAGTCTCGGCGTCTTGCTCACAGTCATCCGACGCCGCAGGAGAAGTCTTCCGTCGCTCGTATCCATGGGCGTCGTCCCTCGGGGCACCGCGTTCGACTCCAGAGCGTAAGACGACACCGCGGCGACCCTGTTGACTCCCAACCCGGAAGGGCTTCACCAACCACACGCAAGCCTCGAGGAGGCAACGGAACAAAAGGTGGAGAGCGGAAGGGGCGGCGGTCGACTGGGGACTACGAAGGCCGCTGGGGATGGTAGAGGGTGCGGGAGGGAATGGGAAGAGGAGGAGGGGGTCGCGAAATGATGATAGCGGGGACATTTACCGCTGCGGGTAATCCGACCCCCCTCTGGAGGGGACGGACGCCGCGGGTACGGGGTGGCTGAAGGTGAGGGGCGGATCAAACGGATAAACCGCGGTCGCGTTTGATTCGGGAATGAAGGAATGGCCCTTTCTCCTCCAAGTGGACAGAGTCGTATTCCTTGTTCCGGCGAGGGATCCGTGTTCTCCGGCCGAGTTCCCCTGCAGCCCGCGAAAAGTGCCCGCCCGCCCTCGCCGCGAGCGGACAAAAACTTCTCACCCAGGGTACGGGCCCCCGTCTCGCCGACGAGATGAAAGCTGGCCGAGGACCAAGGAGACTCATCCAAACCCCCCTCCCGAGGAAGGAGAAAAAATTGAACGAGGCAAAAAAATGGACACGAAAACAAGCCTCTCCAGCCTCGTCCCAACGGATTCACACCTTGTTGGATGTGTACCACGCATTACATTCCATCCAAAATTCTTGACCTAATCCCATGTATTTCTAAATTACACTCGAACTCACCCTCACCAGGTAATTTTTTTAAAAAGACCCAAAAAAGTGGTAAAAAAAGCAATTAAGCAAGCCCCGTTGAAAAAGACACGCGAAGAGACTATGAGCTTGGCTAATGGAGAAAAACACACGAAAGAAGGATGAAGACGGTGATAAGAGAAGAAACAGCAACGGATTAAAAATGACCACGCAAAAAAATATTTTGTTTTACACACGACACACGCAATAAATACACACTCGCACACCTTTCGTTAACAAAAAAACATAAGAATATAAGCTGGCGAAACGATTTTTTAAAAAGACAAAACTAAAATCACTTCCAAAGAGAGTATCCACAGGGAACGGTAGGTTAAACCGCTGCAAATTCTCCGTGAGCGATGGTATAACCACTTATCATAAACTGCCCGAGTACTCCTACTCTTGATTTTGTAGTTATCCTTTAGATTGGGTCACTCAAGCACAAGTGACATTCCTTGTTTCCTCACTCGGTTTCTTGGGAAACACGTTATGCGAACCTTGAAAAATCAAGAAAATGTCAACTCCTTGAACACTATAATAAATTGCACTTCCTTAAAAGGATCGCTGAGGAATATCCTTCCGAGTCACTCCAAAGTCGAGGGAAGCAGGACCACAATGAATCCAGCTCGCGGGTCTCACACGCAACTGGGTGCAGAGTAAGGTTCCCAATAGCGGGAGATAGGAACACAGCCTCGCTGCGGAGAGAGACCAGACCAGTCGCGGTGGTGGGTCCGGCAGACGCGTCTCAAGGCTCCCTTCGGCTCCCGGCCGGTCGACTGGGCGTCCCGAAGCTCCCCTGGCCACGCAGCGGAGCGAGCGACACTTGGCACCGGTGTGGATCCTTAGACGCGGCGGCGGCCAGGCAGTGCATGTTGGCCCGCTCTGCAAGAGAGAGAGAAGCCAAGGCCTTTTGAGAGTCTTAACTAAGAAGGGGTGGACAATGACGAACATAAGCAAAGCGATCGGGCGGGAATCGACAGGTAACTTGCGAATGCGGAAAAGTATAGATAAGATGGCAAATTAGAACCCATCACTTAATTTTTTACTATATCTCAGGTTATTTGACCCCTCTAGGAAGGAAAAACGAATTAAGTATATCGGAGAAATTAAGGAAGAGTGGCAAGAAATCCAGCATGAGCCTGCTTCAAACGAAAGGCACCAAGGATTAAGTTTTACCCGGCACACGGTACGCCGCAATTATAAAAACCCTCGACATGGCAGTCAAGTTCAGGCAGAAATTCGTAAGTAAACTTCCGGGATTTTTTCTCAGAATGAGATGCGGGAAGAAATCTCAGCCCCTACACGAACGCGATACAAATGGGTCAACGAATGACGATATCGTTTAAGGTCTCTCAGAGGAACTTCTCTGGATATAAAGCGTGAAACACAATGACTAGTTAGAAAATTGAGGGAAAGCACAGACCTTCTGTACTCGACGGTAAGATACGTTTCTGAGAAGGCCACGCAAAACACTTTTTAAAGGCATGGAGTAATTTGTGAGGATCGTAATACGTTCATTGAAATGAGCAATTTGATTATGAAATGTTTTCACGAACACGCAGCAATTTAAAAATGACATTCGTTTCAACAGACACACTTCCTCCTTTACTCTTGTAAAACAAGCGAACAAACCGCAAAAATGACGGCTCAAACACGTAACCTTCAAGCGTCGGGACTCTCCCTCGGGATTAAGACCCGCGCTTGAAAAATAAAATCTTTCCGGAGGCGTAACAGCTTAGGGCTCCACACCAAGACTAGATGAATGCGTTTTAAATGAGGATGAACTTTTCGAGGCGAGGGAACGCAGTGACGAAGGGTGAACACCGTGGAGTAGGAGAAAAAAAAATAAGATATCTCCATACACACACACACACACACAGATTCAGGAAGGAAAAAAATTTAACGTAAAAATAATTTAGACAGCACTTCACGTCCAGGTAAAAAATCCTTCGGGGGAAAACTAGGGCAGCTAACTTCTTCTTGAAGAGAGTGGTGGAGAGGGGGTAGAAAAGGTGGGGAAGGGGAAGCATTCACGACGTGTGTATGTGGCTGACGGAGGGCGAGACGGCGGGGGGGCGGGGTGGGGGGGGGTTGCGTCACGGTCGCTTTCGACACCTTTCAAATATCCGCCAGGGGGAGCCAACAAACGGGGGATGAGAGGAAAAGTTCAAAAAGATTCCCCCTCCCTATCCCCTTCCATACAACCCAATCCCCTCCCCTCTGAGTAACTTTGGAGCAAAGAAGTTGGCTCCTGGCTAGGACGTGGGTTTTGGTTGCCTTGGGAAGAAAGAGGAGACACGAGAACGTAAGAACGACAGAAGTGCAAGACACGGTTTTCGTGTCCCTCCCGATTAACTTTCCCCTCACGGCGGCGAAGGACGGCTTTTCTTCACCGGCGCATAAGGAACTCTCGCAAACGGGGTACGGCGGAGGCGAGATTTTTCTTCTAGTTGCACTCAAGTCCATTTTCGAAATTTATTCTTAAGCAACTAAAAGGAGCATGAATGAAATATGATAATATTAATGACGCGAATACTATGAAAAACATTTTCTACCTTTCACCTTCTCAATAATTATTTAAATACGCATAATTCAATCTTAGACTTCGCGTAATTAGTTGTACGCCGAGCAATGAAAACGCTTACAAAAATCATTGGTTTTTTGTAAGTATTTGAGAAAGTATATGAACTACTCCCCGTTATATATCTGGTGCCATTTGTGAATCAGAATTTTTTTTCCATTTACGCATGACACTTCAGAGCAGTCTTACATTATCGCATTGAAAAAGGCTGGTATTTTTTTTAGAAAATGTCTCGAAACGTAAAGCTTTAAGTCGCCAATATTTTAGAACCTTAAGAAATACGAAATATTTTTCTGAACTCATAGGTTAAAATCATTGAATGTTACACGAAGTGGCATAACGAACTACCTCAATACTTAAGACGTTAACCCTATCAGTTCATTTCTCGTAAGGGGTAACGTATTGAAGCGTGCCTATTGTACGGCGAGTATAATTTCTTTTCTGTGTCCCTATCCCATCTACACTCAACACTGGCACATTACCGGTGGCAGGGCACCCACTCCCGCGTGCTGATGAAAACGCGAAAATTTAACTCCCTTAGTCCGTTCCACCCAGGTGATGTCGTAATGAAGCTCCAGCAAAGTAAGAATACTATTTTTTCCTGTACCTCTTATTCCTTTATATCACTAATAGGGCCCATCACTGTTTTCTGGTTAAAGGGTGACACAAAAATCCAGATTTTTCCCACACTCGTTGGGTGCCGTAAGAAAACATATGAGCAAGTGTTGTTTCTTTACACGCTGCCGTCTTTATTTTTCAAACCAAGACACTAGCCCACTAGTGGCGGAGATTGGGTCACCAGGTCCAAATAGCGGTAAAAATTCCGAAGTTTAGTTCACTTTTGAGGTGCCGAAATTGAGGGTAAAGGTGTATATGGTAAATATCTTCCAAGCTTCTTTCTCATGCTCTACATCCATGACACTGATCCGATGTCGATGTTGTGAAAACAACTCACGCACGTTTATTAAGTAGAAGCACTAGCTCCATACTCACGTTCACTACTCGTAGGGTACTCAATACACCGGTACGATAACTTTTTCTCGCTGATGTTTGTATCCCCTCAGTACACAACGTTGATTCGCTAAAGGAGACAGAGAGCATTCCGGAGAGGCAGTTAACTGAAGCAAAAACTCCCAACCCTAAATTCACTCATAAGGTACCGTAGCTAAGCGAACCATCACGATTATTCCATCTTACCTCGCACCTGCTACAATCCGTTCAGCGAAGACTCCGGCCCACTAACGGAAGGCCGGGTCCAATGGAATCATCTTTAAGCTCTGGTGGATATCTCGGATGAGAATATCGTGGAAAGCTAAACTAAGTGAGAGTAGTCCTTTACGCGCTGCTGTGCCGATCCCATTGACCAAGATTCCGTCCCGCAAGACGGAGGGCCGGGCACGATAAACGCACCTTTCAAACTCGCCAAGAAAATTCCGAGCGTGCCGGACGAGAGGGAAGGAAGAATGAAGTTGGATCCGGCGTAGACACGAACGCCACGCTGCACCGATCGAGGCGAAAGCCCGACTGAAACTGGGGAAGTGTTCTCTCGCGTGAGGGAGAGAGATTCCGCGGTCCACGGACGAGTTCGGTTGGCGCCGGCGCCTTGAGGAGTAACCCTCCGGGCCTCCCGTCCTCATCCCCACACCCCCTAACCCTTCTACCGCAAGAGATCACCAGCGCACACCCTCACCCACACACCTCCTCAGGAACATTTGGCAAGTCCGTAATTGAGGAAACCACCAAAAAACTGAAGAAAGGGACGGAATGGAGAAAGATCTGAGAGAAACCCAGCGTCGCGACGCGTCGGTGTTCGTATTAGGTCCCAGAGTTCTATGTCCTATTCGGAAAAGCAAGATACTAATCTTAAAATTCTCTCAATCTGTCACCCAAGTAAGGAACGGTATCCCACTGAAAAAAAAACTCCACTACTTACGGAATTCGAAACGGGGCTCTCGAGCTGGAATGTCAGTAACCTAGTCACCTCTCTTCGACCCTATCCTCAAATATTCATTAAATAATGGATATGAAATGTAAAAAGTACAAAAGTACTTGGATGCAAGTATGTTTAAAATATATTCGTCGTCATAAAAACTAAAGATCCTCCTTTACGGATAAAAACGCAGTACCTATTCCAGTATTCTACACAGATATTCGAGTCATTCCACCAACCCGATGCCATCCAAAATAAATTAATCCCCTCTAAGAACTACGGGCTCAAACTAACGATTCTTCTGCGGCCAGAATTCTATTCTGTGGGGGTTGAAATAAAGGTGGGGGAAGGGCAGAGAGGCGCCCCGCGCGACACTGACTGGAAAGAGGCAGGGGTCGAGGGTAGCAGGGAGAGGAGGCGTGGATTTGGGTTAAACGGGGGGGGGGGCGGCGAGGGTGGAGAGGGAGGGATACGGAGCAGGGGTGAAAGAAAGGGGTTCGTTGGTTCGGGGGTTGGAGCACTTGTTGCCTCCCCTGCAAATCCCCGTGGAGATCCAGAGCACCCTACCGAATGCCATAAAGGGGAATGGCGAAAAAGGGGGGGGTGGGTTATTAACTTCTTTGGGGTGGAATTTGGTGACTGGCGAGGAAGGATTAAGTAAGGGTAGAGCCAAGTGAGTTATGTCACGCAGGAAAACTTTCAAATCCATGTCATGTCATCCGTCCACGATCGACCAAATAACGCTTTGGGCATTCGACACGGAAATATTCCGAGGGATACAGGGTCGCTGACATCACCTACTTAAAGTCGCAAGTTCAGCATTGAATTATCAGTCCGATGCGACATATCCCGACGGGTGCAGGACCGCTCATGTGACCTGCTAAGACCCGGGTTCAGCTAAAGCTCATCGAATTGTCGTCACTTTATGGACAATCATACAGCATCCAAATTTAACGATATCAGCCGTACACTTCGTGTCACGTACTTATCCACATCCATACTAACACTTTTAATCATTCGATCAATTATACCAGAATAATCCATTACATCAACCTAATCGGCGATTTTCTCAAGGTGTCACACATCAGGTTGGCGAAATACAGGTGAATAGATGATGATGGTTGCTCCTTTAGACACTTCATTAAAAAAATCAATCATAATAGCAGGACTGAACTCGGGACTAATGCTGTTGATTGAAGAGGGTATGAAAAACACGCAAGGAATATCACTGGTTCAATGCCAATTATGAACGGTTTCACTTCCAAATGGCATGGTTAATAAGTTTCGACATAACAAATAAACACTGACGTGGAAATAGCCTTGAACGTACTGCATAGCAGTTACTTAGAACGCACGGGAGATAAACAGGCAATCGAGCTGCTAAATGGAAAAATGGTGTTATTTCATCACTTGACCACCGATTTATCCGCTACATTCTCCTATAAACCAAACAAAAAGCTTGAAAGAGCGTTGAAGGAGCACTAGCCATGGAATCACACCGTGGAATGAAATCTCTTCACGTCACAAAAAGAGCCCACACCCCGAGGTGACACGCTTATCCCGAGATGAAATCTCACCAGATGCTTCGTCGAACTCCGCGACCCGGCGACTGAAGAAGAGGACGTCTTGAAGCGACCCCGAGAGCCGGGTTTCCCTCCAGCACCGCCGTACCCTCGGGAACAAATTCCTTGCGAAGAGCGGCAACCTCCAAGACCGATCGGGGAGTTGATTTGGGTCCATCCGGGACTCGGAAACCTGGAGATCCGACACGACTTCGGCGTAGCGAGATGGATAACAATGGATGGATTAACTCTCACAAGGTAGATGAAGTCAAGGAGGCAGGTGGTGGGGTAGTGAAGTGAGCACTGAAGAATACCAGCCGCGCGCGGAGCGAATCCACGGCAAAAAAAAAGTTCACTCTCAAGTATTCGCGTCGCTCTGAGGGCGGATTTGACGGAGCGCGGGAGGTGCGGCGGCGCCGTCGGAGAGAGGCGACAGTGCGTGCCGGTCGGGGCTACGCGCGCTACTGGCCCGAATTGGTGGCAGGGAGCGGAGGGGAGGGGCTGGAGAGGGTGGGGGGAGGAAGAGGAGGAAGGAGGGGGATGGAGTGGAGGGGGAGGAGAGGGCGACTCAGAGCGGCGCGGCAGCGGGAGCAGCACCAGCAGATGCGGAGGAACGCGGACGGGAGCGAGGGAGAGGGACCAACAAGCGGAGGGAGAGAGGGGTGGGGAGAAAGGAATATTAAGGTTAAGGGGAAGTTTTTGGCGAGTGTCTGGCGCAGCCGGGACTCGAACACATGGTACAATCGGACTCAGTCCGACAGAGGAAATAGAGTGGGACGGAGGGGGAAGGATTTCTCTCGGCTAAGCTTGCCAATCATATGGAGTAGAAATGCACGGCTGGTTACCATGCACGGGATGAAATTGGGGAATTGGAGCTGCTGGGGATAGAAAGACCACGCCTACTTTTCATCAAAACATTGAATCCGTAAGGGGATTCAAGGTAGCTTCAACGACATCAATGCCTCAGTTTCTGTTGACTTCGACTATCGTTCGTTTTGGTTTTCGTCGATATTTTCCGCGAGAAATTTGTCTCGGTTTTCTTCGGTTGCCTCGGATTTCGTCGACGTGTCCACGTGACCTCACTGCTAGTTTTGCGAAAACGAAGGGCGACTGTGTTCTCCTGCTCAGAGTGAAATTGTTCCTCGACGAGTGACTCCGGCAGAAACAAATCTCTTTGAATAGCTTCCTTGTGCGACATAGCCCACCGACTCTGACGCTGGTCCTCGGGCCATGATAAGACCGATAAGGGACGTGACCGCAGATAATGCCTTGACACCCAAGATCTTATGGATGGGGTTCCATCTTCCACACAATAATACCAGAACATCTCCCACCCCTCATCGCCGTCTTCCAAGCGTCATTCGTCGCATTTAAATTTTAAAGAATGTTGAATACCCATGCAAAGGAAAAAATACTAAAACTAATCTCACGTTTTGACGAGGGTGCTAAAATGTATATTCAACCAACAAATGAATACCTATGAAGCAATGGAACCCGGAAGTAATGGAATTAACTGAATACCTGTGCTTATTGCGAGGGCGCAGAAATCAGGCGCTTATTTTTTTATCTCTTTGGCCCCTATTAATGACAAAGTCACCTGTTTCTCCACTCATAGTGAGAAAAAATATCACATCTACTCTTTTGGCATGTACTTATTACTAAAGCAACTCATGTAAAAAGAAATTCACGAAGATAGATGTCAGTAAAAGGGCTTACTCACTTTTGACCGGAAAAAAGGGTTCGCCAGACCACTGTACGCCGTCTTGCCCAGATTAGACTTATACGCCCATTATAATAAATATCTCATTGATTTTCAGCATTAAACACTATATTCATTCGTCATAAAATGCGTTTTTGGTGTATACATTTAGGAGTGCCAAGAACGATTCAAATGGAAATAATTGCCTCGGTTTCCTTCGGTATAGGATTTCGCCGACTGTTTTCGGACGGATTGTTCACGAAAACCCAGGAATCACCGTACTTGAATCTGGGTGAAATAATTCATTCATTAATTGTTCAGTCCTAAGACTGGTTGACTCCGGCCCTCCATCCTTCCCAATCTAATGTTTGTTCATTACCTCCTGGTATCTCTTTTCCCTCTCACCCCTAAGATCTCACGTGCCATGTCCCTATCCTGCACCTGTCCTTCCTGACTGATGTACCCCTCCCAGTAGTCCCCACACGGAGATCCAATTGGGGGACTATTTTACCACCAGGATATTTTACTGGGAGGAGTGCCATCACGTCATATATAGTTATAATGCAGGGCTGCAGCTTCTAGGGAGACTAATGTGGCCGTTTCCTCGTTGACTTGCAGATCACAGTACCCCGGCCGATTCCGAGAACTCACTTTCTCCCGAAGCTTTGGCTGTTGATAACGATCCGATATTTTTTATCTACGCCATCAATACCTTCTGCTGAGATCGCTGCCTCTCAGTAGGGGGGTCAAATTTTGGGAGCGTGTAGCCGCAAAAGTTGGCCAGTCGCATCGTTGGGCTCGAACCTGCGACCCTCGGTACGAGAGTCGCTACACAGGTCCAAACAGAAACCACGGTGAAATAATTACAAGAACATATTTTTGAGAGCAAGGGGAGTACACAGTCAATAAAAGGACAGGTATGATAGGCAGGGGAAGAACGATAAACCATTGGCTGATAGGGTGGAAGATGGATATTAGGACTCTTAAGAAAGGAGGGCGTGTATAAATGCATGCGAGTAACTGAAGCAAAAGAATTGCTGAAGGATAACGCAGTTTCAAGGAAATCAGCAGAGAAAACTTATAAATTAAACACTGCTATTTTATTAATCCAAGGTTAAAATTTCAACATTACATCTTGTAAAAAAAGAGTTTTAAAAATTCCATAAGTAAACCGCTGCAGCGAATCCTACGCTTGTCTTAAGCTTGCTTGAGCGAGATATTTCCCTAGTCACAATGGTCAACATATTCGAACTAACGTTTTAATTTCAGGTGTTGTAGGAAACATGAATTAAATATTGCATTATAAATGGTGAAATAATACACTTTAATACGACTGAAGCCGTAAGTAATTAAATAAAAATATCTACATGGTTCTCTAATTTGGCTAATTTTTGTCACGCGTTACGTTCAAAACTCCTTCACAAAGGAAGGTTTTTTGCGATTCTTAATAAATTACTGCGGTGATAGTGTGCTTTATTTTTAAAACGAGTTAATATAACACATGGACTACTCGCATTTCATTTTTTGACGGGATCTAGGTGCTAGTAATTCCTCATTTTTTTTAATATGGTCTCTCTAGAGTGAATACACGTACTGATACCCATGTGCAAGGGCTGTTATTTTTCGTCAAAAATCTCGGAGAGTAAATCAGTAAGGGGCTGATATGTTTACATCTTTGAAAGGGTGGAATATTTGTCTTTAAAATGAGACCAAATCCTTTGGTTTATAGGTTGAAAAATATTTCGGGCAAACTACTTTAAGGGACATAAAGTTATCACATCAACCCTCTGAATTTTTTTTCGGGATTTTACTATTTCCCGATTCGTTTTAAGTCACGATCTGTATTCCAGACATATATCGACTACCTAAGTCAACAGGAAGTCCTTCAAACAGCCACAACTGGCAGACAGGTAGACAGAATTCAGTAAATTATTAATATTCATGACGAAAGTAGACTTGAGACTTTGGAGAATTGGATCTGAGAGTCCGTATTACTTCGGTTCGAGATGATTCAAATCACTTAAGGTAGTCCGAGCGAAAATTCATTTTCCCTAGAAATGAATGAATTTGGTCTCATTTTAAATAAAAATATCTCACCCTTCTAATGACACTAAAAATTCAACCCCTTACCACATTATTTTCGGAGATATTTGCCAAAAAATACCAGCCATTTTACATGGGAAATGGTACGTGGATGCACTCCAGAGAGACAATTTACGAAATGAGGAATTTCTAACACTTAGATGTCGTGAAAAAACTAACAGCGTGTAGTTTGTGTGTTTTCTCAACTATTTTTGAAAATTAATCATATTGTCACCAAAATAGGTTCTTGGAAATCACAAAAAACCTTCCGTTTTGAAGGAGTTTCAAACGCACCGTGCGAAAAAAATTAGTCAAGTTAAAGACTTACTTAGATATTGTCCTTTAATGACTTCCCATTTCTGTCATATAAAACTATATTATTGCACCATAAATAAAGCAATATTTAATTCATGTTTCTAACAGCTGCTGAAATTAAAACGTATCATTCGAATATGGTCACTGTTATGACTATGTCGCTCGGACTACCTTAAGCAAAACATCATCAAAAGTGAATTTATTTTTGAGATTTTGATGTGTTCTAACCATTCGAATGGGAAACTTGTGCGTCCGCCATGTTGCTCTCTAAGTCTATCATTATGACAATGGGCGTTACCGCTCATTTGGGAGCGGGGCTTTAATCTAGGGGAGCGACAAGGGGGCACTGAAGGAAGGGTCCTGATTGATCGGTACCGCACATAAATGTCATGGGATGAATAAATTGTCTTACTATGGATATGAAATATATACTAATTCAATCATAATTATTTTCACTTCATTTTTAATTTAATTCTGATTGATCATACTGACTTAAAACTTACCCTTGCGTGGAGTTGAGAATAGGTTTTTGGAACCAGGGGGGCGAAGGCTCGAAAAAGTTTGGAAAATAATGGACTGTAACTTCCAACATGATCAATATTATCCCGGAGAATAACCAGATCGGGAACACAACGTGAGATTTATTTGATTGGTTGAACTACACCAAAATTTGGGACTGTTAGTAATTGTACCACGGGAATCCTCAGTTTGGTGACCGCTATTATCTCGAACGGTTGAAACATAAGCTCCATAGACAAGGATGGAAACAGTGGACTGAGGGGAGAAGAAATCAATAGAGATGGATTTTTGATTCCGTCGGTCAAGTGTGCTACGGCGAATTCAAGGCGGATTTCACGGACAAATCAAATGATTTTTTCCCATGGCGAATTTTACCCTCTTTCATGTAATCGTTGGATTCCATGCGTGTGATTGACAACCACACCATTTGCACTACCTCAATGATAGGAAAAGTCTCAAAGCGATAATACATGGTTTATTTCTTTGGGACTGTGACATATCATATACGACTTTGTACCTGGCGCTCCAGAGTAGGCTGAAGACGAGAACAAGTTATTCGCACAAACCCCCGCTAAAATTCGTTTTGAAATAAGATGGCTCGGTGGTGTAACTGGCTTAAATACCTAAACAACAATCAGTTATTAAAGTCAAATTATTTTGTAATTGTGAGTTAAGAGCACACAAATGTAAAGGTATAGGCCAGATGAGCGGTATTGCTGCTATCGAAAGCAAATATAACTGAATGCAATACTGGTACTTGGCAAAACGGGTGACAGAAGTGACATTGTTGATTGAACTGAGGAAAGAGGAGAGAACTATCGGACAATTGGGAGGGCGACCGCTAAGGCCATTCGCGCCTTTCCGGCAGGGGGAGGATTAGTCCGGGAAGATTTACTTCGGGAATGAAGGAACGATGGGAAGACACTCGAAGTTGGCCGTGGCCAGCGGTAGAGAGGAGATAAATAAAAAAAATTTAGACGATAAAAAGAGAAAGAAAAAAGTAAAAACCTTTTAAGGGGCCAAAAATAAAATAATCTTAAGGAAGCGTAAGAAATAACTCAACAAACTTGGAAAAAATACATGATAACATTAGTTACTCCGAGCAAGGGCTAACAAGATTCGAATTAGAAAAGCAATAGCAATGTAGCAACGTTTGATGATATACATTTCGTACATAAAGATTTCCATCAATTTTATTCTTTTTTCACCAAATGAGCAGCCTTGATGAAGAGAATTTCATCTGGTTCACTTTGTCCCTAGCCTTACTACTTTTTTCCCGACCGATCTGCCGGTTGCAAACAAGATTATTTCAGTACTATCACTCCTTAATCACTCTATATTTCCAAGCAAAATCCTTTTAATCTCAAACCGATAATACATGGTTTATTTCGTTGGGACTGTGACATATCATACACGACTTTGTACCCGGTGCTCCAAAGTAGGCTGAAGACAAGAACAAGTTATTCGCACAAATCCCCGCTGAAATTCGTTTTGAAATAAGATGGCTCGGTGGTGTAACTGGCTTACATACCTGAACAACAATCTTTACTTTTTTGCTTTACAAAAGCTTTACTTTTTTGTGAGGACTAGGCGCATCACTTCAGCGACCACATACCCTTAAGCAGTAATTCACTAGGTACTGACTGACAATGTGAATAGTTGTTGCTCAACTAGTTAGCTTTGATATTTTTTATCAACAAACCTGAATCTCTTCGGATATTTCAACGTTGAATACTCAAAACATTATTTAGCCATAAGTAGATGAACGAGACAAAATGGATTCAAAGGTTTTCAGGCATGATGTTTCTCTTATATCCATGAGCAATGCCATAGATGAGAAAATTAGCCCAATTAATGCCCATGAGTAGCCGGTGTATACAATGTGTCACATTATCGTTATTAAGCATCTGAAATCTTCACCTCCACCACTATTACTTCACCAAAATTTTGAGTTACCAATCCCACGAGAAATTTCTCAGCCAATAGCCAACGAAACATCTGCATCTACATGCTACCCTGCGAGCCGCCGCATGGGTGTGTGGCAGGGGGTGTTAGGAACCAGCCATGTAAACGTGAAAGGAATAGGGTTTTGAGAGGTGAAATGGTGACGTGTGATATGGGAGTGTATTTAGTAGAGCTCAGTTTTTATTGTGGTCGCTTATTGTTCGCGGAAAGAACGAGTTTTTGTATCTATCTGTTTGGAAATGTATATTTCTTATTTTATCGTTTCTGTCATACGTAAGTACGCAGTGAGGCGTGATGATAATATTCACTGTGTTGCTCTGAAACACACCGGTTCTGAATTTCTCAAGCAACCTAAGCCTAGCGTGTAGCCTCCAAGTCTCTAGGGGCTCCCACCCAAATCCCTCTAAAAGTTGTGAAACACTAAATGATCGTTCGTAGCAGTTTTTAGCGAAACGCGCTGATTTCCTTTGCATTTTATTAATTCTTTTGGTTAAATCTTTATAACCAGGGTCCCAAATGCTCATGGCGTATTCGAGATGTGGCCGAACCAGAGCGAAGTAGCCTGTCTTTACTTTTTCATCCGAGGACTTTCCTATTATACGCCTAGTTTCTAGTTTCTAAAAAACTTGTTTCTTTAATGCTGTGCCGCATATGATTTAAATGTGTGTTCCCCACGATACATCAGAAGTTAAGGCAATTCAAAGATATTTTACTCTATCTGGAAATTTTACGTTTATCCACCAACATATAGGTATAGCATTTGTGTGATGACTTCCGCAGGAAGTAAACTATGGTGCATTTAGTAAGGTTTAATTCCAGCCCTTACTCCTGGCACCACGAATGAACGTTGTAAAGTCCGATGACTAAACTTCTAAGTCCGCATCTGCGCTTACTTCACGGTAGATGTTTGCATCGTCTGCAAATAAACTTAATTTACTGCTGACATGAAAACTTAAGTCATTAATATAAATAATGAATAAAAGTGGGCCGATCACGCTTCTTTGAGGAGCACCGGATGTGACTCCAACTTTATGAGAGCTAATACCATCAAAAAGGAGAAAGGAAAATATATCTTGGATTATTTCTCTTCTAAAATACAGCTCATCGTCGGATATAATATTTCTTGATTGATATGCTCCAATGGGAAAGAAATCAAGCGATGCTAATGAACACATTCGGGGGAAAATTCTGCCACTACATCTTTCAGAATGATGGAGCCATAGAAATACATTATCTAGTTTAAATTACGAGGCTATATTCTTTATATGATTATCTCTTTCATCCTTAAAACTATATTCATGAAAGATTTTCAATGCAATAAAATACCATGGAAAATAAATTTTAACAGTATATTTATGATGTTTTCGATGGAAACCAACCCCTCATCTGGTAGACTGCAAAGGTGGTTGTTATGCCGAAGCCGAAAAGGAACAGAGGGACTGTCACCTACCGCCCCATTGCCTCTCCCATCCACACTTGGAAAGCTGCTGCAGATTGTAATGCTGCCTCACATACTTCACCATGCGCACGAGGGAAATGTCCTTCAGAAAGAGCAATATGACATTCGCCGAGAAAATTCCACCACCCATTAACTAGTACGAACACTGGACTTAGTAACCGCAGGCTTCAACAGAAACTTCTGCAAACGATGCCGAAGTGGTCTCCATCCGAACAATACATACAGCCAGATAACCAGCGCATCACAATCAACACAGCTAAAACGAAGACGATCCTCTTCACTTTTGGAAAACACCGAGAACCAGATGGAATCTGAGTCGACTACACCGAGGAGCTTTGAGAAGACGAGGTGAAATGAATACAAAATGAACGAGGGAATGATACAGGATCGACGCCAAACCTTCCACCAGCAACTTCACACCTACAACTTTTCCCGCAGCTCTCATCTCTTCATCCTACTATGGAGACGAAACTGCGGGTGCACATAAAAGGTGCGAGACCGATCTCCAGCATCTCCAGCATGGAGCGGGAGAATAGCAGCCGCATCACTCCGGCCTGTGGAATTCACTGAATGATCAATGCTCACCGGAATTCTGGCTCTTGGCTGTAAATACGCCTCAGAAATAGTCTACGCCCTCACAGGTATCGACATCATCAAGAAACACACATTCAAGCTGGCGTGGAAGTTTTACGACTACTTGCCGAAGAATTCCCTACCAGAAATTCGGGCCCTGAATGTCAACAGAACTCTCCCTTGGGGAAGCTACATACGGCCAAGAGCTGTAACGGACCGCGAAGAACACCAACCTTATGAAAAACGAAGGCGTAGGGCCGTTGGAATGATGAATGCGGAGAAATAGAATGTCAGCAGCTGAAAGACTCGAGGAAGAGTCGAACAGCTGAAAAAGACAAGGCAAAACTGAAGCCTTGCCAAAAGACTCCACGGAGCTTCGCGTCGGAGCGGGGATCGCGAGTAGGCTTGAGCGATGAACGAATTTGCCTATCAAGGGTCGATGGAAAAAATTCATCGAAATGATTCGGTTTTGATGATTGTCATCAATTGTCGACGACGATGAGCCGATGAATTACCAAAGTGAATGAGTTGATACATTTATCGCCGTCGATGAGTCGTTGAATGCACTGCAGTCGAAGAGAGGTTCCTGTTGTGTCGCCAGACCGCCCACTCGTGCCAATAGTCTGTAATAAATTTTTGATTTTCAGATTTTTACATTTTCATGACTCTTGTGTGTTAAACACTCCAGATAAATAAGTGGATATGCACAATAGTTTGTTATCTAGAGTCTAAAGTAGGGTACATTCATCAGTAGCAAAGGCATATCTGTGTCTTTCTTATCTCAAAAACCAACTCCCTCGGGAATCCATTTTTACCAACTGCTTGTTATGTTTAATCCACAATTTTAAATTGAGAGTTATGAAACATATCAGATTTATCTTTCAACCACAAACAAAATAATTTCATTATTTTCTTTTTTGTATTAGCTTGTCATCTCAAGCTGTCCGAATTTACTAATAGAAAATTAAGATATTAGTGACTAAAGTGGCTCATAATTACACGCCGTGAAGTTAGATAAAACGCTGTGTGATAAGAGCCACTTAAGTCACGGGTATACGATTTTATAGCTTCAATATAATAATTTCATTATTTTCTTTTTTGTATTAGCTTGTCATCTCAAGCTGTCCGAATTTACTAATAGAAAATTAAGATATTAGTGACTAAAGTGGCTCATAATTACACGCCGTGAAGTTAGATAAAACGCTGTGTGATAAGAGCCACTTAAGTCACGGGTATACGATTTTATAGCTCGTGTGATTAAAATTCTCCAGCCTCTGTGGTGTGAGAATATCGTATGAGTATTATAAATCAAAATTTTTTAATCAGCTATACATGAATGCCTGTTTACTTTTCATTTTCAGTTTTTTTTAAAGATTGATGAGTATAACTCCATGAACAATTTAAAATATTGATTTGTTTTTGCGGTAGAAGATTGTCCTACATTTGATGAGATAATTTGAGCTATCTATTACAAGCCAATCTTTCAGCAAATTCCGGAATTATGTAAAAAAAATCGAGTCAAAATTACAAAGTCTTTAAATGAGTTAGAAGATACAATTAAGTCAGTGTCAACTTCATCTACATTTGATCAAATTCATCGCATCCTATTAAATGAACCAAATAACAATAGAACCATTACAGAAAATTCCAACGTCGAAACTCCATGTAATTCTGATCGAATTCAAAGAGTATTATCATCTGAGCCAAGATGACCATTTTTTTAACAATCAAAATATTGGCCTAGAGTTACATTGAATTCAAATAAGTCTCTCATGTTCTATAAATATAGTGCTGCAATTAATAGTGTTTCTCATGAGTTTTTATTTAATTATTCTGATATTACTTATAAACATGTGCAGAATGATGATAAGGAATGAGTGAGGTGAAAAAGTTAAGAGATTCAGATTTTGTAACCAGCCATAATTCAGATTTACCACTATTCAATTTATATTCAGATGCATAAATATAACATGAGCTATGCACTTTACTGAGATATTATTCCTTCTATTACACCACGTCTCAAAATCCTGGAAATATTTCTTCTACGTTTGTCTGACAGTCCATGTCTCGCCACCATACAGCAATTCACTCAACACAAAGGTCATGACTAGGTTTTCCCTCAGAAACATATTGACGGAGTTGGATGTGAAGAGTTTTTTCTTACTACCAATGACAACCCTTGTTCATAGCATTCCTCCCCGAGTTTCTTTTGCACTCTTTCCGTCAGAAGCTATTTTGCATCCGAAGTATTCAAACTCTTTCTCATGTCCCAACTATGCACCGTTCAACATAATCCTCGCATCGTAATCTCATCCACTGGTAGCAACAAAGGCTTTAGTTACTTGATGGCTTTCGGGGTAGCTTCCTCGTTGTGTCATTTTTGAGGACAACATTTTGAGGGAGAGCGTTCCAGCTCGTCTCTTCAGGTCTAAAAGGAGGAAGCTACGACGAAGCTACCCCGAAAGCCACCTTGTACCAAGACCACTCCGCAGAAGCTTTCACTACAACCAGGATTTTAGTCATGCGCCGATTCATCCGAAGATTATGCTGGCTGTTAAGAATATTCTGCATTCCTCCAAAGATGTGAGTAAGCTCTTTTTCACTTTCTGCCAGAGCCACGATGTCATTGACGAACGGAAGCATTGGGATCCTTCTACCTTGCATTACTATTCCCACATGAATTCTTTCGAGGAGTTCGTCCATTGCTCTCTGCATATATGAATTGAAGACTCTTGGTGATAGTGAGCACCCTTGCCTTAGTCCCTTCTCTATCCTAACTTCCTCCTCATTTTTACTGCTCTAAATCGCGACCTCCAAACAAATTTCGGGAACTACTATGGAGGATGAATTTCCCTCCAATTCCAAGTCTCCCATTCGCTTTCTAATGCGAAACCCAATAGTATCACAGCTGTGATTATCGTTGGTTGAGCCGGTGCGAAATATTAAGTCACAGCACAGAACAAAATATCAAGTTAAAATGTATGAGTGATCTATTAACACTAACTCTTCAGAGTCTCAAGGGATATATTCCCAGGCAATCTCTAGCTTCTCCCATCCACTCCAATTTATCAGCCAATCTATCGCCTCCATTGAGCAAATTATATAGGAGGCAGGACGGAATTGGCTTCAGAAGCAAGGATTTTACTCTGCTTGAAATTACGGAGACGGTTAACAATACACCTCACTCCTAGTCTGAAAACCTTAACAATCATCACCTACTCGGGAATAAATAGATATTGAATTATAAAACTTAACGCTGGGAAAGAAAAAGCTTAAACAGCCATCAATAATAGTTCCTAACAAACACAATTCCAGTCTCCTATACGTCAGGGACATTTCAATCGAATCAACAACAGACGCAAAAAAATCCTGTAATATCCAGCTCGAATTCTGAGTATTAGGCGACAGGGAGAGATCTAATGCTTTCCAGAAAAAGTGAAGTCTATTCGAATTCTCCTCTAGGTCAAGCTCAGCATTTCTGCTGACGCTTCTAAGGATGAGTCGTACATCGTCTTCCGGGCCCTTCGAAATGTCGGCAGACAATCAGTTAGGACCCAATGAAGAGACCAAACAGGTGTCATTAAAATGCCTGCCACCTCTAATGAAAGCTGAATTTAAATTGTGCTTCAGTTTAATCAAAGAGGACACAGTTTTTTACAAATCTTACATCAATTTTGGGATTCAATAGGCATCAGGCTTTCAATAGACTTCCTTCAAAATGATCATTATAAGGTATTCATTCTATATCCAACAATAATTGCGTGATAGTAGGTAAATTTATAATGCAACACATTAAATATGTGGCAATCCGTACACGGATTACCCATGCTATTCTCTCCTCCATATGCTAAAATATTTCGATAGTATTCCAACGGTAAGGAAAATTAAGTTCTCAATGAAAATTTAATATCCCTTAATTCAAATAGCATATTAATGTTCCTTAATAACCATCGATATTTTTGAAAAAATTACTCAATATTTAATGAACTTCCCCATTAATCAATGCCGTCTTTACTAATTATTGCTATTTCCTGCCCTCTGATCCACTCCAAAATAACCACGCTTCCCTTCCTCCCGTTTCACTTAATTAACTCCATAACTCACATCACATCCTCCGGCGTAACCTCAACTCCCTCCCCTAATCCGCCGTCGGCGTTTCTTTCTTATTTCCCCCCTCCCGGCTTATTCCTACCCTCCTCCCATATCCAAACCATATCCATTAATTGTCTGCCTTTACATCTTTTCTTCTCCGCAACCTCCCCATACCAGCAAACCAGACTCGTTCCTGTCCTCCTTAACGAGGTTTCAACGCAACGGTATCGAGTCAAGACAAGTGCTGCATTCCATGTTATAGGTCATCATGGTATTGCACGGTTTAACATGGTTTAACACTCTCAACTTAATCGTTTGCCCTGAGAACGATGAGCAAGTGGCACGTCGAAACGTCGGCCGTGGAAAGCCAAACCCTGTGCCACTCCCGATACTTAAGGATGCAAATATTCACTTAAATATTCTGTCAATGTTATGGTTCTTTCCACTGTAAGCAAGATTTTATTCTCAAACATCACGTTTATTAATTGTAACAGACTAAAAATTTGATCAGCACTTCAGGCTGTAAATATCTCCTTGAATTAATGAAGTGGCACCGGGTGTGGCACCGGGTTTCCCACGGCCGACGTTGCGACAAGCCACTTGCTCATCGCCCTCAGGGAAAAAATTGAGTGTCGAGTGTTAAACTTGGCCGGGTATATATACTTATTCGTACTGTCCAGGTGGGAAGCCTAACCCAGTGCCATTCCCGATAAATCGTCATTAATATCATCCACCGGGAAAGCCTACGTTCCTTCATCTTATTGAATGTTCTTTCGTTGCTAAAACTTAAATTATCGGAGCTTGAGTCCATTACTCCTGAGCAATGTTTCGAGTTGTCTGCCGCTCGTCTCATCCGGATGACGTCATGCGTAGAACTCCTTTTGGTCACCAAAGCGTCCTTCCATGGGTTAAAAGTACCATGATTTACATTGCTAACAAGAATATCGCTTTCCCTGATGACAAGACTTCGATATTAAAGCCTTTTCACAAGCAAAGTACTTAAATGTACAGTCTGATGTATGCATAGATTTGGAGTTAAAACTGCGTCGCATGAAAACGGGGACTTGCATAAATGACTGCGCGAATGAATACACAAAAGACGGGAAAATAGGCCCTGCTCGATTTCCACACCCGCGTTCCCACTATTTTTATCCATCTAACAGCGTATTTAACGGCCTTGATTAAAACGACCTTTAAAAAACATGATAGAATTCGAAATATGCAGATCATTCGACGACCATATAGATATTGTTTTCATGAACAACTTGCCCAGCCACAAGAGACGACTGTAGCGCCATTTCTATCGAATTGACGCATTCATACTTTAATTATGGTATTCATTTCATGGAAACTTACAAAATGAGATGGATATGGAGCCGAAATGTTATTATCCATTCAACTTCCACGGCGAATCCGTTTTTTTCATCAGTCACTCGCAGAAATAGCATTCATAATAGAGATAAAAACATTATTTTCTACATTTTCTTTTATCACCAAGTCATGTCAAGTTCTACGAGCGTAAAAAAGGCATTTAAAACAAAGATTATGATACAAACATCGATCGGAAGTAAGTTTTTTCCATATACAGAATGTCAATAATCAAAACCTCCCGAGTCATTTTACAGTGACACCACATAAATTTCCTTATCCTAGTTTCTCTAAAATTACAAAACAATATAACACGAATCAATTACTTCATTAATATCCTTTCGGATATTCTATCTTCTTTAGTTATCACCGCCCTGTATCAAATGATCCCCCTTATCTGGGCACTGGTAACAGACATATCACAGGTTTAACGATTGACTATACAATCAGAAAACTAGGTAAATCCACCATTTAAAAATTAATTGAGGTGGAAAAATTTATTGAAAATTCGATTTATATACACTATATGGTGTAAATCAGAGTTATAAATTGTATTTGTTAGTATATTAGTTGCCAATTTTGTTTTGCTACTTTAGAGTACAATATCGTAGCTGTACGAGCAAATAATTAATTTTACATTAAATATCAAGGTATCTGGAATCTTGCTAAGCATTTATCCATGAATAAGCAAAATCATACCTTAGCCTCCATACAAATATTTTATGTTTATTTTTAAGGATATCCTTAAGGGACTCTTCACTCCGCAATTCTCTGGACGATATCTTTTTTATTATTTTTTCCTTTGCTTGGGTGTTGCGAGTCAAATATTAATTTTTTGGCAACAGTTTTTAACATAAGAGGGAACATCAGACCATGATAACATCGTCATTGTACAGTGGAGGTATGAATTGAAAATTGAGTGGAGAGTGCTTAAGTAAAGGCGGTCCCGGAGTGACTAGTAAAAAGATGTGTTTGGCCATTGCGGGTTTCCTACATGTACATTTAATAGAGAGAAAAAACATTCTCATCAAGATACACGTTACTCGCATCGGTGCAGGACAACGTGTGTTGCTGCGGTATGGCGTGAATAAGTATAACCACGTGAACAGATGTCGATTTGTCCTTCAAAATTAGACAACCCAGAATGACGAACACCACAGTTGACGATCAGATACTTCCACGTGACGATATGTGCAAACAACTCCAATCAACTTAGAAACATCCATCCAAAAATATGAAAATTTATAAATATTCAAGCATCAGGAAAAATACAGTGTGTTTCAGAAGGAATCTGCGCGGGCATGAAGATATCATAAGGGCATTTTTTTAAAGTATCAACGAGAAAGAGGAATAACATAGAGACAAATCACCATCCAATGAAATTTACAAATAGGTAAAACGAAAAGAATCATATAAAATATGTTCTTAGAAAGCTGTGCAGTGGAATGCAGGGTTGACTGTACCAAAAATAGAAGACGCTAAATAAGAACCCTGGTGATAAAGCTTTAGCCTAAACAGTGCGCATGCAGTAAGAAACGAGTAAATCAGGAGAATGACGATAAAAGAGAAAAGAGAGGAGAGGATAGGCCGAAAATATTTAAAATAGAAAGGACACATACATCTAACTGTATAGATAAAATATGGGGAAATGCCAATTAACGATTATTGCTAAGAAGACCAAGGTCATGGTTAGGGGAATAAATCAAGAAGATAGGGTCACAGCACTTCATCTTGCACAGAAGAACATGTGCAAGTGGAAGAATTTTGTAATCAGAGAAGCAGGATCGCTATCAATGGAAGAAGCAAGAAAGGTATCTAGAGCAGAATAGCCCAATCAAAGACGGGATTCCTCGAGAAAACGAAACTTATGTTAGATTTCTTCAGGTAACTTTATTCACTCTTTAATTTCTCTATTGAGGAAGAAAATTTTCCTTATGTCAGTTTCTTGTTGCCTAATTTTCTGTAAAAATTGGTGGTCCATTCGCCCGTTGTAATTAATTGGGTTTTTCAGCTCCATTATCTCACTCATGAGCTAGCCGTTCAATGCCATAAAGGAAAATATCCCGTGTCCTAAACAATATTTTTCCCTGTCCACGACTAAAAAAAATCAGTGCATCTGACCGCAACCATTGATACGGCAAATAAGTCTTCTGCTCAAGTATACGTTTCGCACAAGCAATGTCGCACGCGAAAATACAGGAAAACAATGGGGATCGCCATGGCTTTTGCCCCAGTTGGCGGTCAAAAGGTCTTTATTAAATTCCGAAATGTCGCGTCTGAAATATCCTTTCCTCTTTCTATAACAAACTCCAAATTATCGACAAATATTGGCTAAAAGAGTGCCGATTCACCAATTAGGCAAATGATGCGATGAGGAAAAAAGTGATATAGCAATTCATTCCTGTTTCCTTCTTTCATCTATTTGTGCCGTCGCCATTAATTAACTCCCACCCCCTGGGCCAAAACATTCTCTATCCCTTGATTCACTTCAATGGCTGTTTACCTATAATTTACGGCGCATGGCCAATTGAACTATCTCTGCTCTCGCTCCAGCAGTCAAAGACTTCAATAGTTTCCGATATTGGCCCGTTACCAAGGTGAGTAACAATTAGGAGGCGTATGAGGTATGAAAAGGGGAAAAATTTGCGCTGTAATTGACTGGAGAAACCACGAGATCTCCCCATTTTCGATTGTTTTTGTTTACTCGCCGGACCTCAACGGATTGCATTTTCTGCATCAATTCGCCTTGATGACGGATTGAAATTATAAATATTGCCCCGCCAACAAGTCTCTCTATTACCATATCGAATCCATAATTAAAATCGCTTAGCAACATCCGTTCATACAGAGACATGTGCAGTGACAAGCTATTTCCATTTCAACACGAAGACAGGCCAACGAAAAATCATCAGGACCTGGAGACTTAGAACAAAACGTAGGTCATCATTAAAAGCCTTTTAAGTGGAAATTTTAAATTATTTAATTTCCAACCATGAAGTTATTCCACAAAGTTACGCCAGAAACCATCGCTTGAAAATTTAAAACTTTTCCATCAAGCGTTCTCAGTAAAGCCATTTAGCTCTTTTACACTTGCCATTGAGATGTATAAGTCAAATGTAACTGGTAAGGGATAAAATATTCATTGATAAGGCCATATAATTTACATTCGACAAATTTGTAGCCTTTACTGGTTGGCGGAAAAAGTTGTACTACTCCCTTTCCTGCAATACCCAAAAAACTATGGATGTAAACTTCTCAAAACGTAAAAACTTTGATAAATCGATTAAAGGATAGAGAACAGAACAAATTTTGATATAGACGATGGGAAGTTTAAATTCAGGAAGGGGAGGGCAACTCAAGTACCTAAATGATGTAATTTACGACAGTGAGAACTCTTACAAAAAGTGTAAAAATATGACACTTTTACTTGCTTTATGGATTTCAGTTGGAAAAAACTAATGCAGATACAAAATACGAATAGACAGATGAGAAAGGGGACTCATCCGGAACTTATGTGGGACCCAGTAGGCACAAATGAGAGTGCGGGACAGGAAATAATTGCAGGCAGTTATAGGCCGAGGGGTGGGACAAGGCTATTAGCTAGAAACGTTGCTTTTTACCATTTACCTACTCCACAGGAAATTGTAAGAAGGTTATGAGAAATGATAGATGAGGGTATATATATTACAGGAGACCAGCAAGCAAAGTAGGTTATTTTCGCAGACGGAAAAATATGGGTAAGTCGATCATCCAATGGATTGCAAGCAGATGCATTACAAAAACATTTCAAATACTACGGAATGAAGATAAATCATAGGAAAAAAGTCCTGAAAATTTTCAGGACGAAGAAAAATTCGCTGGTATAAATGTACGAGGACACAAATTGGAGTAAGTGAAAGCAATATGATGATTTCGATAATACACTAGAGAGAGAAATGGACATATGAGCAAAACCATTGAAGAATATCTGGAAATAGAAGCGTTCAGCTAACGGGGTGAGCAGAGATTCGAGACCTTGAGTAAGGATACACAGAAAGGGCCTGTAAAGAGCTAAATGTGGAGTGTAGCGTTTTGTATGACAGAAACGTGGACTTTAGAAAAGCGGACGAGAATATACTGCAAGCGTTCCATACATGGGTGTGGAGGAGAATGCAGAAAATGTCATCTACAGAAATGAAGATAACAAGATGTAAAGCGAAACAAGGCGGAAGATAAGAGAGTAGATTAGGAGGCAGAGCAGGACATTGGAAGAATTTATAGGAAGCTAAGGGCTGTAAAAGGCCGCGATAGAAGGAACTATGTTAGGTTGGTGGGGAGTTGAAAGGCAGGTAATGTTCTATGAACAGTATGAAGATAGGTGGGATATATACTGAGTTGAATAATGAACATGTGTAGGTATTCAGTGGTCTCTGCTGGCAATAATCTCATGAATTTTCAATCTATTCCATTAAAATCTACTACTTGTAGATTACCTTTGCAATAAACAATAACAGGACATACTCCCAATGTAATCTTGAAAAAAATTACTGACTTGAAAACACAGATGAGGTATAGGTAATTTTTATATTGCTGAACTGCATGTTAGCACTAAACTGAATTAAAAGTAAGACTTTCAAACTCAAAAATAGAATGAAAAAGATCATTAAACTGTCAATGGGAAGACATCAGGCGAAACCATCTGCCGGATGAAATCATCTTTAATAAACCATCGGTGGTGAATGGGTCTACCTTTAAAACACTAATTTGATGCTTAAGGCCAAGTACGATTTTAAGGACAATTGACTATCGCTGCTCGTCCCAAGCTGTCAGGCAACAATCGAGCGCAGCAAGAATCTTTGCTGGCGAATTTTCGAGTATCAGGCTTAGCCGCAGACAAGTATGCAGCAAAAGTAGGTGACAATATGCAACTCGCTACGCTGGCTCTACGTATATAGTAAGATAAAATTCCTTCCCATTCCACATAAAAGTAGTGCCTCGCACGTATTGTCGAAAGACATTTTACATACAGGTCCACTGCAAGCTGACTAACGGTTTACTTTTGTCCACTAGGGACGAACCTATAGCGTAAAAACAGAAGGGTACTCAAAGACCAAATTCCAAAATTACTACTCCGTTTAGAATCTTATTATCCCTATTTCCCCAGCTTAATACACCATCTACACCACGATAAATTTTATTGGTCCATTTCTACTTAGACCATTTCCACCCTTTCAAGAGTACCTGCTGACCACTTAAAACAACTTTGAGCGCTGTTTGGCCTCGTCGCAATGAAAATAGGCCAACTATTGGTCCTACTACATCTAGATTCACTATTAATTAAATTATATGTAAGCCTACGATAAGCCTTTGATATCTCTATTCAAAAGGATTTCGATTTACATGGCGACATAGGCATTTCGTATTCCCGTTATTTTTTTGCTAACGTACGAAAAATCACGTATCAAGTTTAAACGAATTGGGTGTTGACTGAATATAGAATTGATAGCAGTGGTATTTTAGCTTAATATGCTTCGAAAGCTAAGGTAACTTCTCACATACAATGTTCCACTAGCATTCATCGACAAAAGAACTAAGACAGATAGGGTATTGCAGTTCACCGAAAGGTAAAAAAAAAATTCTTCATATATCCCGAGTAATTGCTACCACTTGTATTTATAGTAAAATGAAAGTAATCTGTACTATTTTATTCCAATTATAATGCATATGTTGTACAACTACAGCCAAAATGCATAGATCACAAGCCGTAATTACCTAAGCATATATCATTTAATTATGTTGGAAAGATGTGATATACAGCTTTTGCATGAATTAACGTAACGTATGTATTAACGCAAAAGTAAAAACTTTCAGTTTCTTAAGAATGTGATTACATTTAAGGTGGTTTGAGCGAAATGCCATTGCACCTATAAATCACTGAAGTTGGTCTCATTCAAAAGTAAAATATCCCACCCTCCTAACATACCATAATTTCAGTCCCTTATCGAACTATATTCCGAGATTCTTTACGATAAATACCAGCTCTTTTACATGGGAAATGGTACGTGGATGTGCTCCATAAAGACCTTGTTTAAAAAATGAAGAATTTTTAACACCTAGATCTCGTCAAAAATTTACAGTATGTGGTTTGTATGTTTTTTCGACTACTTTTGAAAATTTATCATATTGTCACCGCAGTATTTTCTGCGGGATCAAGAAAAACCTGCCATTTTGAAGGAGTTTAAAACGTACCGCGCGAAAAAAATGAGTTACGTTAAAGACTTATTTAGATATTTTCATATTTTACTTCACCATTACTACATTTGCTACTCTATCACACCATTAATCGTGCAATTTTTAATTCACGTGTCCCAAAAGCTGGTGAAATTAAAACGTATAACTCTAATATAGTCTCCATTATGACTAGGAAACTATTTCGCTCAAACTGCCATAATGGTCTCATTAAATTTGAGAAGCTCGCGAAAATTTTACAACGATCTCTATTTTCTAGGAATCCTATTGTAATTCTAATCACAAATTAAGCAGTATAACGGGCAATCATCGATTAAGCCGAAAGAAAATACTTGTGATGACAAAAATGACCAATTAAATTAGCGCTCGCATAGGAGTCAGTATGAGAAAATATAGCTAAGGCAGGTTAAGGGACAACAGGACACGAGCGATAACGCATAACGAGAGATGCTGTCTTTCACAACTGCGTGCCCATTTGTCCATGGGTCCGTAGCGACTAAGGACCAATGTAAGTGGTTTTAAATCCGGTGTAACGGCATAAAGTTGAACATTAATTTTAGTGCCTATGTCTCTAAAAATAACACCTGGGAGGCGAGAAAGGAGAGAATTACGAGAAAGACATGAAGAGAAAGAGAAAGGTTGGTCTTGCGAGGTCACTCTGAGTAAAATGTACATCAATGACATATGAATTCGAGTAAATAATCCGTGAAATCTCGTCGTTACACAATAGAAAAAAACATTGTAAAGTTTCACAGACAAGGTTGCTGGTTGGTAAAACTTCTAACACAGTCTTTCACCAGAAGATGGCTAAGCAGCCGATACCGGTCGATCGAATAAAATTTGCGGAAGCTATCAGGAGCCTAATTTTATCAACTATGGCATACTTCCTCGTCGTAAAAGCTTAAATTTTGATTTAAAGATTACCAATTCCATTCAGCGTTAGACACCATAGTCAAAGCCACAAAAAACCAAGTCATTAAGTGCATGTAAAAAATACAATGACTGTGTTTGCGCACGCCGTAAAAATAAACTTGTCAAGATACGCTGTCAATAGGAACCACGGGAGAGGGTGAAGAAGGGTGAATGCACCATGAGTCAAGGTATAATGAAGCAATGAAGTGGTAAGCAGAGAAAAGGATGGATTTCAACATGATGGGAAACCGCTCTCTGGATATATGACAACCCGTAATAAATATTGCACCAAAAAGAGGAAGGTTAACTAAAGCGGAAGCACTCCCTTGCTCAAGACGGGATGAAAGAGAAAGAAAGGCAGGATGATATGAAGAAGCTGATGATTGAAGAAAATTATTTTGCCATCCGAGTACACGCTAAGAAAGAGAAAGAGGAAGTAGTAGGTACAGCCCGCTTTTGGAAGGCGGTACGAAAGACTTTAGCCATTGTAAAATTGTAGATAGATAAGATACATACGCCCTGCATAACAGACGTAGAAGGTCTATGCAGATTTTGAAGAGAAAAGAAAAAATAAATACATTACCATTGTACATAGATGCAGAATTGGACATGGCAATTCGAGGCAAAAGACAGCGGGAAAAAACCAGACGGATTTGAAATTCCCAAATAAGAGGAAAGTCTGTAAGTGCCCAAGTCTCAAATTTTTGCATAAAATTCGCAAATGGGTAGTCCCTGTGCTGGAACTTAATTTTCGAATCACTTTCAAATGAGTAAAAGTTAAGGAATTGATATATCTACCACGTCGAAGCAGCGTCTGATATCAAAGACGCGCAATAATCATGATTTCGTTCGAAAGTAATCTACACGTCGCTGAAAGAACGCTTTTGGTGAGGGTAAAAATTTATCACCAAAGAAACAAATGCCAAAAACTTGTGAACTTGTGTGTGAATGCAATGTAATTTATCTAACCTTGAATAGTGCAGGTTGCATTTATAATTGTTATTTATTTAATACTGCCAACACTGGAATTATATTTATATTGAGAGCGAGCTTGAACAGAGATTTTTAAAAAATAGTAAAAGCATGCAACATTTTTATCGTGGGATATTCATGTAGCTTGATTGTCATGAAATTTTACGCGAGAGTCTCGAACTCGAAAACTTCGGAAAAGAGATGTATCCATTTATCCACGGAACCCTTTCCCAAGTGTAACACGGATATCTTAATTATGTTTAAATTAAATAAAAATATATAGACGCAATTTCTATTAAATTAAGAGTAAGAACTATCATGAACGCCTTGATTACCTACGGTAAGTAGTTCCGAAATCACGGGTTAAAATAAAAATATATAGACGCAATTTCTGTTAAATTAATAGTAAGAACTATCATGAACGCCTTAATAATGGTAAATAGTTCCGAAATCACGGTGGGTGTTGAGTAAAATAGAGTGCGGAATACAAGGTGGTGTATTAGTTAACAGTGTTTTATAATTAGTGGTATCCACAAAGTTACGTCTTACTTTCACTAACGAGAATATACTGTCCAGAGATTGCAAAATTTTATGAATATTTCAGACCAATTTCATTTGCCCCGTAAAGTCAGTCAGCACTTGTCCCGTAAGGCATTATGGAATATTCAGAAAGATAATGAAAGTGGAAAAGGATATAGAATGTCAATCGAAGTAAATTGTGAAAAAAACAAGATCAAATAATGAGAGATGCATAAAAGGATTACTTATTTTACATCCCGTAGACTAAGCGCTAAAGTGGGGATAATATACGACTGCCGTTATCTAGTCTCCAAGGCAAAGTTCTCGTGATGATTGTTAAGTACCCGCATTTAGGGGAAAATTTTTGGGATTAAAATTAACATAAACCTACTGAATTATTAACATGGTTCGCAAAGTAGCGAATCCTTCCCGCCAACTTCATTTCATCAAGCCGGAGGTAGCTGCGTGGGTGAACTTATCCTATGTGTTTTCCGCATAGAAACTTTATTTCATATTTCTGAATGAGGATTAAGGAGAAAGTTACTCTCTTAAGCTTTAAGAAGACCTTGAGAGGAGATGATACTGGATGGTCGCTGAAAAGCGTCCAAGTCTTGTTGAGCACGAAAGAAAATTGTCGCAGTTATGAAACGATTGAAAGATTTCTGGAATCGGAAGCTGAATACATCGACATTTTTATACAATGATCGTACTTTGGAAGCTAATATGCTTCAAAATCCTAGGCCCTGGAATAAATTCATGGGCCAAATAAAGAGGGAAGTATATAGGAAGAGATACCAGGAGGCGAGGGAACTAGCATTAGATAGGGGAGGGTGGAGGGACGCAGTCAACCAATCTTAAGAATGAACGACCAATAAATTAACGACTTAAAATAGAGATCGAATAAGATTTTCTTATTCAACCTCCTGCTTTCTCTTGCTGCTGCTTATGTAAAACTACTTGAGGTAATCCCAAGTACTAAGGTTTTTACGACAATTTCTTCTGTTAAATCAATAAAAAAAACTTTCCCTCTTTAAACGCGTTTGGCCTCTTTTAACGCGTTTGGCCTCTTTAAAAAAAATCATCCCTCGATGGAGTGGCATCGATAGTGAGATAAATTACCTATACATCCCTCCCCGGGTGGATTTCTGATCCACTAATTGAACGACTCATGCCTTCCAACCAATCGATTGTGTCGATATATATTATCAAATAAAGACTCCAGGGCTTAAATGTGGTGGAAAAAGTGGGGGTGGTTATCAAACTGAACGGCGGCTGGGGAAAGGCGTTGGATATAAAAAGAGCGACGCCAAGCGCTATCTCTAAAAAAAAAATGGGTGAAATATTTCCCGCTGATGATCCGGATAATTAACAAAGCATTTTTTTCTGGTAGAATACCATTTTATATCTTCCGAAATGACTGCATAACAAAAACCTGACCACATCACTCGCTGTTTTCCACGTAAACTTATTTTAATGGATGCTAATTCATTGACCTTATCCCTTCTTTATTATGAACACTTGTGTCAGACCAACAAGCCAATGAGGAAAGAAATCATGTTTAAATGTAGCGTTAAAATTGAAACAAAAGTTTTCTTTTATTTCTAATCAATGTAGTTATATGCTAGTGAATGTGTGAGTTTACGGATTATTTTATAATAATATCTACGATTGAATACATAGCTATGATATAAACTATATGTATTTTTTACTATCAAACATTAGGTTTATACGCGAAGGAGTTGAAGTAATCCGCATAATATAACTCAGGCGGTTATGTATAATTAATGAGAGTAGCATATGGTGTATTTCAGGCTCCATCTTTGGATTTCATGCATCGTAATAGATTAATGTTGAAATATCAGTAAAGAGTACAGAGCTCAGCATAACTGATTATTGGAGTCTTTGTTACCAAGGTGATTGATTTAAGTATTCTAGAGGCCCTGAAGATATTTTCACTTCATTTTTATCTAGCACTTCAAAAAGAAAATATTGCCAAGAATAACTCACATAAATTTACATAGCGAAGGAAAAAATAATTCCCAGTTGGGGATTTTAGTATATTGAAGCCTCGTCTCGTGTTAGAGGAAGAAAATTCATACAGACAAATTGTATCCGAGACATCCTAATTTCATATTTTCGTGCAGTGTGTCTTTTTTTGCACATTTGATTAGTGAAGCAACAAGATTCACATGCTTTACTTGTGACCGTTCAATAATCTGCTAAAAGTAGTTCCTGAAGGAATATATTTCAAAATTCAGGTTCTGAAAATATCACCATCACTTTCAATTTCATATTTTAAGTGGTTTTAATGAAATACTAGGCGGGTTTCAAAATATTTTAGCGAAATAGGTTTTGTAGCTCAAATATATGCCTTCGATGAGACACCGAAATCCACATAATTCAATGAAAATCGGCAACACCTACAAACCTTAAACAATTAGGATATTCTTTTGTTCTTTTCCATTGACTGATTGTGGTTTATGGAAATTTCATGACTAAACTTTCCTGAGATAGGGTTCAGTTGGTATGATGTGAGAATAGGCTTTAGTTTGAATGCAGGACATTCATCAATAATCGCATTGTATAAAAATAGCATTTTTCCCATGAAAACCACTTTTTATTATAAATACGCCAAGCAATCAGATTTAAGAAAAAAGTGTTCAATACATAGGTATGTAATCTGAATGTATTCAAAGAATTGTTCTTTTTCTTAAAAATTCCTCAACAAGTCTCACGCGAGTTATTACCAGTACCTAAGCATCTCGCTCATTTTCTCGAATTCCGCGAGAGCCACATCAAAAGTGTTTGTCAGGGGTGATTTCACACCATGTATGCATCATCTGTTAAATACGGAATCATTAGATAACTCGCATCTGAGTTGGCGCCGGTTTAGCGTATTCATGACTCTCAACTAGAGGGTCGCAAGAGAGGTGAGGAGATACTAAGTGACGGCAACTATATTCCAGAAATCTGGACGAAGACAAGGAGAATTTTCTAGACCCAACGTGCTAGCAAAGTTATCAGGCTCGACTGCTGTGAGGTAGCAGCATCGATGTACATTATTATATACATCGATGGGTAGCAGTCTCAGCAGAATGCAGTTACGTCGCAGATAAAGAAAAACGGTCCGGTATCAACAGTCCAAGCTTCGGGTGAGGGAAAAATTCACGCAAGTAGACGGAGACGCGATGATTGGAGAGAAAATGGGAAACCACCATATCAGTCGCCTTGAAAATAGCAACCTTACATTCAAATGACTTGATGGTATTCCTCGCGATAATATATTCCGAGGGGAAAATAGTCTCCCAAATAGATCTCCCCGAATTGGGTAGGGATTACAAGGAGAGGAACATCAGTAGTGCTGACAATATTATTTGCTATTTTACTAGATACAAAGATAAGTGACGTATGAGACTTAATATGAGACTTCTATTATTATACTCATTCGGGATAGACAATGAACTCATGCATCAGCCATTAGCTGAGAACTATCTCTCTAATTTTGAGCTCTTGACACCTGTACCTCACAGTTCGTCTGATTGTACTAGGACGCAAAAATGGGCACTCAGCCTTAAACGATTTCACCAAATATTTTTGCCTTGGATCAGATAATGATATCCATGTAATTTAATGAAAATTGTCATCACCCACAAATCTTAAACATTTAGGATATAAATTTGTTCTTTTTCATTGGCTGATTATGGTTCCTGGAAATTTCGTGTCTAAAATTTGCTATGATTGTGGTCAGTTGGCGTGATGTGAGATGAGACTTGAGTTTGAATACTGGATATAAATATTTTTCTTCGTCCTTATGCATAATTCCTGCTGTTCTTAGTTAATCCTATATAGTTGACATATGAATGCTGCATTAACAGCATCCAGATTCACCCTATTTCCAAGCCTTCTGAGAAAATATGAATGTTTTAAAATATAACGAAATTATTGTGAGCCACTGACACTTGAAGAGTTTAATTTTATTTAATTGGAAATGTTATTATTATTATTTACGTTACATTACAATTATATTCTTGTATTCGAGAACGCATATCTCAATGTGCTAACGTCTTTAATTAACTACGTGAGTTCTAGATTAAAAATAAATATTCTGTAGTCTATTTTCCCAATAAGTCCTAATACTGTTCTCTTTTGACATCTTCTAAACGGACTGATTATGGGGTATAAGGCCGGAAAAGGCAATATATCGCCTGCAAGTCGATCAATTTCGGCACAATAACATTGCGAATAGTTAATAGGCTGGAATTAATGGGGTCTTATTCGGTAAGGTGAACAACTAAGGCGCAAGACTTACAGGTCTTAGTTGGTCTCCAAGGTATGACGGCCCGTCCTACCCAGTGGCAAATAGATTCAGAAGTATTCCATAAGAATTACCCCAGAAATTACCATTACCAGAAGTTTTACTCAGAAATCTCTTTTCCGGAGTTTGACTCTGGGCCTATGAGATGGGAAGCAAGTAGTAAATACTCTATCGATCATTAAATACTCTATCAATCAATCAATAAATACTCAATCAAATAAGATCAAACCTTCTCTTCTTCTTCTCCTCAACACTAAGGCTGGTAGGCATTCGAATGTTTCTTTCCAGAGCAAGTCTCCTTATTTCTGCGCATCTCCTCCATTCTCCAATCCCATCAAGGAATTCTTGACTAGGTCTTCCTCTTCCAGCACGTCTCTCTACTATTCCTTCCATCAAGGCATTCATCTAGTTAGAGTGCCGCAACAGATGTCCAATCCATTCTTCTCTCCTTCTTGAGATTGAGCCTGCCTATGTTCACTCCTTCCCAACTCGTTCCAGAACATAGATGTTTGTAGCTCTCTCTGTCCATGGAATCTCTAGCATTCATCTCCAGCACCACATTTCAAATGCCTCCAATCTGCTAATTTCTGCTTTTCTTAAGGTTCAAGTTTCTAAGCGGTATGTGCACACACTCCATACATAACTTCTTGCTCCATATATAGCTTCACTAGTCATTTTTGGTTCAGTTCACTGATCATAACAAAGATGCAGTCTTTCACCTTTGTCCTGATAGATTTTAAAATTTCTCCTGGAATCTCATCGACATCGGATGAATTCATCTCGTAATATTGGTGGCTCAATCTCATCCTCTTCCATGGTAACTTCGTTCTCTAAGACATCTTCATCCAAAACTTGTCCTCTGTATAATTCTTCGATGTATTCCTGCCAACGTTTAATGATTCCTTCGTCATTTGTTATCACTTTACAATCTTTTTCCACCGCCTACTTCATGTTTATTTAACAATCAAGCGCCTTCATCAAGTACAGAAAAAGTCGCTTTTGTCAACGGGATGACATTGAAACGCGCATTTCATTTTAAAAATTTCAGCTATATTAAGAAGCGGACACTTTTCTTCATTTCAGTAAGCATTCCCCACTCGATCGATAGTCTGACTCCATTACTACTGGGTTGGCATGTCGCCAAGATTTATAACGATGAAAATAATCGATTCAAGAGGTAATAACGACCACCAAACTGAACTTCAACTCATCGCTTAATTAAGGACTAATGATTAACATGGACCACTCATGCTGAGATTTTGAGGGTCATTTTACGCGGTCTTGCAATTTCAAAAATCGTGGTGGGGGGAGAGAATCGGAGAGGATCAATTTCTTTTAACGACCGCAGATGCCGCAACAGCCTGGCCTGCAAATTCTCCCACTCTCCCCGGAACAGATCGGCTCGGGCAATACATGGACCAATGCATAAATCGCCCGTGTTTCCCATTTCCCTGCCGAAAAAGGATCCGATTTCTTTCTCATTTTTTCCCCAGTTCAATATTGCTCTAGGATCGTGCACGACCCCCTCTAAATCTTTTTCTATTCAACAATCTATCTCTGGAAATCTGCGGTCCAGCCTCCGCATATATTGGTCCGGCTATGAGTAATGTCCAGAAGCGGTCGTTCCCGGTAATGATTTTTTACCCGGAGGCCATTCGTTCGGTCCCGGACAAGGCCAATTCCTTCTGCGCAGTGGCGATGGTATTCGTCCGGAAGGGCCGACCGGTCGGAACAACGGGACGTAATTTCGGCTAGAGTTCGGAGCGAAACTGTAAATTTCTACGCCCTTATATTTTTTCAACAGGATGCACTTCCAAAAGACGATAAATACACAAGTTGCAACTGCGCGTTTGATTCGCAATCGCAGCGCCATCGAAATGAAAGTCAAGTCTGATCAGTAACGATGTGAGGTAGCTATTGATCTGTCTTCCTATTTCGACGACAAATACAAACCCATGTAGTCTTTTTGATCGTAGTTTTCATTCCATATTTTTACATGCACTCTTCAACATCTGCTACTGTAAACATACCACTCTGTTATCCGCATTTGCTGTAAAGGCGTGTAACAGGTGTTGGAAACAAGACATAAAAAGAACGGTAAAAGGGGAGCATTAGAAAAGAGAATGAACAAAAAGTAAGGTGCATTTAGACTGATTAGGATTTTTATCTGTTTTTGGCGTAATTAATTAGTTGTGAGCTGTAAAAATGGAATTATTGACCCTATTAATGATAGTGAAACGGTATGAGAGACTTGAAAAAATCTAGACATAGGAATAAAAGCAGGAGATCTGATATTGATATACTCTGATGATTGATGACTCTGATGATGAGATTGATATAGACTGATGATATACTCTGTTAGATTTGCTGACCACCAGGCATTGGTGAGTCAATCAAGGAACATAGACGTTTCTTGATGTATTAAGGCGTGACACAGATTGAAATTCAAGGAAAAAGTTCGATTTTCTCTTGCAAAAAAAGTGAAGCTGTTCATACAAACGAGAGGGCAAAAAACAGGAGAAAGTAGCACAATTTGATTACTTAGGTAGTCCATTGGAGGAAAATGGGGACAGTACCAAGGAAATTAGATGGATATCAGCACTGGTAAAAGAATAATTCAGGACTAGAAAAATCTAATAAAGAGGACCCTATGCATGAATTTAAATAAAAGATTCTCAAAGAGTAGAAGTTGCAGAAAAATGACTTGATTAGACCGAAGGTCATGAGATGTGAATGCAGAAGATGGCGAAAGTGTAGTGGACGGAGAGGAGGTAGATCGAGGTTGTAATGCTATTTGGGTGAGGTGGGAAAACTTCTGAAGAGGATTGGGAGGAGATGGCCAACTTTTTGAGGCAGGTAATCAGAGGCGATGGGTGCGAAAGGCCGTGGTAGAAGAGAAGATGTTTGGTAATCGGCGACAGGTCAGAGTAAAATAGTGAGTTAGGTGAGGAGAGGTAGGACGTGTCATGAGCTGAAGACCAAAATCGCGTATGGATAAAGGACTTCCAGCAGTAAATAAGTTTAATGTAGTTATTTCCACTTCCGTCTATATCTACCTTTACTGGTAGATATTCCATTACAATAACAAAATCTGCTAAAAGTGTATGTCTCTAACTTTTTCGGCTCTATCCATAAAATATATAATTCGGGGGATAAAATATCCTTCTAGTTACCCTGCCACTCACTTCATAAGAACATTTTAAGTGGCCTCGGGCTGTCGAGTAACATTTCGCGTCTCTTGCGGCCTCAACGAAGAACACTTTCGTGAGTATTTTCCCCGCTCACAGCAGTTTGGAACAATACGTTTGCCATTTACAGATGTTGCGCACAAAATCCATCCTGTCATGTTCAAATGATTGTGAAGTACTCAGCATGTGGCGTAACGATAGCAGAGTATAACTCCCTTTTACAAGTATGTATATGTATCAGCATACATTTAAATTTATAGACGCGATGAATAAAATGCTTTCAATTTGTTTTCAATAAAATAGGCCTTCAGTCACGGTAATTGCCAATTATTTGACTCCATGCTTTACATTCATATTGGCTCCGTTACTATTTTTTCTAGAAAAGGCATTACAATTTTTATAATTAAGCCGCGTATCAGTACGCCGTTCATGGATTCCCCATGGACTTCTTTGCCCGCAATTGATGAATTGAGGGTCCATCGATGTGGTTGAAGGAGTTTTAGATCGTTTGCGAAGGTATCGTACACAACGCCCACGACGGCTAACATTTCTCTCAGAACATGCTCTTTAAAATTAAATCGTAGATCAATTTCACCATACTTACTGTATTGAATAGTGACAGGAGACCACTAGGGGTAAAAAACCCAAATTAATTTTTAGAGAAAATTTCCTAAAATTGCAAAAAAAAAGACGAGCAGTGAAAAAATAGTGGTACGGTAATTTTTTCACAAATAGATTTGGACAAGCAAAAAAAAACTTTCAAAGTTGGATAGATATTAGCTAGGTCTAACGTCACATTCTAAGGAAAAAAGAAAGTTTTTTTAGACCTCACTTCGCTATAAATTTATACATTTATAAGTTGGAAATCTAGAAAAAGCAACAAATAGAACCTGTCGCACTTCTGCGGGGCGGATGGGAAAGGTAAAATGGAGGGAGATAAGTGAACTGACGGAGGGGAAGGTAGAGAAGGTGACGGCTGAGAACGAGGCAGGGGAGCCAAACTACTCTGCCACGCACACACACACAAGGAACAAGAGGTTTTGTTTCATCAATACCATGCTTTACCCGAATACTTCCTTGTCACGTGCAAGAAGTGGAAGTACGAATAAAATGCAGCAAACCGGGCGCCAGGTAGCTGTGACTCATGGAATTTACCAAGGCGCTAAGGTTGGCAGCAACTTGAAAAGGTTCGCTCACTGACGCTCCACAAATTACAACCTTCCTCCCCCGCCCGGTAGGGTTTAAAATTTCTTGAGGTCCATGTCCCAAAATCGTCCACGGCGCAGCGCCAGTTTCTTTTGCGAATTCTATAACTATACATGTTTATATAAAAACGATGCATTCAACAATCTAAGCAAAAAAAGAAAATAAATACATGTATAATCTATATTTTAGATATTTTAACGACATATTTTGTTAGATGTAAACGATAATTCTTAATTTATCTATATTTCACCTTTTCTATCAGTCGAGGCCGCTATTCTGGATGAAACAGCGTCAACGCTATATGCCATAAATAGCTTTTGCTACGCTTTTGTTTCGAAGAATAGCGTGTTATTCTTCGAAAAAAACGTAACGAAAGCTATTTCGGGCAGATAGCGAAAACGCTATTTCATTCAAAATTGCAGCCTAACTTTTCATTGCGCAAACATTTTTTTCACATAGGTCCGGTTTATATAATTTACCCGGCAGCTTATAGAAGAGGTATACGCAGTTTGTTCGAAATAATGCAGATGATGCAAACGCAGAATAAATGTTCATTTTCGACCTCAGGGAACTCCGTTCTATCGTTAATTAGTGGCGAACTTATATCTTCACTTTCGACTTTAAGCCATGAGAGCACAAACATGTATCCAAAGAGCAATTGAGCAAGTATTTTTTTATCCAATTGGAATGGATGCCTCATTTCTTTTAATTTCTCATCACTAATCCGTTGCTCGAATATATTCCGAAATGAAAAGAGACTTCGGGATTAAGCGAGAAGATATTTTTTCGAGTAAAATGGGGCCATCTTTGGTTTAACGGCAACGAAAACGCACAGATGACGATCCATCGTCATCGAAATCGAGTTATTGCATGAAAATTGGGATACTGAAATGGTAGTTAAGTAATCACAGTTAATTTTAATTGCACAGTGATACATCCATTTAGCTAGTTAATCCCTTACAGGCAGCCCAAATTTGCTTCAATTAGGATTCAGGTACAAGCAATCTAAAGATGAGGAAGTCATTTGGTTTAATTAACGATGTTAACAAAAAGCTGTTGAGTCGAAACAAAGTACAGCAAAAAGTTACTTGCTAGGTACTCTGAAAGCCTCCGATGGGCTTTTTCTTCAGAAACAGAGGAAATATTTTAAGGAAACGATTGAATAACCTGGGGTAGAGTAGCTAGAATATTTGTAGTAGGTAATACTTAGAAGCAGCTGATAAGCTTTTAAAATAAAAATAGATTTGAAAATGTCTCTTTGTTGAAATTAAATCGCGATAGATATTTCCATGTATCAGATAAATCTAAACGAAGTTACAATTTCCCCATTAAAAATGTTGGCCCCTTAGGAAGAATTGAAGAATTTATTTCGCTCAACCTTATGTTGACTTCGGAAATCGGATTCAAACTTATAATATCAACGAAAAAATAATTAGGTGTGGGTTTTTTCCATCAATGACTTTAAAGGGATAAACGACGTAGGTGGAAAAAGAGATCGGAAGTAAACGGTGTCAATCTCCCTGCATGGGCGTGCATTTTAAAACATCCGTCGAAAGCCACTTGATCGTAGATCACTATATTTTAAAAAACTAGCATTTTATCATTGTTAACGATCAGATAGAAGTTGTAATGAGATCCTTGGTGGCACCAGTTTCGAAAAATCGCTATGTAATTGTATCATACTCTGTAATTTGTATTGTAACTTATAAATTGTATCATGTAAACTGTAATTGTGTCATACTCACCCATAATAAATTTGTCTATTATGGTACTGATGCAGTCAAGTGTCATTGCAGTAGTCGCTGGAATTTCCGTTTTTGTTTTCATTCAGGCTTCCATACAATCGTTCGCTCGTGTTTGCGTTCGAATTTCTGAATATCTCTCGTTGGAAGTATCCCACTTTTATGACTGTGTTTACTACTTAGTCAAGAGTGGTCACTGAAGCACGGTACCATCCGGACATCCTTTTTATCCCAACGCGTCTTCTGTTTTTTCAATCCCAGCTAATGACAACGCGCGGATTGATAACATTCATGGAGATGCACAGGTTTGGTTGTTAAAAAACACATCTATCAATTTCCAAGCAGAAGAGTTTGACGTGAAAGAGTAAATCATGACCTCTTGACGCCAGATTAATTAAAAATAAACTGCTTGTTACTATACTCAAAGTGAAAGTGGAGATGAAGGAGAAGTTTGCATTTTTAATATTAAAAATTATTGATTTTATGAGCTTTAACTGAACTTGTATGTACTTATTGAGGAGAAAATAGAGAGATTCATACATCACTTTGATTTAAATCGTTGAATAAATAAATGGAGTAATGTTCTACACGGTTCGTTCTAATTCTATTAAATTGAGGGTAATTTAGTTTTATTTACAGACATTATTTTTATTTTGTGCGTGCAGCAGTCATCATTCGTAATTTTTGCAAGGAGATAATTTAAACCAAGCAATTCTGGAAAATATTTTACTCACAGTAATGTACCTGAGTGGAAAAGAAAAAGTTTGAATCAGTAGTCAACATAAACTTGAACACCGTTCGAATCGAGTCACCCATATTTCTTTCTAGCCCATTTCAGGCAGCAGTACGACCCATGATAGCCCGGTTGAGACTAAACGTTCGAAAGATTTGCTCCTAAGAAACCTCACAATCTATTAATCATCCTGAATAGGATGTTTTTGAGTCGAAAGCCGGGACTTTAGTGTCCGTAGTGCTGGAGAACTTGCATTACTTGTGTAAATTATTTTAACTATAATTATCATCATTGAGTAATCTACTGATAAGCGTAGGTTTAAAAGAAAGTAAAAGTCTACTGTAGTTGTACAAATGGTGGCCCCAATAAGCCTATAAAGTTCCTTCCTTCATCTTCGCGTGAGTTCTAACCTTCTTCATTCCAAACATAAAACTTCTTTTTCTTCCTATTCATTGTTTGCCCAAGATATTTCCCTCCATCCCGACCTTGAGCATCCATTTACCTACTTTGTCTCCTACTAATTCCATCCAGAAGTTGACTTCCCTCACAAACAATTCTGTTCGTCATCCTTTCCCTCCATCTCACCCTCTCCATCCTCTTCCACTTGCAATTCTCCAAAGCCTGGAGCGTATTCTTGACCTTATTTCTAAGAGTCCACATTTCTGCTCCATACAACGCCACACTCCATACCAAGCTTTTCATCAAGCCCTTCTTCATTTCCCTTAACCCAAGTCCGTTATCAGCTCCAACCTATTGCTAAATGCTTCTTTCTTCAGCGCCGTTCCCTTCTAATATCTTTGCTACTACGTCCATTCTCTTCTAACGCACAACTAAAGTAATTAGTTAGCTCTACTTGCTTTTAATTGCGACCACCTAATTCCATGACCAACCTCGTTTTCTTTGTCCCGAAGTACCTCATCACCTGTTTTTTCTGGTGACTTATATTTATTCCGTACTTTCCGCACAGTTTTTCTAATGCATCCACTAAAACAATCAATTCCATCGATGATCTACTAACCAACGCTATGTCGTCCAAGAACCTCACCGACATCAGCTGGCCTTCTACTTTGATTCCCATATCTAGCTCTTCCCATGTTTCTCTTTTCATCTCCTCGGCATAAACGTTAAAAAGCAAAGACGACCACTGGGAGTCCAGCCTCAGCCCACGGCTTCATCTATCCCTATTCTCCGTTAGCCACTCACACCTGCCTAGCGAAAACTGGAATGGAAAACTGCCTGTTCAACCAGGTTATTCATGGAGTGGGATCAAGACGCTCTCACATTTACTCCACAAATCACCTTCATTCCCTCGAAGGAGCTAGGTAAGTCCGGTCTGTGAATGACATCCTGACTTCCAAACGCCGGGAGGGAGAATGATGAAGACCGGGAAAAGATATGAACAGATGACGCGGATGTCGCAAGACTTAAAAGAGTCGGGCGAATATTTCTGAAACGCCAAAGGACTGCGCGGAGAAGTATAAAATACACAATCGAGGAGATCGTTTCCCATGGCGACGCCGATTGTTTCAAAGCGAGAGCAATATTCTCAATCGGAATGAGTGGGCAGTCGGATGTGAAGCGGGGCGACGTCATAATCCGTTACGATTCACCCCAACATCCATCCACCCATCCAATGGGCTTTGCTCCCGGAATATCGCTCGCTCATCCTCTGCTAGTCATCAATCGATCCTTCCCACTCCGCCCCCATACCACCCACCCTCCCAAAAGAGGGAGCGTCGACCCAAATGTCACGTCACTTCCTCTCCATGCTCGTCACAGAATTCGCACAGTCCTTCAGGTGAACTTCCTTGTTGCCACTTCAGTTACTTCTGAAGAAAGGGTTGATCCCTACCAGTGTTTTATTATAAGAATTCCCTCCAGTTTTTTCCTGGGAATGTTATTTACAATTGCCTGTTCCCCAATTCCGTGAGAATTTTGTCGGGACTGAAACATATCTCGTTGGACCAAAATACATAAGAGAGTTTTGCCTTTATAAAATTCATATAAAACGGTCACCCCTTATTTGAAAGATGCAGCTAATGCTTTCATGAGCTAGAGCTCTTCACTCCACTCTCAGTCAACAGCGTGACTTCGTCTTCATAATAAAAATAATGCTTACACAATTGTGAAGTAAATTCTTTTCTGATTTTCCTGCAGCTTAGATGTTCCATCTTCATCCTTGTCGACGTTTCGGCAAACGAATTTTTCATCGTCATCGTTCAGCATCATCGTAATTTTCATCAATTCCTGGGTCACGTACGTTGCAAGCATTTCAGACCCTGGACAAAAAGATTTAACCATAACTCAATATATTAATATACAGTTATAAACTAAATAAATTAATAAGATACAAAGGAAAGTTGCGCGCTTCGTTAAAAACTGCCACGAACGGACATATAGTGTTTCTCAGCTTCGACAGAGATTAGGAAGGGAGCCAAAATAGACTCGGAGGCTACCATTCAGGCTTAGCTTTGTTGAGAAATGTAGAACAGATGTGTTTCAGAGCGTCACAGAGAATATAATCTTGACGCCACACTACATTTATAGATCTACACTGCGCCATCTCACCTCCCACAACCTTATACTTTACACTTTTACACGGGTGGTATCCTAACACCCTCTGCCACATGTCAAAGTGGCGTTTCGCAGGGTATTATGTGGATGTCATCAATGGTCCAGATGACGATATAAAAGTTTTTTAACAAAAAGTCAGCAGAGACGAAGAAGGAACACCTAATCACGGACGTAAATCCGAGAAGAACTTTCTTCAATCATTCGCCGGGAGAAAATCCAATCCTATTTACACAATTGTTCCGGAGGATTGGTCTTGGGATATAAATGCATTTAACCACCTTTTATCACCTCCGTTTCACAGATATGCATGTCTACCAACCATTAAAATTGTTGCCATCCACTTATCAAATCATCACAAGCTACAGTTTCTGGCATCACTTTGTGGAACAGCGACACATGAAAAGAGACCTTGATAATGACGTAACTTTTTCGAAACCATGGTGGGAAAGAATAAAACAGTGTAGAAAGTACAAGCGAGTTCTCTTTTCATATTAAATCATCCACTGCTGGAAATTTCATTCCCTGAGGATGCAGAAATAAATCTTTGAAACGTTGGCGGTAAGAGGTGATTGAATTCATTAAAATTCAGGACCAGAACTCCGCAACAACTGTGTGCACAGCCAAAAAAGTGATCAAAATATGCTAACATTAAAGTCAAAACGATAATAACAACTTAATCATTCTTCAATTTAGCATAGTAATTTGTGGCTTGCATTCCATTCATGCCCATCCTATGTAAGTTGTTACAAACCATTTCTCCTTCTAGCAGTTTTCACGAGGTTACTATGGCGCAAAACGTGCCCCATAAGTTTACTTCCTCTTCCCCTCAGAGTTTTACTAGTGTGTCCTTCTATCCTCTACAGCTCTTAGTAAAACTTCCATCATGTTGATGTTCGACGTCAATTTCATCTCAATCATTCTTTGACAACACGTCACTTTTGATCCTTTCAATCTTTTTTACTCTGCACCCGTTATTATCCAACCTTTACAGTCTTATACGAGCACGCTCCAAATAGGTTTCCATGAAGTACCTCCACAGTTCCCGGTTATTGTTTCTCGCAAGTAAACTATTTAAACAAATTAAATGGCGTTCATTTGAAACCCATTGTCTAGCAGTAATATTAGTGTTTAATGAGCTGTGCTTAGTTCAATTAAAGGTGTGTATGTTGACTCCTAATGAATGCATGCAAAGGTGTTCTCCAGTTTTGTAGGAATATGATACGACCCAAAATAAAAAAGTTTTTTTTGAAGCATGAACACATTCCAATATTTGTATCAAGGACTATTATTTTATTTCCGCAAACAAAATGAAGGTATGTATTGGTTTTATATCCCTCCATCTCTTTTTCTTGCCTTCCTATGGCATGTTCGTAGGATATGTGTGGTTTAATTACGTGTGTCTGGTAATTATCATCAGCATCTTTTGTGCATCCCAATCAGTTAATAGCTGGCTGTCTGAACGGGTCTAATTTTTTGGTGTGTCATTATGATTCGATATTTCTGGGGTTAATTCTCAACGCTAATCATGATTTAAATAATGATTTTAGATTATTTAGGACAGTTAAATGACTGGCATAAGGTTAGCTCTCCATATATGAGTGGTGCGTTAAAATTTTTGATACCGTGGAACCATGGTGCCCAAAAGGCAGTTGGATTTGGTGAGACTATAATAGAAGAAGAGAAGCGTCTACTGCCCTAGGTAGAACAGCAGGCCGGTACCTATTCAACTCGGTTATCCTGCTGCGGGAAAGGTAAATGGAACTTTCCACAGAAATATCTGCCGGAACTCGACCGAATTATAGCGGCCGGACACCCTTGTGAAACCTCGTTCTGCTACGCCTAGCTGAACGCCAGTTGGGCTAACTTTTCCTTTAATTTACTAATGGAGTATTCAAAGAAATCCATTTATGGGGAGTGTCTTTTCTACGCCTTAGCTGATAAGCCAGAGCCTCTTTGATCACCAGAAGGCGGCTCACCGATTCAGGAGTCCCCATGGGGAGGCGACGGTGAGCCGTTACCTGCACCCTCTGGGATCAAGGGTTCTCATCACGACAAGGCGAGGCTGGCGGGTGACGAGCGCTTGATTGATCAGGCATCAACCGTGTACTATGCAAAACAATCTTTTCCGAACAAGCAGTGGACTCGTCTTTGCAAACTGACACTAGGATAAGTGAAAAGAATAAGTAGCAGATAAATTATCTTAAATTTATTGGTAAAATACTCTAATTTGAAAACTAAGAGGACACCCTGGGATATTTGGCATCCTAGCGCATCTAGCAGTGGTCCTGTGGCGTCGCACGCGATTCTTCGCCGACATTGCAGGTGTCGTTACCTCATTCATACACGATTTGTCTTAGAATAGCATCCAGTGACGAAAACCACAAATGCATTCTACCTAGTTTCCATTTCTTTATTGAGCGGCACCTGGACACGAACTACGCATGACCGAATCTGTGCTATGTGGGCCGTGATAATTTTCGCAGCCAAAGTTACCCATTTTACCGCTCTGTACTATTTTCGATTCAGTGTTCTCGAGTGGTCACATGCTGTCCACTTAGGATTATTACCAAATTGAAAGCTTCGAGTGGTTTTGCTTCATGTGATACATCCAAGGAATTGTACAACAGTTCGCTATTTTCTGGAGCAAATAACTATTGCGCAATTTTGAGATTCGCCTACCTCACTTACAAATGCAGAACTCATGAAACCCCAAAGTACCTCTAATTACACATAAACTTCTGACTAGTCTTAATTAAATTTGCGTACACTTTTCATAGATTGCTTGCTCCCTGTGGCTTTATTAATAAACGACTCAAGAATATCACATTGACATCGATAATATCGAGATTGTAACATTTAATCCTCGACAACTCGACTGCTGCAATACAATAACCAGGATACAAAGAGAGTGACGGAACATTTCTTCATTGCCGAGGTACAACAATGTTGCCACATTCTTGAATAACGCCGCTAGCCGCGTTCCATGGTACCTCCGCCCTCACGAAACCTTTGATGTGAATTTACAGTCTCTACTGTCATAATTATTAATCTATACAGGCTTATCTATTAGTAAATCACGTATGGTTGACTTTCAGTCACGCCAGCTTTAAATCTATATCCCACAGTAATTTTTTTTGTAAAAGGAAATTTTGTGGCAAAAAGTTTCGTCAAAGTGCATACCTCGAAATCGCTCGAGCAGGAAATATTCATGGATTCGACGTCGATCGGCTGACGGTCTGAACGAGAACTTTTCGTTCAGGCGACTAAATAATTTTGGCATGAAGTGTCAACGGAATTATTTACTCGAGTATAATGGCTCAAGATTATGTACATAGAAATCCCAACGCAGCTTTTTCATACCAATTTTGAGGGCACTGGGAATAGCCACGATATAATACCTGTACGGAGTCCCCCACAATTGTACAGAAGTACGAAATTCCACATAGAAAATATGATTCCCTTTACCAGAACGCAAATCTCAGATACCCCGATTTCCGTCCGCGTGCGTCAGCCAGTTATGCCACCGAGGCGTCCTCCAGTCACGTTGATTTCTATTACGTTCCCCTGCTATAATTCATGATTCATTTTTCGGAACATCATACGTGATTTAGCAACAGATATCAACAAAAAATAGTTAATCTTCCACCCTGCAATAAGAAATATCAATGATTCGCTCAAATACATGATGTGTGGATTATTAACTTATGCCTAACGCCTTCCACATTTCGGCTTAGGCTACGAGAACAATATGAAAATTTCTGCTAGAATCTTGTGGTGGAATCAACAGCCCTATCTACCCTCATTCCTACTATGATCGTGATTAATGACTTCAAATAGTTTATGAATTTTGCATGTCATATTGATTACAGGATTACTTTATTCTCACACAACAATCTTAATTTCTCTGGACTATAGAGGCATTTGTGAGACGATAAAAATTGGTGTAATTTTGATCCTCGAATTTTACTCGTCATGAACAACGTGCAAAAATTGTATTTCGTGAAACAGTAGGAAATTGTGAATTTTGTCGCTGATTTTAAACTTTTTAATGACCATATGTTCCTATTCCACTCTAATGTCTTACACAAAACACCCACCTGCCAGTCTCAAACGTTACTGGGAGTCACCTTTCCTCACTCCCCTGCTAGTTTGTTCACGCAAACTTTCCATCTTCACCACCCCATACCCTTCTCTCATAGCCAGTTGTCTTTCCGCTATTCCGCCCCGACTGTCTATTCCTAGGAAATATATAAGAGCGTTCACATGGCATGCGGAAGAGAAAAGCTGAATGCAAAAATCACACTGAGAAATAAGAGCAAGTGGATTTCTTCTCTTATCTCGGAAGTACATCACGTGGGACAGAAGGACCCCAACGGACATCAATGGAAGAATGGCCCAAGCTAAGAAAAAGTTTATGGTTTAAAGACAACTCATACATTCAATGAATATGGGCAAATAAAAGAGAAAACAGTAAGTAAAAACATTCGTGTGGAGTGTGGCACTCGCTCGCTATGGATCGGAAGCATGGACCGTTGGAAAAGCTGACCAGAACAGATTAGAAGCCTTCGAAACCTGGAGCTGGAGGAGGATGCTGAAGATACAATGGACGGACAATATAAGAAATGATGAGATTTACAGAAGAGTGGAAGAGGAATGGACCATGTGGAACACCATACAGAAAAGAAGAATCAGATGGATTGGACACACCCTAAGTCACAGTACGTTTGCAAAGAATAAAAGTGCAGGCAAAATTGAGGGAAAAGTCCCCAGAGGAAGACCCAGAAATGAGTTCATGGACAAAATAAAGAGGAAATTACTGAGGAAAAGCTACCAGTAAATAAGAAAACTAGCAATAGATATGAAAGGACTGAGAGTTTTCAACAAATCTTAGGATTGCATGAGCAATGGTTATATAATAGCGGACCAAAGAACATATACCTTAAAAATGGCAAAATATGCCGAAACCAGGGTCGGTTAGAAAAGTAAAGAATGGAATCAGATAAAGTTACCATTTTCAATATAAAGATTATTAATTTCTCATTCTTACCGCTGTGCAGGCACTCCCTTTGAGTCGTTGACAAAAAATTCAAGTATTACGATTTCTGGAACTCTCGAGTAATCACGAGAAATTGAAGTTACCGTTCACGACTACTTAAGTTCCCCAAAAAATTTCGGGAACTCGAAAATCCTAGTCCCAACATTCATTGCATTCTTCTTCCTCTTTATTGTTTGGCATCTTGAAGCACTTTATCCTCCAACGCTTCCATATTTCCATTTTTGTTCAGAATCGCGGACAATGAACGTCCCACGCACGGTCGCACAGTAATGAAGCCATCGGCATCAAAATATGGAGGAGATTAAGAAAAAAGTTTCAAGCCGGCTCAAAATAAGGAGCAATAAGCGACCGTAACAGATAACCATCTATGCATGTAGAGCGGTAAAGCACGCAAGTTATCACAATGGCGGTCTGGAAGCGAATGAAACACGCTCCTCGGTACCGCCAAAGGAAATAAAAAGGCTAAACGGCCCCGTAATGAGGAAACTTTCTTGCTCGAAGGGAGAATAAAATTAGTCGGACGAAATGTTTACTTTGAAAAAAAAATAACTGTGAATTATGAAATTCGTACCCATTCTCTATGTCCAAAATGGAGAATGTTTATATTTTCTTTAAAAAAAAGGCCATTTGGTTTATAGCCATCGGGCAACTTCAAATTTTACTATCTTAATATCCTAACTAGAAGAAGAGTAGGTGAGGTTCAGAATGAGATAGCAGAATGATAAAGTAGGGTATTAAATTAGTAATACTGAGAAGGGTGGGGAATTATAGCCCTAAAGACCATTATACTGTTTAAGAGTCTTGTAGATACTCTAAATATACGTTATTCATTATCATGTGAATGCAAAACCAATTTAATGCATCGGCCTCACAAGACCGTAAGCATCCTCGATTTGTAGAATTTTGCATTCTACAATTTAAAAAGTTGAATGGATAAAAATAAGTACCCATACACGAATAATTGAATCAGTCACAGCATTAGTAAGCACAGTAATTATCATAATTCACACCAATTGCATTATTGACCACTCATATTTACATATCTTGTGATTAGGACTTCAAAAGACATATAAATCCCTTGTTCTATAAATTATGAAATCAGAACATTTTTTAAATCTATACCTGCATTATTACGTCTCCTTTTACAATGTATTTCCAAATGACAACATATTTTTTTATACTTTTATTGGGTGAATATGCAAAGAAGTCTCATATATTTTGTAAAAAAATATAACTAATGTTGATCAAAAAGAAACCATCGGCCCCGGTGGCGACGGGTAAAGTCCTTGCCTGCTAACCCGAGGGTCGCAGGTTCGAATCCCGCCTGGGTAGTTCATTCACTACCCAGGACATGGATGCGTTCGAGTTAATTGTGAGTACTGCACCGTCCTAAATTCGCTCAAAAATAAAGACAAATTATTATTATTACTATTAATTTTTAAGGAGTTTGTACGAAAATTACTGCTTTATAGCTTGCTGAAGTGATTACATACGTATTTACATTTATCTTCATAATTATCAGGACTATTACTAAAATTACTTGGCAAAGTTCTTCAATTCCCCCAAAAAGTCCCTCCTGCTAACAATCTATCTGACTCCTGCTAACAATCTAACTGCCTTGATATATTGTTATTATCTTTTATTACCATCACCATTGACAAAAATCAATACACGCACGATAGGTGAGACGTATTACAACTGGATTTCAGGTTAACTAACAACAAAATAATATGGTCTTCAATAAAAGATGCGCGAAATTGTTACGCTCTCTTAATTGTTACGCTCTCTCAATTGTTACGCTCTCTTGAGCGCATTGAAAATTTTCATGGAGTCGATTTTAAATGGAGGCGTGAACCAGCGACTGACAATGAGACGAAAGCGTCATTCATTGAAACTTGCCGTCGGAGTAACTGAGAATAAGTGATAGGAGAATGGTAGCAATTCGTTACTTTGCAGTCGTTATCTTTTTATTCAGATTCTAAGTGACAAGTACTGATTTGGAAATGTACTCGTTACTCACTACATTTCGTTATTTTGGTACTTTTAATTGTGGATTGGGTATTTTATGAAGCTCAATGGTTCGCAGCAGAAGTTGATGTTTCGAATTAAATTAAAAAGATGTCAAAGGAAACTTGTTACATTAATTGCACCAAAATTCTCAAAGAAAATAAAATACTCTCGTTTAATATCTCATTTTTAAACCCAAGAGCGTAACCAATATTTATGTTGAGGGACGGATGGCCTGGACATCATCCTTTCTGGCCCCGTATGGCAGATTTGGAATGAACTATCTCGTTCAAGGATGTCAGCTGCCCCCCTCCGCTTTCCACTGGCAACACTCATGCTTGTACCACACCAAATCCAACAAATTGAAGAAACAATATTATTTTTCGATGATGAACAGGAATTTAGCCAAAATGGCTACTTTGACCTTTCTAGGAGGCGAAATTTCCGGCTGATCTAGTGCAAAATTTAGCCATTCATATTTTAGAATCTATCCATCTGAATTCAAGGACCACCGTCTGTCGTCCACCGATTGCAGTTTGAGGTCATATTCACTCGTGTAATTGCTGTTTTGAGATTTACAGCCACCCAAATTTTAGTTTATCGCTGTGGTTGCGAATGCAAGGACTTCCAAGAAAAAAAACTTCTTCTCGGGTCACGTGATCCCTACGCCACTGGTGGAGTGGGGAGGACTAGCGAATCGCCGGCGTGTCCGACGCTGGCGGCTAATCGTGAAACAAAAACGAATCGCCCCATTCAGATAGCTATGTCAATGCCGCTCATAGGATTAAACCTTGGCCTGGTCAGGGGGTGTATTACTTCTCTATTCGGTTCATCCAAAGAGGCTCGGCCTAAGCCGGCTACGTCGTGAGGGCGTTCAGTTGGCTGCCATTTGCAGTGATTATTATCGCTTCCGCGGACTCATGGAAAATACCTGGAGTGTATTTGGCCATAATTATAGACTCTGTTTCCATAATAGTAAATAGGCGTGAGTGGTTTTGAGTTTAAAAGTACTAATTTGACTTTAATCCCTACGCAAGATGTAAAAGATTAGGCAAGATTGGCCTCCCTCTTAGATAAATTTCGATTAAAAAACATTATTTCCCTCGCCACCTTTAAATAAATATTTCTTGTTGGTACAAGAAGTACAGTAGAAGGTGAATTTAACCGAAGGGAAAATCAAACAAATCTCCCGCTCATCGTGATACTTGAGTGGAATGTGATTCATTCAGCGGGTGATTTTATTTAAAAATATATACGCAACGCTGAAGCAATCCCAAAAGCATCACTTCGGAAACTGGTGTGTGTATTCATGCATAGACATTTAATCGTTGAAAGTAATTTTCTTATTTATTTCCTCCATTACTCTCCAAGTAGCATGATAGTTACAAAATCCGCCAGTAAAAAATCTAATAGTTTTTCCGCCAATATTCTTGATTGAATTAATTTCCAGGGTAAGGTCATTTTACAATATATTGTTGTTAGGTGTAAATTCAGCATTACTATTAACTTTAGTATCTATGAAAAATATTCCTACATATATTCCTCTTTTGAGAAGACAAGTTCCAAGCATAATTACTGGCATTCATTACGAGTAAAATTAATCGTCGACAGGCTCACTTGGTGACACTTTTCCATAATAAGGAAAGAAATAAAACTTAGAAGTTTTCCACACGGTTTCTTCGTCCTCGACCGGTTTCAGCGACTCACCGCTTATTAACAAACTTCTTCAAAAGAGACTCAGAAAACAAGCAGTTACGTCAACCAACATTGCCCCCATTCCACGTCCTAAGGTCAAGTGGGCCACAGTACCCTTTGTACCCCAGCTTTCTTGCAAAATGTTTAAGTTGTTCCACAAAAATAATGTAAAATTATGTTGCTATAACCCTGTAACCATTGGTAAATTACTATTTTATTCCAAGGAAGTTTTTGTGACTGACAAAAGAGGTATTTATATGTTAAAATGTAGCACATCAAATTGCAATTGTTTTTATATAGGGAAAATCGGAAGAAGTTTTAATGTTCGAATGAAGGAACATAAGAATTCATTAATTAACCAGGATAAAAAGTCTATGTTTTTGAAACATTTAATTGATAATAATCATGTGTCTGACTTTGATTTTAATGGTTCACAAGATGGGGACAAAGGTGCTAAGTTGGACTTTTTAGAAATTTTTGAAATAAGGACATTTCACCAACTGTACACGGAAAAGCTCAACAACGAGGTGGTTCCCACGAACTCACCACTTCTTGCCGTAAGAGTTCTACCCCTTCCTCCTTCTCAAAGGTTTCATTACACTGACCTTGCTCCCTAAGCGAAAAATTTGGTATTCTCCTTACTTGCCTCCCCCCACCTCTTTCCCTAACTGCACCTCCCCTCCTCTGTTGTAAGGCATAAAGGTGAAAGACTGATAAAAGTCGAAATTGGTTTAACCTCTTGATAATGGCGATGAGTCACTGAAACCGGTCGAGGACGAATAAACCGTGTGGAAAACTACTAAGTTTAATTTCTTTCCTTATCATTTCGTTACGAATCATAAGCTACGATTTAACGCTTTCTCAATAAGAGTTTACCCCGAGGATTATTTAAATTATATTTAGAAAATACACAAGGAAAATTAAGCCTAGATTTAGATATTACAGAAAATTTTATTAATCTTAAGAAAATAGTAATTCGAATCGCAGGTTCCTCATAAACAATACAAGACAGCCATCATCCCTACCTCCTGCGTACACTGCGGTAATGTTTGCGTCGAGTAATCTTTGTCAGCTGCTACAACATAAATGCAACTACAATAAACGCTTAGAATGTTCCATCCACTTCTCACAATTTAGAATGATAACTCAAAGGACGAAAGTTACCTTGACGTGGAATTTCACGAGCATATCTTCCACGATTTCAAACGCAGAGTCTTATCTCGCAGCAGACTTATTTTATCAAATGCACAAAGTTCCAACTGCGCAGTTTCCATGCGTGCACACAAAGCAACCAAAGCAAGGTTAAACTATTTGTACTTAAATAACATGTCTATTTGTGCACTGCAGTGCCAGGCCTATTATGAAATCAATATCATAGAAAGACTTGCGGTACTTTTTTTAGGAAATAAGAAAGAATGAACAGAAGCCGAGGAGAGGATAAAAATGAGGCAAAAGGTCCGACAGTTAATCACAGAAGAGAAAGATATTAGGGTAACTCATAAGGAAATCAGTTGTGACAAGTAAAGTTTCCAGTCTCACTATTATGCATTGCACATTATAGCATGAAATCAGCGTCACCATGGCGAAAAAAGTATCCCTAATTACTTACGACAAGACTAAACAATATTTAAATGTCCTATATTTTATGAATTTCAATGACTTGATAACAAGATATTAATAATTAAAGAATGTTTTTGAGATCAAATGTTGTAAATATAGACCAACCTCTTGGACTTTTCGGTCAAGTGATTCTCTTTCCCAGGAAGCATTGAATGTGTTTACTAGGGATGAGTCAATTCTACTTTTTTTCGATTCTAATTCTTTCAAATCGATTCCCGATTCTCGATTCGGATTCTATACATTCTTTTTCGAAATAACAGGTGTGATATTGATATATCAGTAGTGTACGACTATTATCTAAATTCAAGTATTGGACGAAATACAATAACAAAGACAATAAAGGCCTCGTTCACACGATTCGTCTTTACGCCGTGAGTCGTGTACGGCACGGCCTCGCGTTTTTTGAATTGCATAAGCGTAAATGTATCCGTACACACGTATCGACCATGGCCAACAATGCACGGCGCCGCGCCGTCCACGCCGAACGGCGAAAAGTCGAATCGTGTGAACTTAACCTAAATCGCCCAAAAAGTATATTTATTAACAAATAGCAAATATATTCTCAGCTTATTGAGGTACATAAAAAGTACAAATTGATAGACTAAAACCAAAATTACTGAGACAAATATGATATGACGACTAAAACACGTGAAATATGAATTGAATATTTCATATTTGAATTAAAAGTTACAACACAACAATGCATGACTATATTTTATTTAGGAATTTGAAAAACAAATAGTTTCCAAGTGTAAAAATTAGTTCGTTGGATAATTTAGGTTACAACTGTACAATTTTTTCAAATTGAAGACCTTTAAACGATGAAAATGAAATTATATTTGAATATTTATCAATCTGGAATCCATGGAATCGGAATCGATCTTAGGCGATCTATTCTCGATACCAATTCTATGCCTCAGAATGGGTGGAATCGAGAATCTAAATTTGGAATCGACTCATCCTTAGTGTTTACGTATCATCGTTTCTCGCTGTTTTATTTATAAATAATAGAAAGAACAATATTAACTCTCACACTACCCTTACCATTATTACCCATCACCTCCACAGCATTCAATAAAAGCTTATTCCTTCACACCTGGTTTCTAATTGTACGATCATACCCCTTCTAAAATACAAAAATTTACAACATACCTATGTACAAATTAAGTTTATGAAAGTAAATATAACTATGTCTTATGTCTCTTATTAGTATTCCATGGTCAATAAATTTTATTCACCAAACTTTTACAATTCCACGTATCATATAAAATAGACACGACCCGGGTTTCGACGAATGATTGTCACCATCAGGTGACGAAAAAGACCAACTAAACTGTAAACTGTAGTAGGAGCCAAAATAGTTGCTGCAGCAGTTGCAGTGGCTCAAGTTCCAGAGGAGAAGTCATGACTGTGCCTCATAGTTATGCATCCAGGTATAGGCCTCCTTCTACAAGGACAGGTAATGATTAAAGAAGCATTCCTTAAATGAGGTGATTGAGGTGCTCTTTGTAATCTCGGGCGGAAGCTTTATTTCTGAGATTTGATGAACAGATAAAAAATAAATAGCGCCATGTTTCAGCATGGACTCGCGGAATTTCCAGCGATCAGCGGCCAAAAATAAATACTGTGCCGCTTATTTTCCGTATAGTTCAGACCATTATCTTACCATCAGGCACCTCTTGAAACTCGTCTGGACCCCGTCAGTGTTCATGAAGTCAATTTTCTAAAGACTGCGAATATTTTGCCGGTTGAATAACATTGTTGTTAACCCTTGTGTCAGTTACCGACTATCTCTTGTGCTGTACTTCTAATCTCTTTGCAACTATGTCCGTTTTCTTCCAACGTGCTGCCCAAGTCATTAAGTTTCTCAACATGCTCCAGGTGCAGGGAAGTTGCAGAGGGCTGCTTCTGACCGACCTTAGACTTACTTAAGATGATTTCGCGTGCCTGAAGTTCCAGAGAGTATTTAAGTGCTAGAAGAGAGGGAGAGAGAGAGAGAGATGACTCGAAAAGCCAGATGTTAGGAGCTAGTACATGCGGGTCAAAGGGCTTGTATGGAATAAGGAGGAAAGAGGGGTAAGGGAGGTCCGTAGGTTAGATACGCAGAAAGAGGAGAGAGGGGGACTCAGATAGTTGAATAGGCAAGGGAGAAAAAGTATATTACTGGCGAGGAGCTGAGTATGAAAGGAGCGGATAGGGTAAGATATAAAGGAGAAAACACCGTAACATACGAGTAAACCTTAATTTCCGAGACAAGGTAAATACCCAGTTAGATCACCCACCCAACACCTTAGGAGAGTGACGATCGGGAGAAAGGCATTGACAATCTTTTATTAGAATCATCACTCATACTGCATAATAGCATGATAATGCTTTTAAAAGTGTCACTTTTAAATCATTAAAAATATAATTATTATGCCGGGGAAAAACGATGTCGCCATTATTTTGCAAATCCCTCAGATAGTACTTAAAGGTAAATAATTTAGGTGACTGACATGAATCAAAGTGAAAAAACAGAGCTCTGCGTACCCTTTTGGGCTTTTATTCCACGAAATACCTGGAAACTTATAGTGTTCAGTGATGGGCAAATAGTAACTATTCGTTACTCACCCAAACCCAAAGAGACCAGTAGGTACTGATTTCATTATCTACCCATTACTCACTAAATTTCGCTCCTAGGGTACTCTTCATTGGATTGAAGGAGCTTCTCTATGATTCGACATTTGTAATTGTTCGAGTACTCACTCCTGTAGGGTAGTCGAGTAAATATTTGAAGGATTCATTTGGGTCCTTGGATTCAACCAAGTAATCAGACTCGATTGTTTAGTTGGATTCGGACAAAAAATCGAAATAAGCAGTCGGATTCAACAATTTAGGAAGAAAGAGAGGCCATGACGTCATCAAATTGTAGCCTGACAACCGAAATAACAACTATATAGGTCATCCCTAATCTTTTCTTACTTTCCCTAGAATTGCAAGATGAAATGGACGAAGTAGCGAATTTAAGGCAAAAATATCCACCATGTGTATGAAATTTAAGCCATATCTCTAAACCCTCAAAACATATACAGGCTATTTAGCACAATGTATTTAACTTGATTTTACCATAGTTTTCACCGGGAATGCGGATTTTTATTGTCTTAAATAAATAAATAATTTAATTGCGGAGAATACTTATAAAAGAAGTAGGTACACGCTGGTTTCCAGCAAGTTCGGACAGTCATCGGACAGCAGTTATCGGACCTTAACAACGTTCATTCGTGATGCCAGGAGTGGGGGTTTGAATTACGTATCACCAAATGCACCACAAGTCACTTCCTGCGTAAGTCATCACAAAAATGCCACACTTATACTGTCTGGTGGAGTACGCATAAAATCTCCAGATGCAGTAAAATGTCTTGGAATTATCTTAACTTGTGATACATGGTGGGGATTACACATACATAACATAGGTATGTGGCGCATCATTAAAGAAACTAGGTTTTGTTAAACGTATAATAGAAAGATCCTCGGATGAAAAAGTAAAAGAGAGATGCTACTTCGCTCTAGTTACGCCACTCGTTTCTCTCTTCTTTCTCTCACAATTTTTAGAGGGATTAAGGTGGGAGCCTCAGATCTAGAGACTCAGAGGCTTAACGCTAGGCTTAGGTTGCTTGATAAATTCAAAACTGATATTTTTTGGAGTGACATAGAGAAGATTGTCATGACTCTTCACCACATTTCTAGATCTGACAGATGCGATAAAATAAGAGAGATACACTGCCGAACAGATAGGTACAAAAACTCGTTCTTTCCGCGAACAATTAGCGACCCCAATAAAAATTGCGCACTACTAAATACACTCCTATAATACTAGTCACCATTTCATCTCCAAAAAAACTTCCACCTTTACACGGCTGGTGACCTAACACCCCCTGCCACACGCCGATGCGGCGGCTCGCGGGGTATTACGTAGATGTAGATGCAGAAGTCATCGACGGAAAACATCTTGAAATTGCAAAATTAGTGTCGACTCGTAAATGCTAAAGGAAAATGGGGTTTACAAATATGGTGGACAGCCCACGCCCGCGTTACAGCTTCTACCATAGGCCACCACAGCAAGCGCCATGTACATCTGCCTCAATTGATTCAACGATTCTACACTGATTCTCCAAGTGTCAATGTTCATAATCTTGAGTTTTCTTAAGTGCGATGTCTTTCAGCAGTTTGAGTATCCAACTCAACAGTTGATACTCAACCTGCTGAGATCCTATCCATCTCTATGAGTGCCAAACTTGCAGAATCGATTATGATTTTAAAATATGGGATGGGAAAATGAAAATCCTTCGAAGAGTCCGATTAATTCCTTTTAGCACATTTAAAATTCTGAGGTTAATTGGTTTTGTCATAATGAGTTACTCTAGTATCATTCTCCTCCGAGTCCTCGGTAAGGTATACGTCTCATTGCCGTCGGAATGGCCAAGGACTCGGGAGGAGCTGAGCAGTTTCCGCAGCCACGTCCACCGGATAAGTGGCTACGCTGCGGTCGGGTCATGGAGTAGACGGAGTGTCCCAAGAATGACGGTCTCTTGCATTCGAGCTCATTGTGATTTCGCCTGCGCCGCTCAGGACTTAAAACAATTGCTGCTCCCTAGCAACGAGCCCTTAACTACAACGACCACCCCTATCATAATGACTACAATTTTCACATTTTCCGAGATACATTTAACCTACATTAAAACCTATGATTGGTTAACTGCAGCCCTCCACCCTTCCCTATCTAATCTATGTTAGTTCCCTTACTTCCTGGTATCCCTTTCTGTGTACTTTACTCTTTATTTAGTCCATGAACTTATTCCTGGGACCTTTCCCTCTATTTTGCCTTCAAATATGTTCTTCATAAACCCATTGTGTCTAAGGGTGGGTCCGATCCATCTTGTTCTTATTTTCTCTATGGTGTTCCATATGGTCCTATCCTCTACTACTCTACCGTACACTTCATCATTTATTATTTTTGCCGTCCATTTTTTCTTCAGCATCCTCCACCATCACCAGGATTCGAAGGCTTATCGTCTTTTCTGGTCAGCTTTTCCAATAGTCCATGCTTCCGATCCGTAAGGTGCAACGCTCCACACAAATGATTTTACATACCGTTTCCTGGTTTCTAGTCCTATCTCCTTTTCAGCACAGCAGTTGTCTCTTTTCCATGAACGCCTTCTTAGCTTGGGCTATTCTCCGCTTGATGTCCGTTGTACTTCTTCCGTCCCACGTGATGGTACTTCTGTGAAAGGTGAAGGAATCCACTTGCTCTAATTTCTCCCCTCTCAGGGTAACATATATATTCAGCATCTCTCTTCCGCACACTAGCATTTTCATCTAAATAACCTATGTATCATCCTGCAAGACACCTAAATGGTGTTTGGTAGGGGGTGTGTTAACAACCATATGCAATATAATGCACAAGTAACTTTCACTAACTTGCACTGCACAATAGGTATGCTACCAGTGCTACAAGAACTACTGAATTAACGTATACAACAACTATGTAAATCAGATATAAGATTCATGCAGGGATCATGCGAAACGTGATCTTAGTACCAGTTGACAAATTAGGAAACAAGCATTAGGGAGCAAATCAGCAAATCGACTGCACTGACAGTCGACCAACCTCCTTGAAAGTCTTATATGCGGCTATTATGGTGTCTTATCTATCGCGGGAAAAGTGACATTTCAAACGTGCCTGTTCTGCAGTGTATTTCCCTGGTTTCTCAGAGCGACACAGAGAATATTATCATGACGCCTCACTACATTTCTAGGTCTGACAGATGCGATAAAATAAGAGAGATACCCTGCCGAACAGATAGGTACAAAAACTCGTTCTTTCCGCGCAGAATAAGCGACCACAATAGAAACTGAGCTCCTCCAAATACAATCTCATAGGACATGTCACCATTTCACCTCCAAAAATTTTACATTTTTACACGGCTGGTGACCTACCACCCCCTGCCACACGCCCATGCGGTGGCTCGCGGGGTAGTATGTAGATGTATGTGATGCAGATGCACCACATTCCACTCTTCGCTGGATTCAAAAGATAGGACATGTCTCATAGGACATGTCACCATTTCACCTCCAAAAATTTTACATTTTTACACGGCTGGTGACCTACCACCCCCTGCCACATGCCCATGCGGTGGCTCGCGGGGTAGTATGTAGATGTAGATTTTATTCTCATGATCGGATTCACAGTAGTGTATTCACAGTAGTGGAGTTCGTTAGATATCAATAACGTCCTCAGAAAATATATTGATTTGAAATTTACATTTGGTGAAGGAAGTATACGGCAATAGTACGGGGTTCATTTCCCTCTTGCCGTTGGACACGTCCAACCTCCGACGTCATGGAGATTTACGCAGGAAACGAATGACCATAAGAATCCACGCTGTCAACTAAATGTGGGAGGGACTGTAGCAGCCCTATCTCCTCTGTATTTCAACCCTCTTTGAGCAAATTGCGAACCGTCCTAGCTGCACGAACACAGGTGGACGTGCAAAAATAAAGAAAACGAGCGAACGCATGTCCGCGTTCCGTTCGCGATTCCGCAGCGGGTTGGAATGCATGGTTTATTGCCGTCACGTACACTTTTCCCCCTCTTCGCTGGATTCAAAAGAGAGCGGATTCGCAAATAACGAGGAGTAACAAAGGGGAATAAAAAAAAGGGGGAAAGGAAAGAGTGAACGGGAAACAAGCCGGTCGTCCGATGGACACGGCGTGTAAACGTCAGCGACGGATTAGTCCTCAAATTGAACGGAATATTCCCCGAACAGCAGTAAATCGCACGGATGCATGGGAAATTTTTAATTATTTTTTCTCGTCTAAGCCAGGAGGATGACTGTGAGGAATCATGCGAAAAAAAATCCAACCACCCCACCGACGCTGGTATTATACGTTAAATTTAAAATATCTACATGCATACATATGCTTTCGTACCTTTATTTTCTCCACAGTCCGGGATGACGTTGCTACACATCCCCTTAGCCCCAGTGTTGGTGCTCAATTGCCTAGTCGGATTAGTCACAATTAGGATACAAGTCGAAACGGAGGCATATATATATATATATATATATATATATATATATGTATATATAAAACAAGTATTTATGTATTTATATCTGCCAAACGGTCGATTCTCCTCCTCCCATATTCCGCCACGCAACTCACTTGTTTAAAACGTCGGGAACGCAAAAAGAATAAAAAATATAAAAAATTCCCGACCGCGTGATGCACGCCGGGGGAAGCGTGTGTAACGCAGTCAAAAATTAATTGGCAGAATGCTGGAGGCAAGAGCGGCAGATATTCAGAGAATTTCATGCGTTGCTTCTAAATTCAGTGAACTCCGCCGAGAGTAATGATCTCGCAAATGGTATATACCTATATACATACATATGTATATATATATATGTATATATATATATAATTTTTGCACGTTCACTCATTCACTCAGACCGCACAGCGGCAAATACTCACATAAATATTTATACAGAAAGGTAGAAAGAAAGTGGATAGGAACACGTAAAATTTACAAAGACAATGGTGGTGTGAAGATGAAATGATGGCCGATTCCAAGCAGAAAAAATTCGACTGGACCGGGAATCGAACCACGGACCTTTGGATGTCGCGTCCACTGCTCAGACCACCGAGCTACCCAGTCTACAAAGGAACTACTGCAATCGGCGGGGGTTTATATGAACGAACACTCCCCAAGGCATGACCCATGAGAGCGGCCAGTAGATGGCGCGCGGGCAGCTTTTCACCCACCGGAAGAGAGAGAATGACATACACAGAAGGCGAAATGAAAGAATTATATATATATATATATATATATATATATATATATATATACATATATTTGAATATATATATATGTATATATATATGTATGTATGTATGCAAGTGCAAACAATTACCGTGAGAAGAATCCTTCCAATTAAATTAGGGAAGATAATTTTGAGAACAAAGTAATTTCCAGAGTTCTTCCAGGGAGAAGGGGAGAGGTATGGGACTCCCTTTTGTATTCGTTTATGAGAAAGCTCACGCAAACAATCCTTTAAAAAAAATCAGAAGGTCAGTAAATAAAATTCACTTCATTCTTTTAATTAGGAATATTACGTGAAAGATATAAACTGAGCGGTAAAAAAATCATTTTTTCCCGCAACGTTCATCGACTCATGCATATTTTGACATCATTGGAGGATATGCCGAAAGGTTACGTTACAATTTTGTTCTGACAAACGGTTAATTAAAAACTAATACGTACAAATACGTGCACAATAGGAACTTATTATCTGATTTAACTTTCCCCTCCGGTTATAGTCTAAAAAGCTGGCATTGATTCCAATAGAAGTGAATATTTTCTCTGCTACTGTATTCACTTATGACTTAACTATTTCTTTTTCCCTCTTAAATACGAAGGAAGTCATCTTTCTTAAATATGAACATGTGAGGAAAAGCTAAGTAATTTTACAACTGACACGAAATGGATTTAAGGAACCATCATTCTAACCAAATAGTTCGAGAGGGAAGTTCCAAAAGTTTCAAAAAGTATATTGAAAATATAAATGTACTTATGGCTCTACAATTATTGTATTAGTTTGAACAATCATTATCTTTCAACCCCTGGTTAGTCTTACCCGCTGAAGCTTAGGAAGTAAAAATATGCTTAATTCGTAGTGTGTTGTGCATTTCGATTAAGAATTGTCGAAAGTCAATCACAAAGCAAGAAATTAAGTTGTTCCCCGAGGCAATCTGAAGAGGAATTTACGTAAATCCAAATGAAATCATTCAGATACAAATAAAATATTTCTCAGCATTTTTTTATTTTACTACTGGTTTTTGCCAGTTTATTAAACAGTATTTTGGGAGTTCAAAATCGGATATGAAAAAAATTATATGTAATTCGTCTCATAGAAATCTACCTTCACACATTTTTTCCATTGCGAGAACATTCAGAGGAATTTGGAGAACTAAACATTAGTTCCTTCTATGGCTACTGTCTAATATATTCAAAGAAAGGAGGTCTTTGTGGAGAAAGCCTAGGCCAGGAATTACGAAGTAACTTTGCATTTAGCGTCAGACGCTTCGACCATTGGATAAGCTGATGAGAATAGACTACAAGCTTTCGAGATCTGGTGCTGTAGGAGGATACTATAGATAAAACGTACGAACAAAATAAGAAATGATGACGTGTACAGAAGAGTAGAAGAGGAAAGCACCATCCGGAACACTGTTAAGAAAAACAGAACCAGATGGATTGGATACACACTGATAAACATTGGGTTTATGAAGAACATAATTGAAGGCAAAAAAGAGTGAAAAGTCCCCAGAGGAAGACCAAGGAATAAGTTCATGGACAAAATAAATAGGAAAATACATAGAAAGAGATACCAGGAGGTAAGGGAACTAGTATTTGATAGGGAAGGGTGGAGGGCTGCAGTCAACCAATCTTGGGATTACAAGACCAATGATGATGATTAGCGTTTAGCTCACAAGAGAATGACATGGATGGTCGCGGAAAATCAATCTGCATATTCATACATGAATAAGAAAAATTAGGTTCATGTATCGGAAATACCGCTTTTATTGCTGTCACCACAACAAATCGGTGCAGAATTCTCGAAATTTGAACCCAATTTATCATATTCACTACGAAAGTCTTAGCTCCAACTGAATAAGATAACTCTGCAGTTATGAGCATCTTTGGCAACCCCGAATTTCTCAACATAAATTAATTTATCACTAGAGTTTCAGGCTTTCCGACAAATTTAATCTTACCTTTCAACACTCCTTCTTGCCTGAGACCAATAAGCAATATTCACGCCGTGAACCCTAGTTGAGCGTGCAATGGAAAGGTAGTGGCAGTCTACTTGCAAATGCATTCGTGAGCGCGATGAACCCAAATATGCTATTTGCGAGGAATGTGTTCCTTCGGCTGGAGAGGAAAATTGTTTTTAAGTGAGAGACAAATATTAATTAATTCAAATTCAGCGAAGTTGCTGTGAAATTCTAGGATAACAGAGCGGACCGCCAAAACCCCGAATGTATTTTTTTTATTTTCAATGACTGTTAATTAAAGTGGTTACATTTAGCTGGGCCTTATGGTTATTTTGCACCCACATGTTTCTCTGGAATTAAATATGAGTGGCAAGAAGCTTTAGGTTACTAGTTTAGGAAGTTGGAGCGAATAAGACAAATTAAGATGGAGGGAGGAGGAACGAAAATTGATACGAATTTGGATATTATGGTGTTTAATAGTGAATGAAGAATAAAAAATGACATGGACCATAGAGGTATGGTTTTTTTTATGTTCCCTGCCTTCATTTACATAAATATTCTCACTACATATCTAACCATCAATAGTTAGTAACAAACTTAAAAGCGAAAATGGATAGAAATACCATTTTATCATAATTCATGAAGGTCAATAGCCTCCTGTTTTATCCCAGTTGCTGATATTCCGCATATTATCCGTCCGTATTACATTTCATAATTGAAACTTCCCTGACATTTGAAATATATCCCCTCTAACTTCTCTTTCATAGCTTCAGATCAATACAGTCTCCAGTGATATGTGTGCTCAGGTTGGCGTACATTTTACTGATGGGCCAATGATGATAATGGATGGAAACATCCGGTAAGATAATACATTGAAGCGCAATTGGCAATATTGAGTGAAATACTTGTGTAGTTAATTCGCATGTAAAAGAAGAATGAATGGTGGAACTTTCACGGATCTCTATTTTCTTAATAACTAATTTATATAATTAATTAATTTACTATAAAACTGGAAATAATTTCCAAATAAATAATTATGTATACAACTAATGGACAAATTAAGCGTAATATCCATCAGATGGTAAGCTCTTCGCTCTAAAATCTTTCCTCACTTTTGCACAGCGAGACATAATGTATATTTTTCTTTTTTATGTTAATGAGTTTTTTCTCTTCATTCCATCTTTAGGGGTGCTTTTATTGACATTCTGGTTTAGACAATGCCTCACCCAACGTTTGTGATGAACAATTTTAACTTAACAACATTTTCACACTTATTTCATTAGCCTATCAAGTCCCAACATATTGCCTTATTCAAGTGACTTATTCGCGGTTATCATGTTTGTTGAAACATTGGAAGGCAAATAAAATAATCGTAAAATAGTAAAAAGTCATAAATATATTAATTATGAGCGATATATATTTTCAGAATGCTACCTCTAATAACCTACGCTTCACAATGACTCCTGATCAATTAATAAAAAGACGGTAACCTGAACAAATGGTGATATATTTTCAAAACCCCCTCATAAAATACGTTGTTTACTAATGGTAATATCTCAACGTCTACTTTCAAGACTACCGCGGAAAAAAAAGGGCCAAAAATAACGAGATAATATTTAAAATGGATGTGTCCTGTCGTAGGTCCCCCTATATGGGCACTTCGGCCCTTGGGACCGCAGTATTCCTAGGCGTAACGATTCACGACCGCCATATTCCTCCTCGGTATTTCCTCCGGCATTCGTCGAAGTAAGACGCGGCTTCGTTGAGGGCCAATAAGACTTTACCGTAGTTTTACTTCGTAAGACACCGCGACCTCCCACGGACGATTGGTTTACGTCCGAGGATCCGAGGGAACGGAGACACCTTAGGGGGTCTTCTATTCAGTCATAACCTCCAGAGACATAGCCTCCAGAATAGCCACTTTGCCAAAGACATATCGGGACAAAAGCGTTCTTTTGAATGCTACGCCCGTCCGCTACAAAGAAGACTGTGAACCAATCATTCATTCGTTTGCACATTAATACTTTGGGCTAAAGAATATCGTCCATATCGGTGAAGTGTGATACATTGAACATTTTTGAGTCCAAAAATATTAACAAAACTTCCCACAAATCTCACATCTGAAAACACTACGGGTTGCCAAATTGAGTGGAGTAACTAGGCAGTTTCGCAACTTAACATTAGCATCCATCTCAAATTTATTGACTACAAACTTTTACTGACCACAGAATATTTCAAACTTCAACACGACCCAGGTTTCTATGGCTAAGTATCACCTTTAGGTGGTAATGATGATGATGTAATCAAGTGAAGATGATGCTTAGCCATTGAAACCCGAGTCCTGTTGAAGTTTGAAATATTTTGGGGTCTGAAAAAGTTTCACGTTAATACATTTGTGATGGGGTACCACAGAGTTAAAGAAGATCGAGTTTTATTCTCATAAACATCCATATTGCAAAGAATAGTTTTTACTTTTCTGCAATTATTTTATAAATGACTGTTATTATTATAAATAATTGCAGAAAACTACTTAGTATTCTTTGTAAAATGAATATTAATGATAAGTTCTTCGAAGAAATGACACCTGATTACCTGTTTATTGGAGTATTAATTTTGCTCACACTACTTAACTACCACACACGCGTTAAATGTAATAAATTTTGCATGACTTGTAGGTGATGGCTCTAAAAAATGTAAACAATGGTTTCCTAAGGGCTAATACTTAAATTTTTCCAAAATTAGATACATAAAAACTTTCTATAATAAGGCGAAAAGTTGAAACTTGCCTAAATTAGAGAGGTGTAGACACACCTTTTTAGTATTCAAATTCATATAGCTTGTGTATCTAAGTATAGCAAGTGACACGGCGAGGTGTTTCTAGAAGAATTATTTGAGCACAGGAATCCCTGACCCGCTTTCTGAGCATACAAATCCTTGACCCTCTCTGCGTGACAGTGAACATATCCTATGCGGTCACTCTGAGGTATCTTGGAGATGCAGAAAGAGGGTGAAATAATATGATTATTCCTTGTCTGCCCTAAACCCATGTTATCTGAAACTCTGTGTATCCTTAAAGTTGTATGCAATACCTACACCGCCTATCACCTCTGTCCGTCCTATAAATGTGCGATACTTTCCGTTGACACGTAGCGTCTTTAAACTAAGAGCGATGAGGCTTTTTTTCCTTCAGGGCCAGGAACTTTTCAAAAAAATGATTTTATCACCAATCGTTGGGCTTGCAAATGATTCAACAGAAGTGTTCATCGGCATTTAGAGAACGCAAATCTTTGAGCACACAATTTCTTAAAAAACTTCTACAAAATTGATAAAATTAGTTTGTTATCACATACAACTGACAACTCACGATTGACAGACTTAAAGCGAGTAAATACAGGACTATGTATTTACTGTTGTAACACTGCCCATACTTTGTAGAACTGTATTTCTAGGACAGTGTTTCTTCTGTACTTCATCGCAATGCGTGCATGATCTCATGAGGCGGCGGTTTTTCCTGAAAAAGAAAAACGCAGAAAATGGGAAGTAACTGCAATGTATAAGCATGAGGATGAACGATGAAGATCAAAATGACGAGGATATTCATTGTATTGGAAGACAAACGAGGATTAAGGGTAACGCGATATCTATTCGGTGAAGAAGAGACAAGTCTAATGAAATTAATCTTAGCCATAAAAACCGCACTGGAACCAAATTGTTTGGATAGATTAATCTCGAGAAATAATGAGGAAAATCAAAGATGAAATAATCGCCGGTAGCAGAAACGACTCATATGCATTTTAAAAAGTGATGAGTTCTATAAAGTCGGTTTCACACGAGGTACTTTACTGCACTCTTATGTACGAGTAGAAGTGCAGTGAAAACTACATCATATATGTACGACTATTTTTATGACGCATAGACTTTGACAGGATGACTGCAAGATTGCAAAAACATGAGAAAGAAAAATAGCTCTGCTATATCGGATAATCTTCGGATTATCGACAACTGGGATAAAAACAGGAGGCTTTTGACCTGCATGAATTATGAAAAAAAACGATATTTACATGCTTTTTCACCTTTAATTTCGTTACTTCAGCATTGATGAAAATGTGGTGGGAATTTTAGATAAATGAAAGAAGGAAAAATTTGAAAAAACCAGACCTTGTCTATGGCAATTTTTATTCTCCATTCACTAATAAACATTGGCGTTTAACAATTTTATCAAAATTCGTATCAATTTTTGTTCCTCCTTCATACATATTTGTCTTATTCTCTCCTTGTTCCGGCTGTTATTGCTATAACATGGAACCTGTATATTAATAAAATATTAGCGAAATTAGAAGAGTAATCGTTTTGATTATAATGAAGTGGACTGTATTTCCTTTGGTTTTAATGATCTCTTTATCTTATCTTGACCGTCTTGGTCTTACAAGGAAGATTGATTGGTATCAACAACTCAACAATAAAAAACGTGTCATTAGTAACGTGACAGAAGAACAACGAAACTTGTACAATGACGTCAGGTGCGAACACTCCTTCTTCCCCAACTGATGACCTAAACCTCCTTGCCACATATCTTTAATGTCAGAGAATTATGTGAATGCAAAATAATAATATATAAGGCTACGACAAATGTAATTACTTCAATTAATGGTCTGGCAATCTTTGGTGTCCATTCACTAAAATCATTGGCATTATCGCTATTTCTGTGCATGTAACTGCACAATTGAGAGCTTCATGTAAAAGGCCTGATGACTTGAAACCCGTTCAGTATTTATTGACGAAATATATTCGAAACACTATCATAACTTGATTGGGCTGATGTAACGGTCTTTAATTACAAACGACTTCCATAATTGATCAATTGACGAGTTTATTTACTCATACTGTCTGCTAATAACGTGTATAAGTAAATTATTTACATGAGATGACCGTGTGTAAATTTTATCCAGCAGTACGAAAGTGAACCAAGCATTCCAAGCAGTAACAATTGAGAAAAGAACCACGTAAATTATAGTTTCTGTAATCCAAATCAAGAAATGAGGTCTAATAGTTCGTGGTGATTAATCTCACAGCTATTTATCCAATTTGAAAAATGTCATTTGCGACCGCCAAAAAATAAGGGGCGGTGGTTAAAAAGATAAAAAAAATATAAACCAATGGGTGAAATTCGCCATTTAAAAAAATCATTTGACTTGACCTGGATTCGAACCCGGATCTCCCGATTACCGTTGTGCCAATCCATTATCTACCAATCAGGTGTGTTATCCAGTTACACTGACCGGCAATTGAGAGATCCGGGTTCGAATTCCGGTCAAGTAAAAAGATGTTTTTCATGGCGAATTTCAACCCTTGGTGTATATGCACCCCTGCGAGTGACTTAGTACCATATCATCTGTAAATGCAAAAACAATTTTAAGGAACTTTGAAGGCATTCAGTGGTTGATTATAAGGAGTGTTAAGCTGCAGCAAACCTTTCTTCCTATTGACTTTGACCATGATTGTCGATATTATCCCGTTCATTAAGTTTTTAAGTGAAGTAAGTTTGTAAACGTTTGCAAACGTACCTACTGGTAAATAAAAAGTACCGTTTGACGTCTTAGGTCGGCGCTTTCGGAAAGCATTCACCAATTCTATATCGGCGGGATCGTTTCAGGACGAACTTTTTGAAGGAACAAAGCCATTCTGCGAAATCTAGAAGTAAAATTGGCGTAACCCGTGAGAAGGCTTCGAATTCATAGCTTAGCCCTCCCTATCTTCGCCAAATGTTCTGACCTTATCACGGATTGCCATCCCAGCAAATACCGCCGCGACGTCCCCCTTGTAAAACTTTTACGCGGCCGCGGTGTCGCCCTCAGACGGCATTCACTTCTTAGCCGGTTATTCCCCGCGGGAGAGGAGTCCCTTAAAGGATATCCGAAGGGATGTAGAGGACGCGACCCGCGTTGTTTGGAGGAGAGATGGCAAGGCACGGAGGGAAAGACGGAATCGTAGTCTTCTTGGGACGGATGCCCTCTTGCACGCTTCATTCCCATCTCTGGTGGCCGATGCCAAAGGAATTAATGTCCCCTGAAATGACGCCGAAACTAGGCTAAAAGTTAACTTTGTCCCACCCCCCCCCTTACCCCCCTTTCCCCTGCGTTTCCTTCTTCTCAAACCCGCAAATAGAAGCAGACTGCGCCGCTTGAGAAGTCATTAACGGGCGGGTTAAATCGTTGTCTCGCTTAATCTACTTGCGATAAAGGGGAGAATTTTGTCTCCGCGGGAGCCACTCGTTCGAATAATCTCATCTCATTGTGACTCTCCCCTCCCATGTCGTCCTTTTCTCCGTCACGATTGCGGATAATTGTGGATTGTGATAATGTTAGGGTATTTTGAAATAAAATTGATACGCAAATCAAAGATGTTTCCGCGGAGGAACGCAGAGAAATTAAATCGGTGATTTCGAGGAAGACACTTTAATAACATATGACATAACTTCGTTAAAGAAAACTCCCATGGCCTGCTTTGATGAGATTCAATGATAGATAGCCATCTGCCAGAACTACTGGAATTATTTCATAAATCTGAATGTTCCTAACAGCTGAATAAATTAGTGCGAATATATACTCTAATTTTGTAACTAGACATTTTCTTTCTCTCGAATTAACGACTCTATCCTATCAGCTATGAATATGATTCAAACAAAAATAAAATCTAGGAACGGGCGGTTATGGTAACTAGAATAGATACTGGGATTTCATAGCGAGTTATTGGGTTCTAGTCCCAGCAGTAGCAGAGATAATTCAGTGAAATCCCAATATCGACTTGGCAGCAACAAGGAGTATACATCGATTGTAGCTCTCCTATAATTGGAAAGACGTTAAAATACTGACCTCACGGCTCACTGCGATAAGATTAGGTTAAGAGTGACGCCAAATTTCTCTCCAGCATCCGCCGCAGCCCTAATCGTTATCATCATCGGTCGTAAAATCCTAAAATTGGTCCACTCCAAACTGTACCCTTCCTTATCTAATACTAGTTCTCTTGCTTTCTGGTATATCTTCATATGTACATTCCTCTTCATTTGGTCAATGAACTTTACCTGGGTCTTCCAATGTGAATTTTTCCTCTATTTCACCCACTTTTTGCAAGATGTTATTCATTCATTCATTTGCTATTAAACCTAAGATTGGTTGACTGCAGTCTTCTACCCTTCCCTATCAAATACTAGTTATCTTGCATTCTGGTATTTCTTCCTCTGTACTTTCCTCTTCATTTGGTCCATGGACTTATTTCAGGGTCTTCCATTGTCAATTTTTCCCTCTATTTTACCTTCAATTATGTTCTTCACAAACCCATAGTGCCTCAGGGTGTGTCCCATCCATCTGGTGCTTCTTGTCTCCTGAAGATAATGCTTGAGCGTTGAAACCCGGGTCGTGCATTTTTTAAGTATGTGATGTTGTAAATGTTATCATTAAAATTATCTGGCTCTTCTTTTCTATTTGGTGTTCCATAAGGTCCGCTTCTCTTTTACTCTTCTGCACCCTTCATCATTTCTTATTTTGTCTGTTCATTTTATTTTCAGCATCCTCTTCCAGCACCAGGCATGGAAGGATTCGAGTCTGTTATAGTCTACTTTTCCAAACGGCAATGCTTCCGATCCATAGAGTGCCACACTGTACGCTAATGTTTGCACATACTGTCCGTAACACAAACTCCCTCGCCCAACATCATCGTAACTATATATATCTTCCTACCTAAAGAAAATTATGACAACTATGTCCACCGTCGCGCTATTGATATTTAAGCTCTCGGTTGCCTCTCCGAGTGATAATAACAACAGAAAGAAAATTAAGACCGGATATCCTCACTTTTCGTAATGTTAAAAAAAACCGGCATTTTAAGATGCCGAGGAAAGCCGCACAAAGTTTGGTAGCCTAGTTCCCCCTTCATTACCATCTTAATAGGCGTTGTATTTCTGGCATTTTCAGCGTTGTCCTGAAATTGGGCTCCATACATAGTCACATCAAAACCATGTCTCCTTAATACTATGAAGAAACAAGTTTAAGAGATTGCATTCTCATGAAATGTGTTTCAAGATAATATGGGACATTAATAGCCAAGTGGTTAATTACCCCACGCAAAATATTGCTCTTTCTACTTGGTACTAGCCAAGTTGCCTACGGTAAACTCACGGTTATATCTTGGTAATCACCGGCCATTAATGATAAGAAATGATGCAGCACCAAATCTCACCAAAAGACAACATTTTCTGGCTTAGTATTAAACCTAAAACCTCATTTTATCAGATAAGTAATGGATCTCCAACTAAGCATGGTAATATACGCCAAAGATGGAATATAATGGGATCGGAAAGCAAGCTGTTTGAAATTCCTAAATAATTCACACCGGTCCATTTCAATTAACTGAGGGGTTGGTGGAAAACATCGCTGAGTGTTTCCCGCTATTCAACGACAGGTAAAATTTATCGATTAAGACGTCAGAGAAGTTAGCAACCTAGGGATAAAATTAATAGCATTGGCATTCCCTAGCCATAAATAGATGCCGGTAATGAAACACGATAGAGAACATAATGGTTGCCATGAAAACCCCAAGCACGGCCGCAAGATACGGTCCCCGTCGACATTTCGCCAGAAATATTACCGTCCAGAAGCCACGTAAAACCAGATGACTCTTACGTCTTAGTAAGGATCAGGTGAAACCGTCAAAGTGTGTTTTTCTTCAAACCGCCGTCAAGAAGTTAAGTTTTAAGGGCCATTCGTACGATACAGGGCCACCGTCCCAGCACTAACCTCAAGGACAGACCGAATGAAATGGCCAAACTTGTCGCTTTCCCATGCATGCTCCTTCCTTCAGTGCCACCCCTTGACCACAGAAAGCCTCGCTGACCTACTTCGGAAAACCTATAATGGAAAGATTACGTGGTCTGCTTATGAGGACTCTTTAAACCCAAACAATGAATACCACAATAGAGCCAACCTTACAAGCATCGGTGTATCGATCAATCGAACAGAAAGTTACTATTTCCTTTGAGGTATTCATCATTCATTTCATTCCGTATTCATCCCGAAACCTATCAATCTTTATATCATGATCTAAACCCCTGCTGAAACACGTCATTCCTAAAATGAATCAATTCAGACTGTCTGCGAAAATAATCCAATCCGACAATGAACCATTCGATTCTTCATGCAGGATCTGAACTGTTATAACAAACACCTTTTCTCTCCATAGCCCCTTTTTGATGAAAATAGAAATGTTCAATATTTCCGCTTTCTTAAAATGTCTTCCATCGATCAAGGCTCTCATTTTGTAGGAAACTATTTATATCTCCTAAATGTCAATCAATTGATTTTATTCCTATTTTAACCTCATCCCACGACGGCAACGACTCATCAACTCTTATATCACGACTTAAACCCGTACTGAAAAACATTTCTGAAATGAATCAATGTAGACGTGAAAATGATTGAATTCATCAAAGAACCACTCAATTCTTTATGCTGGACCAGAACTTTTGTAACAAACAACTTTTCTCTCCAAAACCCTTTTTTGTTCCAATTATAAATGTTGGATATGTCCGCTTTCGTATATTCGCTTCCAGCGATTTAGGCTCTTAATTTTTCGGAGACCACTAAATATCTTCTACATTATAATTAATTGATTTCCTCATATTTTATCCCAAATTCCCTCTAATTACAGTCTTTTTCTGCCTCTTCCTTGACTCAAATTTCTATTTGTATTCTAACGCATACATGGGACTCTGAAGCCTCAGTTAACACATTTTCCATGGGAATAATGTTCCAAAACTAGTCAAATTATCACAGCACATGTCTTTCAAATAATCAGTCACATCCCCCTGAGGTTACGGTAATCATTTCTCTTCTTAATTAAAGCATATGATTCTGAAATTCCGTATTTTGGGAGCATTTTCATTGAATACACAACCCTTAAATAGATAAATAAGTTCAAATTACGTCTTCCGATTGCCAAAACATTTCATTCCATCATATTTCGATTCACAGTTTCCTCACAAAAAATATTCACTCAATTATGTACCAAAATTACAAAATTAACTTCCTAATAAATGTATCGCATATCATTGGCTAACTCAACAAAATTATTTTTTCACTTGCCCAAAAATATTTGCTATATCGTCCAGGAATGGCAGGAAAATTTGATTAGCTGAATTAAGGTACTTTATCATTCTGTTCAAATTATATTTAACCAGGTCTACTGAGGCCAATTATTGAAAATATGTGAACAAAGCAGAATGTCTCCGTCATAAATATTCCAAACATTACAGTAATCGTAACGAGTTTTTTATTTCAATGATAGGAGATCAAATCGCTCGTGACTTCCGTTGAACTTGATTTTATTCATTTTTTGGCACAATCAGTTGAAGACTAAGATGCATCCAATGGACGGAGAAAATCAATGTTGAAGAAATTCTACGAAAGCTTGGGGATAGAAGACACAAAATAGAAATTGGCTTAAGGAGAAAATATAAAGTTTTACGGTGAATTCTGAAACATAATAGCCGACGGAAGAGGTTGATGGAAGGAGATCTGACTGTGAAGAATTACCGTGAAAGACGAAAGGTAGAATGGAACAGACAAGTCAGGGGGTGTGAAATTGAATATATCTTTGAATAAAATCGATATGGGAGTGAACAGGAGAGCTGTTGTTCACCAATTATTGAAAAGACGACTGCATATTAAGATGACGCCGTATCTAATATGGAACCATCCAGTATATCTGTCAATGTACAACTTCAAAAAAGAATATTCCACTTCGATGTAAAGCAAACATTCAACTTTCGCTAAGAATTAAAGGTACATTTTCCATTGGAAATACGTAAGAAAATATACTTTTCATCAAAATTTTTTCATTATTATATTTTATCAATACATATATCATTTTTAATTTTTAATACATTTACTAATGACTGAACCCTGAGGGTCATATAAGAAGTAATTTTTAACGATGGAAAGGTAAATTTTCCCTTTTTTCATGCGGGAAAAGTTTTTCTAGGATGAACTATATTTAACAAGTGGTTAGAGGAATTCCAATTAAAAAATTAACCTAACATTCCCAGAAATAAACATCCAAGGAAGACTTGTGAGAAAGTAAATCATTTTTGCTCGAGTAAACATAGGATAAACACTTATTTATAGACGTATCTTGAATATTTTTCGAATCGGAGAACCACGACAGAACGCTGGAAAATGTAACTTAATAACTTGTAAGCTATTTGATGTTGATAATGTATTCGATTAAATAATCAGTACGTAATTAGATTAATTATATCTTATATCCTCAAATATGTCATTAATTAAATTGATTTATTATTTAAGACAATAAGTAATTAAGCATGAAGAAATAAAATTTTAATCATGCTTCTCCACCCCTTGAGAAATGCTCCGGCGAAAAATATAAGTACCGCCAAGTTCCCACTCCCTGTATGGGTGCACAAAGGAAATAACGGATATTTCATATGTCTCGTTTCAATGCATTCAATTTTATAAATTAAATCGTGAGAAAACGCCACATGAAAAGATTGAGTAAGTATTTGGTGAAATGTGATGACATTTAGAATGCATTGAACATAACAACGAACCACGAACTTGATTGAAAAAAAGCCTAAGTTCTGTGAACCAACTACTGTATCAGGGAACCAACATCTAAAAGCCATAGTCTTCTAAAAGAATCAGTTCAAGGATTTTTACAATAAAAGTCTCCCTTTTTTGTAAATTTGACTATAATTTTTCCGGTGGAATACCCAAATAACCTACATTATTGCACAAACCGGGAAATTTTCAAATTTTATTTGAATGTACTTAAATGGAAAAATCTCTTCCAATCTACTTCTACAAGCGGCCACTCAGTTTATCCGTTTGCCATTCGTTCGTTAATTCTCACAGCTGAATATTAACAGCAACCACAGTATTCCAAATAAAGATTTACATCACGCATGTCCGCATACCTATATGTATTCATCTACATGCTAAGCCGCGAGCCACCGCTTGGGCGTGTAGCAGAGGGTGGTAGATCACCAGCCGTGTAAAGATGTAAAATTTTTGGAGGTGAAATGGTGACATGTCCTATGAGAGTGTATTTGGAGGAGCTCAGTTTCTATTGTGGTCGCTTATTGTGCGCAGAAAGAACGAGTTTTTGTACCTATCTGCTCGGCAGAGTATCTCTCTTATTTTATCGCATCTGTCAGACCTAGAAATGTAGTGAGGCGTCACGATAATATTCTCTGTGTCGCTCTGAAAAATATCAGTTCTGAACTCATCAAGTAGCCTAAGCCTAGCGTGCAACCTCCGAGTATCGAGGGGCTCCCACCTCAATCCCTCTAACAGCTGTGTAACACTATATGTTCGTTCGTAGCAGTATTTAAACGATACGCAGTCTCTGTTCCTAAGCGTATTCGGTCACTTATTCGGAGTCAATCAGGCAAGTTGCCATAATTCCACTCAAGGAAAAGATGAAAAACAATCGAATCTTTCTTTAGAACTGAAGTTTCTAAATTAATAAGTTTATTTAATAAAAATTTTATATTACAGCCTACAAGTGATGGAGAAAATAAAGAGAAGAAAAGAAAAAAATTATCGTGAACACAGCCACCAAGTTTTGAAGCACGAAATTCGACAGAGAAAAAAATTATTCTTGCGACCGGAACACCAACCTGAATCCCATGATATCGCGCCAAGTACAGTGAAACCTGTTTTAAACGAACACCACCGGACCCATGAAATAAGGGCCGCTTAAGGAGGTGACCGCCGAAGGGAAGGTAAAATTACATTGTTTATATGCGTGGGAAATTCATTCCGTCCCGAAAAAATCGACCGCTTAGAGAGGTAACCGCTAAAAGGAGGTGACCACGGAGGTAGGCTTCACTGTATACAGGTTTAAACTATAAGTCGTCCGTTTTCTTAAGCATATAACTAATTCCGGTCAAACTAGTTGTATCAGGCGAAACTTAATGAAGCTTGCTTTACATTGTGAAATAAAAGCTGCAACTTGGTATATGGACATATAAAGTCACCCTCACCTGATTATGACTTCATAAGTCGAAACCTAGGTCTGAAATTATCAAGTTAGAGCTTTCATTTTACAAAATTCCGATCACGGCGAATAATTTTCCCTCTTGGGGAATATACATTCATATCAACTTTTGAGCGACTCCGTAAAGGTAATTCCGAGACTAGTCCGAATATCCTATAAATTCGTTTAGTTTTGAATATAAAAATCTCCAATTGTAGATTCTGTTTAGAGCTGGTCTTTTCTCTCCCAATACTGACTATATACAATACATAAACTTTCCTTTTTTTCAATGCTGAGATGAGTGCTGCGTCACATTTGAGTTAAAGCAGAATGACGCACACCAAATACGATCTAAATTGCGTTTTCAAGTCTTGATTTCTCCTCCCCACTCCCCAACTGTTCCTCCTCTCGTTCCCCTCCTCCCCCCCCACTCTCTCATTCACCCCCACGAACACAATCTCTCGAAGCGACCAGAAAAGATGAGACGGTGGACGAAATATGAAATCTGGAAAATTCCGGAAATATATGACCTAAAGCGCCCTCTCACATTCTCTTTCTTCATCACTCACTCCAAGAATGGAATTATTTCCTTTCTCTCTCTGTTGATTCTTTTCATTTTGCCTCGGATGAGGGTAATTACCTCTCGCAGAGAGATGAGATTCCCCCGAATGATGCAGTTGAAATTATGAGCGCCGAAAAAAAATGGAAGGGTTAAAAAAAAATCTCCCTTGGTGACGATTCTGATACTCGTATGAGCACTCTTTTCCTTTGCGGTTTTTATCACGAGGTCTGAGTCTCCCTCTAAGAGTAGCCGAAAAAAATTGAGCATTGGACCGACGAAGGAACATTGCATTAATTCTCAGTATTTTTTTATATTTATATTTTATTATGCTCCCTAATAAGTTTTCCTATTTAAATACAAGGGCAAATACGAATTCGCCGGGCAAGGTCGGGTTTTACTCTGAAGTAAAATACCTTTTAACCAATGGCTCGGGGGAGTTTTGAGCATACTTTGAAGGAGATTTATTAACGAAAGTAAAGCGTGTTTTTTTGTGAAAAGTCTCACTTATCATTGCTATTGTGTGCTATTTTCCACGGATGTACACGTCTCGTCCCAGTAAAACATTGCTTTTACAGTTTGGAATTTACCCGGTTATCCCATTTGTTTACTTAAGGGTTAGAAAAATTCAAATGCAGGACTCCCTGATTTTGTGATCGCGACTCTTTCAAGAGTAGAAGGATTCAACATTTTACATATCCAATTCATAATTTACAAATTATTTATTCCTCCTCCCTCAAATTTATAGATTTAAGTACAAAGCATTCGTTATTTAATGATCTCCTTATTAAAACTTTTAATCTTGGCTATAAAAATTTAAATATTGGGTTTAAACATCGCGCGACGAGTTATCTAAGACCGGATCTTCATCCGAACCGCATTCACGTGAAATCAAAAAGGATTTTCAGTCGTATGTGCAGTTTGGCCAAGGCGAATAACATAACTTTCAGGAGCCGGATTTTCGTGGAAGCCATGGCAGGCAACGGATTCCCCTATCGAGAGACCAGGGGGGTCATTCTGTAACTCCGAACCGATCGGTACGGGAGGCTTTTCGTCGGGTGCGACGTCACACCGACTACCGCGGTATTCTGTATGAAACCGATCGGTGCGCCGAAGGGCTTCCGTCGGGAGATTGTACCGACACGTAAAAGCTGTCGGTACCGAGGGGGATCAGTCGGTTTGCTCGAGAGACACCCTAACAAATGGACAACGTATTTAGATTTTTGTCTGAAATAGGTTTATTTGAGGCTTGTAATAGCGATATACTTTATTCACAGGATGAATAGAGACATTGCATGTAATGCAAAAGTTGAAGTTATGATAATAAAAGTGACGGCCTGAAAGAAAAACCCGAAAACAACTGGAATTCCGATGTGTAGCATTGTTTTGATCGCTTGGCTCCTCAAAATTTTTTACTATTTGGCGCTATCAAGTACATTTACAGGCCTTTTTTTGCCTATGGTGCATGTTGGATTACCTTATTATAGTATGTCCAATTGATTCCAGAAAATACTCCGCGACAAATGTCAGTAATTATTGCGCATAATATATATTCTCAAATTTGAAATTTTACTCATATGATCTAATTTTGTTCATTCAGCCACGCAGGAAACCTACTTATAAACACTACAGTAATTTATTATTTGAGAAATAGGCTACATCGTGCCGCTGTGAGATATGTGCTTTTATTGACTTTTTTGCGCTTCAGTCCCAGTTTTCACAACAAAACAAAATACTTTGAAGCACCTTTTAAACTGAACTGTCAATTATCACTATGCCTCAATTAAATTTGGATTATTACATAAATACTGCCAATAGTGTAACATATTCGAACGACAAATTTTCTACTTAAACCACGAGAAACGTTCCTGCACGGCGTAATATGCTAATAACTAGGAATTAGGTCGTTACGGAGTAGCGACCGAGAAGCAAGCTTCAGCGAAACTTTCAGGGCCTCTGACATTAATTAATATATGTGTACTGACAATGATATACATGCAACAACAGCAAAGCAAGGAAGTGTTCAACGACATACTTAGCGGCACCTCCACTTCATTTCCTCTCATCATAGTTTTTAATACTACTCATTCAAGTCATTTTTACATTCACAATCGTTCCACGAAGACGCTAAATGAATGTTTCATGGCACGAGCGCGCAGCATTACCATTGCTATACACACGAATAAAGCAAATAAATGCGAACATTTCATAAGCACCCCACAAATATTCTATATTCATGACGATACTGTACAATTAGTTTCAACAATTAATTGGAACCATCTTCCGAAGGTTTGCACTCCACACGGAGGCCACTTCTGCGGCTAGAAAGACCAAATATATACAGCGCGATAAACTGTTTGCTTTGCATCACACGCGTTAATTTGCACATACAAATAATAAATAAATTGGTATAATTGACAAACCATATTTCTACATACATAAATCACAACACATTAGTTCTCGTTGCACCAAACATCTCTTTGGAAAACTTCATGTTCATAAATAAGCTACTTGCAATGTACTTGAAATATGAAGCACTTTTTTTTGCACAAATATACATTGTCACGCAATCAATTCACAGAACTTTATTATCCTCCTTTCGACATTACTGTGTGTGAATGACTTTACTTTCGACATTACTGAGTCTGTGTATTGTAATATTTGTCACTGAATGTTGTTTTGGTTGATACCCATGGATACCCCACGAGAGCACTAGGCGGCTTCATTTAGTCATTTGTTTCTTCTATCGTGTCTCTCGTCTCCATTGGTTGAAATGGGCCATGTGACCCTCAGCTTCGGCAACACTCGGAAAATTGGGAGGGAGGGGTATCCTGAGAGGGAGGAGTTATCAAACCGACTGGAACAGCGCCCGACTTGCTTACGGAATCGCCCGAGAAAGCTCCGTCGGTAAGGGAACCCCGAAGAGGACCATGTCGGTACGGTATTCATGCCGTCGGTAGGCTCCCGATCGGTACGGAACCGACGAAATACAGAATGACCCCCCAGATTCGCTTACCGACAGAGGCGGAGACTTATGATTAGAATCTTATTCCTGACTGCTAAGTTCTTAGAGGGAACTTCAATGATTGCTGCGCTCAATCTTTTCGGATGAACTTGACTTTCTGATTTTTCTTTCTGATAAACTTTCTTTTTTAACTTTAACTGTAAAACTTTCTGATCACCATGACACCTTTTACTGATGGGTTAGTTTCCTTCCGTGATTAAGAGCCCCACATATGTCTATAGACATGGGTATCTATGTCTATAGACGTTGCTCTTAATCGTGCTTAATCGTGGAAGCTATAGCTTTCCAACTAAAGTGGAAGCTATAGCTTCCCAACTAAATGACGCTAGTAATCTCACCTGTTCATCGCATTCCCTAATAGCAGTGATATGCATCATCCATTGTTGACCAGTATAGCCTCAGTCGGGACATAGGCCTTTAGGTTAGTGATCCACTTTGAAGCAATAAGGTGAGATCAAAGAGTGGCTTAAACCTCCTTGATCGGAAAGCCGGCGGAGTTGAATGCCTATTGGAGTTCGTTAGAGTGGCTCAATCGCACCTCTACGGTGAGCCGAGTTTCTATTAAAACATGTGCTATTTGTTTGTTCACATATTGGTTCCATATTTAAAGTTGATAGAGCAATAAGCATTGTTTGAAAAGGTGATTCGGCAGTGCAATCGGCGTTTCAATCAGATAAAATCATGTAAATGAACATATGCTACATATTCTTAAGCTATAGTTTCCCTTCAAAAAGTTACAACACCACAATACAGATTGGTACATAATATTTTACAGCCAATCCCGCAATATTCATTATAGAGATGTTTTGGCGTTTGGGATGAAGCTTTCACTTATCTTGAAGGAATACCTGTATAGAGGTTACCAAAAATACATTATAACAATAGAGGTTATGAACAATTGAATTACACCCAAAATAACAATAAACAAAATCAAAGAAGTTGTGATTTAACCTTTAGTACATCACTGATAATCACACAGATATGATCGGATTGATAACAGATCCTCTACATCTTCTTTAGTAGATAGTCATGTAGGCATTATTTTCAATGTTTAATACAACGTTTAGAATTTAAATAAGAATATGGAGGAAAAACGAATTTTTTCCCTGAATACGAAAAAAACTTACATATGGCGTATATATCGCATTCTACCTTTGCATATACTCTACCCGAGCGATGCGAGGGACTTAGGTCACTGAATCTCGATTATCGTTAAACAGATGAAAATGGTGGTTGATCTGATTTGCTAACTAAATCTCGCACATTTTGCTGTCTTAAATCGATTCCTTCAAACTGGTGACGCCTCGTTTGATTCTTTATTTCAGATCGGTTGCCACGCCAAAACTCTAGTGAAAGAAATAGAGCCGAATCTAAAATTAGATTTGCAGACAATGACGTACGAGAAATTGTGCGTTTACCATGTCATAAAATTCAAATTTTGAAAAGGCCACATTTTGATAGGACTACGCTGCGGTACCTTTGCGTCACTTTGGTCTGGTTTGGTCACTTTGAGACAAATACTGAAATCCTAGTTTTTTAGAGTTGAAAAACTACTGCTAACACAGGTAGCAAACCTTATTGATTAAGGACAATACCGTTATACAAAATTTCCATCTTAATTGATGGTCCTCAAAAGAGTTTACTTAAATTGTGCATACATTCTGAATTGCACTACATCTTTTCATATAGGACGTATGTTTGGTGTGGTAAGTTGGAAAATCGGTAGGCAAAATGAAAAGCAATGTCAATTATGCGCTTTGCGTCATCTTAAAAATAAACTCGACGAGAAAATTCCTTAAGATGGTTTGAGTGAAATATCATTTCACCTTTAATATTTTCAGCCTTAACTTTCTTGAAACTTTCCCATGCCCAGGAATTAACAAAACTTTTAACTTATTAACAAAAAAGTTTTACTCAGGGTATTTATTGTACGACCGGTTTCGTCCAATAGTCAACATCATCAGGTCAGGTCATCATCAGGTCGACACCTGATAATGTAAACCATTCGACGAAACCAGTCGTATAATAAATACTCTAGGTAAAACTAACAAAGATTTGTTGATTCCTGAGCATCATTTCATCTAGAATCAATGAATTTGGTCTCACTTGATAGAAAAATATCTAACCCTTTCAAAGAGACCAAAATGTCAGCTCTATACCGCACTACTTTCGGAGATGTTTTACGAAAATACCATCCCTTTTTTATGGAAAATGGTACTTGTATGCAAACCATAAAGACCTAATTTTAAAAAATGAGGAATTTCTAACAATTCTCTAGTCACAAAATATACAGCATGTTTTCTAACCATTTTTGAAAATTAACCACCTTGTCACCGCAGTAATTTCTTCGGGATCACAATAAAACCTTCCATTTTGAAGAAGTTTGAAACGTACCGCGCAAAAAAAGAGTCGAGCGAAAGAATTATTTAGATATTTTCATTTAATTACTTAGAATTTCCGTCACTTAAAAGTAGGTATATCATTGCACCATTAACAATGCAATATTTAATTTATTTTTCCTACAGCTGGTGAATTTAAAACGTCTAATTCAAATATGATCTCTATTATGACTAGGGAACTATCTTACTCAAACTACCTCATTACTTTTGCAATGAGGCAACTACCAATAATATTTCTTAAGCATCTTTTATCAATTCACTATATTTATCATTGCAATGGATCCTAAAATGCTTCCTTTCGCAATAATTCACGCTTAAAATAGATAAATGGGCATAGGTTGTGATGAGAGGAAACCAAGAGAACTTCTCTTTCAGAGCTATTGGAGAACTCCACAAGCGACGGTCTCTGGAGTCGCCGAACCGCTATTATCAGTAATTGAGCACTCTCGACTATTAAAACAGGATCTGAGGATTACATAAACCGCCGGCTGGTGTATCAATGAGGAGGAGGAGAGGATGGATAAGACGACGAGCGCTCTGGGCCAATTACCGTTTCGGGCATCCATTAATCATGCGAGCAATTATCGGAGGCTGTCTTATAGGGCGGAGAAGGATGGAGGAGGAGTCGGTCTTGCTTGGATATTTGAAAAAGGGAAGAAGGGCTCCGTGAGATGTTATCTCTCGAAGGGAGATAGGGAAGGAAGAGTGAGTTTAATTCCGGAGGAAACGCAATCAGACAGTCTCAACTTTCCTTGGTATCCACGAAATAATGGAGAAGAAAGAAGGGCTTGTGTAACGTTAGGTATACACGGCAGAGAAGTAGATTGGTGAAAGAGCTAAAATGGAAGGAAACGAGAAGGTTTTTCGAAACCCAATGCCTTATTTGAGCATTCATCTCCTTAGTGTGTATTTAAGAGCCTAAAGACTTCGTATAGATGAACAAAAATTGGATTTTCTAGCAAAATTGGCGACATTTAAGCACCGAACCAATGTGAGCAGATGCTCAATTTTCTTAGTGTTACTTGAGCATCTGCGGTCCGCCTGGACCATTTGGAGGTAAATGAGCAGTTGCGGAACCTGATCAAATTTAAGACTCACCGCAACAATTAGCATAAGAAGTCTGTTCAAAAAATAACGGGAATTTCTTAAGTGCTCGGTAATGTATAGTCCTGTCGACGTCTGTTAGGGTGCGCTGCTTTCTTCACTGTCTCTCGGGAAACCATGGTTTACCATTCTTAAATATTATATTTAGTTTCTGTAATACCCCTGCACCAGTAGGTGGTGTTGTCGCCGTCGCAATTTGAGGCAATACCCGAGTTTCACGACCAAAGTTGCAACGTGAAATTTTACGTGAAACTTTTGAAATCTTACGGAATCCTTTGAACTTTTGAAGGAGGCTTACGGGAATAATTCTCTTAGTCGTAAACTGTGTTATAAGTGTTTTACCCGATTCAAAATTGGCTGTAAGTTAGTTCAAGATGATCCTCGACCAGGAAGCCCTTGGAAGTCAACTGATGGCAATAACCTTCAGAAAATTGAGCATCTCCGTCAACCGTCGTGTAACTGTTATAAAATCTGCGGGAGAACATAAAATCTCAATTGGGTCATTTCGTGACATTTTAACCGAAAGATTGCTCATATATCGGGTTACAGCACAGCTTGCTTCCTTTTTGATGGCAGCCAAGTAGAGCAATCTTCCTCTACCACGGAAACGCACTGGCCGCTCAGCATTTGTGAGTGATTTGTAAGTTTTGTGCAAAAAATCCAATGACTGTTCTCCTACAGCCTCCGTACACACATTATCTGTCCTCGTGTGACTTATTTTCATTTCCAAAATAAAAGTTAGTGGTTAAAAGATTGTCACTGTTGTCGTTTTGTCACTGTTGACTACAATATAGAGAAATTGTCTCGTGAAGTGTAGGTGTTTGCGAGTTTTGTTGCGAGTTTTTGAGAAATATTTTGCGAGGTGAAAACAACGCTTAAAAAAGGGTACCTACAGAAAAGGAGACTCTGAAGGGTATAAGGACCAATAAGTTATAAGTACTATAAAATGAATATTCTGCAAAAACTCCCATTTTTTGTTGAACAGATCCTGTACAATAGTTTTGAGAAGAAATATTAGTCATATTGTGATAGTCGCTCATGGTTTAGCATCAATATCCCATCCTCACACATTGCAAGAAAAATATGGTAAAATATGAGTAGTAGATGGAAAAAGAATACTTGTTTATATCTACACTATTGGAAATAAGTTTATTTGGCAAAATGCTACTCACACGCTTAAAAGTTATCTTAAAGACAGTCATCTGTTATTTTGGAAATGCGGAAATGCGCTCTAGCACTGAAACTGCATTCGACACGACGTTATCAACAATTGTGTGAATGTATATACTTACTGCTCCTTTGTCAGAAAGATGAAGTCACAAAAATATTAATTGAATCCTTCAAGTATTAAGTGAATTCTGTATCATTTCACCAATAAATTAAAAAATTCAGTCACATTTTAAAGAGAACTATCCTCCCATCTATCCATATCTCATCCTTCCAAGGATACCATATTACCGCACTTTCCCAGATAATCGCCAAAATACCATGGCAATTTTCCATAGGAAGAGGAATGTGTATGCACTCCTGTGAGTTAAGCCTGAAAAAACAGGGTATTTGTCACACCTGATCTCGTAAAAAAATCAGCAGTGCGTAGTTGTTATGTCTTCTAAACTATTTTTAAAAATAAACCGTATACTCCACGCAGTAACTTTTTTCAGGATCGCAAAAAAGGCTTTCCGTAGTGAATGAATTTGAAACGTATCGCGTGAAAAAAGTGAGTCAAGTTAAAGACCTATACTGATATTTTACTTAATTACTGCTAATTTTAGGGACTCAAAAGTATATTATTGTGCCATCAACATCACAATATATACTTCATTTAAGTAAATATTATGGTGTATATTGCTTGTATTGGGACTCAGTAAAATTTCGAGCAACTCTCGATAATGACGATGTTAAAAACTTTTTGACAGAGCAAATTTCAACAACCGCGTAACATGGATGATAATTATTTGAGATTGGTTGTATGATCGGTTTTATGATAGACTCTCGTAGAATATCACATGGTCGTTTGTTTTTCTTTTAATTAAGTTGGGTTGGCGGCGACATACCACCTTATTTATTCATTTATTGGTCGTTAAATCCTAAGATTGGTTGACGGCAGCCCTCCAACCTTCCCTATCAAATGCTAGTTCCCTCAACTCCTGGTATCTTATTCCTATGTACTTTCCTCTCTATTTGCTCCATGAATTATTCTTAGGCCATCCTCTGGGGACTCTTCCCTCAATTTTACCTTCAACGATGTTCTTCATAAATCCATTCTTCCTCAGGGTGCGTCCAATCCATCTTGTTCTTCTTATCTCTATGGTGTTTCATATGGTCCTCTCCACTTCTACTCTTCTGTAAACTTCATCGTTTCTCATTTTTCCATCCATTTTATCTTCACCATCCTCCTCCAGCACCAGGTTTTGAAGGCTAATGGTCTTTTCTGGTCAGCTTTTCCGATGGGCCATGCTATCGATCCGTACAGTGCTCTACGCTCCGCACGAATGTTTTCGCATACTGTTACCTGATTTGTAGTCCTATCTTCTTTTCAGCACAGCAGTTGTCTTTTTCCCATGAACACCTTCATATCTTGGGCTATTCTCCGCTTGATGCCCGTTCTACTTCTTCCGTCCCACGTGATGATACTTCCGAGATAGGTGAAGGAATACACTTACTCTAATTCCCCTCCTCTGAGGGTGACTTCTACATTCGGATTCTCTCTTCAGCCGAAGATGCAGCCCAGCATCTGAGTGACATAATGGCATTCCACCTCATTCATTAGGCAAAACCTCGCCATTAGAGCTGGCTGGCTTGCCCTGGCTCACTTTCACTGGGTTATCATTTGATTTTCCTCAAAATATCCGTAAACATGAACTTCTGTGTCCGTGGCTCACGAGCACTCACGTCTATGCCTCCTCCAGTTCATTTCAACTTCTTCGCTTACACATAGCAATCTCGTCTCCAGTGGCATCGCACCGCCTCGCAATCATGGACACTTTTCTCCTTCGAGTCGCTCTTTAGTTGATTTCATACCAACTTCTTTCGCCACGCACCTCTTCACCTCTCTGAGGAAGGCGAATTAATTCATTTTCTCTTAATTTCTTTCCGTCGACGCGACGTCCACATTTGCTCTCGTCCCTTATCCCTATTAGGGTGTTTTGGTTCCCTTGCTGTAGACTTCAATTTTGTTTTCATGGATGAGTGCACTTTTCAATTGAGGCGGGCCTACTGCTTGGGTATTTATATATTACTTAAAGACGTTTCAGGCGGGAGAATAATTGGGATCTTCTCTCATTGCCTTACGTAGACGGCTGTTGGCGTGGGGTTGTGTTAGGGGTGAGTGGTGGGGGGGGGGGCTATTTACTCTTGAGGCCGTATTTTTACAACATTCTATTTACAATATTCTGGTAGCGTGCAAGTTATTTCAATGGCTATTGTTGAAGAATCCATAATCCGTCGTGTTTGGGTGCATAAAAATTGAAAAGTCGTAGAGCCCACTTCGCATGATACATTTTACTGCACGATCCAATGCATGAACACTTCCATGAGGAAAATTGTACCGTGTGGGGCGTCAAATTTCATGATTGTCTAAGCGACCGAACGGGAAATAGAACCTGCGCTTGTTGGAAGACAGGATAAATTCTCGAAGTATGTAATGCAGAAGAGTTTAATGAAGGCACAACACAGGCATTTCGAGGAAATCGTATATTTAACATAATACAGCGAAAGCGCCTGATCACACGTTCCCCGTGTCAGTACGGGCCAACGTCTGCTTCGGCGACATCGCAAGTAGAGGTATATTTTGAACAAGCATCAAATAGCCCTTCACAATAAGACGTCCAAGGCGGACGAACACTTCAGTAAACGATCGGATCGGTATCCTTCCCCTTCTTATTACACATGGAACTCCATTCAACTGAAAGAACTCCTTCCAACACACTATCTCCTTTAATTTTATTGTACATTAAATGATGCATTCGGTCGCATATACAATAAAACGTACCCTTAAGGTGGCCTAGAGTAAACTCGTTGACAGTCCGACCGCTGTTGTCGTCTCAGGATCGCAAACCGAGACCAAAAAGGCAAGATCGCATGAAGAATATGCGTATAACAGATCGTGGTGACCTGGGCGGAGCTCATCTCATACTCGTAGCAAATCTGAGGGAGCTTACAGCAATCGCGAAAACTAGGGGCCTCATTACGGAGGTGATTAGCCCAATGGGAAGGGTAGAGAAAATGGATTGAGGGGAAGGAGAGAGATGGAAGAATAAGAGATCTTGTAAAAAAAAAAGAGAGACTTCAAGAGGCCATTCTCCAAGGTGAAATGCAGCATTTAAAATACAGGCAACTCCTCCTCATTTCACTGTTCTAAGTATCTAAGAATTACTTTGATGAAAATTAACTTACTTTCAACCGAGCTACGACTCTCAAAGCCAGATTTTCCTCGCACACAGTTACAGTGGAAGATCCATTGCACACGGAGTAATGTGAAGCAAACCAAGCCACACTACCATCAACCGGCAGCAAAAGGTTTTCATAAAATAGAACCATCCATTTTTGAAGATCACTTGATTTGTGGGATAGGCAAGGATTAAGTAAAACTTGTGCAATAAAGCAACAAAAAAGGCGTAAGAATTCCGCATATTGTGACGGATTTAGAGATTACCCTGTGTATAACGTGAAATTTTCAATGAATCCTTTGGGTAAGAATTTGGACAATCGACGTTTTGAGGAATGTCTACGCCATCTTCCTTAGGGCATTCATCAACTAATCCTTTCTATCACTGAGATTCTCCCGCTCATTTATCACACTCTTTCAATATCCCATATGAAAAAGGGCTTATCTCTTTCTCTATTGTCAATTATATGCGATTTAAGTTACTCATGATATTAAATTAGGCTACATTCTGCGATTGAGCTGCATGTTACCTAAAATTGCGCAGTCTACCTTCCTTAGCACTAGCCCCCAAACGAAGATGGCCGGTCCACACTATTTTCAACATTGAGGTTTTGATCGCGATAAATTCATATTCCCTGTACAGAAAAGTAACAGGCAAAGAAAACTTATCGGAAAAATAGCGGAGAAGTTACACGGAAAACACACACTGTCCATTAGTACTTGTCATTTTTAAATGACGGAGTAAAGAAAGAGGGTGGGGAAGAGGATAGGCAGCGTCAAAAATGCCAGATTAGGATTGGTATAAGGGAAAAATAACAGATATGTGCAGATTAAGCTGAACTACGAACATGGATTATGTTGTGACAAAACACATGACTGAAACGCTCGTAGACAAACACTTTAATTGTGCTTGCTTAAAGTTTAAGTTTTAAATGTTTTAATCGATAAAAATAATAATTTTTTTCATTACAGAATATCAAAATTATGACATCATAGTCTGCATTGATGCCTTAATAAATTAAGAAAACCATGCCGAACCTCCATGAAGGTAATTCAGCTTATAACTGCTTAACAGATATCAATTACTGTTTTTATCTTTTTTATTTATTTATCATTATATTAATTATAAATATCTCAAAAATCAAGCATTGCTACATCATATTTAACTACAGATCTAACTACAGATCTAACTACAGACAACACTACTTAACAACACGACTTAACCTTCAGTATTACTGCCATTAGTATATTTTTACTACAAAGCCCAGAGGTCAAAATTGGCAGCCGGAAGAGAAGGGACAACCCTGACAATTCTATTTTTATTATTATGTAGCCACGATGATGTCGGTAAAATATACAAAAATTAACAAAACTTTGAGAGTTTTGTCTCAATGCTAGCATCTCGCAAACTTGAGAAAAACGTTCTTAGTGTACAATGGGGCAATGCCAAACTCCGAGAATAATCATAAATACTGATCAAATTTAATCCACTTCACTTTCTGTTATTAAATTGAACGATGAGCAATCTCATGGACGACTTAAAAAATATGGAAAAGGGAATGGACGAGTAGAAAAAAATGAGTGGCCGAATATATATGAAAAAGGGAAACAATGACATAAGTTTCCGCCCTTTAATTTACTCTCTGTCCATTATCACCACTCACTGGTAATGTTTACCCTCATGAATCTGCAGGACTTGTCAATTAATGAAATTACTGAAAAAAAAACTTTCAATTTTCTCCCCAAACCAATCTCCGCGAGGAAAAAAACAGAGCTGCCAAAGTTTTATTAATGCGCCAAATTTCTTTTCCCCGCAGCATTTTTTTTACAATTTCATATTGAGATGTTGAGATTGGGCAACCTCCCAAATTATTCTGAGAGGACAATTGGAAAATATTATGCAAGAAATTTAAATAATTCAGTGATGATTATCACGCTTTTTTATGGAATTTTTTGACCCTTACTTGAATACAATTCCAGCTCATCTTCCCATCCCAGAGAAATCTATACCAGAGTGAGCGTCAAGAAAAGTTCTCCATGGGTATTTACCACAATAAACTTTATGAATTATATGGCCTTAATTTGACTCTGCGTTATTTTCAGAGTGCTACGATTTTCGATTTCTCATGGCTAAAGTGGCATATCGAAAGAGGAGAGGTTTGATGGCGGGGGTGGATCTGAGTAGAGACGTAAATAAAATGTTAGTGAAAACTCTGATATGGAGCGTGGTGCTGTATGTGCCGAATAATTGGATATTGCGAAGGGAGTATGTAAGTAGACTTGACGCGTTTGATACATGGGTTTGGATAAGGAAGGTTTGAGTGAGCTGGGTAGCGAGATGGACGAACGAGAAGGTATCGGATATAGTTGAAGAGGAGAGGAAGCAAGTGGCGGAGGTTCGGAGGCAGAGAGATGGGTGGAGGAGATATTGAAAAGAGAGGGAGTATTTTAGAGGATGGTAGGGGGAAGAACACTGGAGAAGCGTGGAAGAGGAAGGAAGAGGATAGGAACTCAGGAAGAAACAAGAAGAGGAAGACGTTATAAGAACTTTAAGCGGTATCCAAAGGCGGATCACGTCTATCACGGAAAACAGAAAGGAATGCCAGAAATCAGGGCGTTAGAATAAGTTTGTTCAACAACCTACCAATAAACTGGTAGAAAACTAAATGAACTGACCTGCATCGGTCGCAATTTCTCCTTCCTGTAGTAATGATTTCACTAGACTAACAAGGCTTCGATGCTGAAATCGAGAGCTGATAAAAAATAAACATTGGAAGCCATAATTACTTTTACCATTTGTTACACTAGGTAATAATTTTGGTTCAGTCGAAATATACTGAGATGAGGTTAAACCCTATTTATTGTAAAAAAAATCCACACATTATTTCACACCAATCACCTTGCAAATTCGTTTAGTTACATTTTAATGTACATACTTATAGACATAAACAATAAATACTTTATGAAGTCAATGTCGTTATCACAGTGGGCATGGTATTGAGCTTACTCTGGCTTACGTCTCCGGAGTTCGAAGTTGAATGATATCAAATCACCTTGAAAATCTAAAGGTAACACAATGCTTCGTGCTTTGCGGGACGCGCCCATTCGGTAAAAATGTTCTTCCCATGCATCCATCTCTCTTGCTTCGTCTTCGCCATTAAGCATGCTAGAAAATGTCTTATCCATCTCCTCAATTCCTCCATTATTTTATTTCATATCCTACAGGACTGACAAATAAAAAACCAGGAGAATTATCACTTTGCTGCCAAGGATCTACTGGAACGTTCGATATACTACAGCTGCTCGCGACTATCCGTCGCTTTGTGAGCTGGGGCACAGTTCTTTTTTGGATCTTTCCTCAACACGCCATTCTAATATTGCGGTGACAAGCAAATTATTTCCCTTTAATCCAATTGTTACTTACATGTCATGAGAAAAGCACGTAAAAATATCCCCAATTCATCCCTGAAAACATGTAAAATGTCATTGTGGCCCTAGTATCTCCCCGCAATTCTTCATACATACTCACTCACACACCTGGTCTTAGTCAAGTAGAACTTTCAAACCGCACTATTCTGAAACTTTCTTCTTATAGCAATTATTTAATTGCTTATGCCTTTATTTTTTAAATATAATCCGGTATCAATGGAATATACTTTTCGATTTTAATTTTAAAAATTTACTCTTAAACTCATTATCCCTTGGATTGAAAAAGAGAGTAGATACGGCTTGAAAAAGTTTTTTTACGAAACCGAAATTTTTAAAAAAGTTTTTGCAAAAAATGCTATCCATCTAAGATATACATCGCGCGCCATATCCACACATATTTTATGAACAATTATATGCTTTTTCGTAAATTACTTTAATTTTATTTATATATTTACTTAAATGAATCATCAAATGATAATGCTATTAATACTTAAGTTTTTGGCATGTCAAAGGCACAAGTGATCAATAAAATATGGCCGATTAGGGCAGGAGAGTGGTTTGAATATATCCCGCTACTACTGTTTACCAAGCGGTTGAATCCATTCCATTCTTTAAACCATAAACCCTCCTCTAGACTGGCGATTTCAAACGGAGGGAAAGGCTTCACCATCGGCCGCCTCCCTGAGATAATAAATAATAATATTTCTCGCCCATGTGAGAAACGAGACAGTATTGTACTCGAAGTAATTCCGTCTCCTGAATACTGTACCGCTGTCTGTCTATGGCACACTTATCCACGTTTCCGACTGTCGCCACTTCATAAACCCAACTCTCTCCCCAGCTTGGACGACCCAAAGACCCCCATCCTACCCCCTCCGCTACAGGTTGAAACCTCGAAAACACCCTCTATCCCCTCTCCCCCAACTCCTGCTTCCCCCCCTTCCCTCCTCTCATCCCGCAAACCCTTCCCCCCCCCCGCCCACCTCTCCCTCTCCCGTACCCGCCTCCCAAAGTTTGCCCCTTCAGCAGCGATCCAACAATAACCCCGACGAACGACCCTTTTGGAAAATAGAACGAGACGGTATCGAGACTGGCGCGTGTTTTGTGGGAAGGGGAGGGGAGAGGGCGTCGGTTGGAGGGGGGATGGGAGAAGAGGCGGCCGGGGAGGATGGATAAAGGAGAAGTGGTCCATACGAATGTGGGTGGGAGGAGGAAAGGGGAAAAAACAGAGGAGAGAGAGGGACGGGTAAAAGGTTTTAAGATGCTACCAAGGAGTGCACAGTAAACTTCGCACATGGAATGAACCGGAGCAAGCATCTCTTGGCCGGTGTTGTGACTTTTTGCATTGAGAATACAAGGAGCCAAAAAATATTACACTGTCTTCCCACGTGTAAGAATAAGTTCCTGGTCCTAATAAAGATGTTTCCTTGTGATCGTATGACTCGACACAATTGCCAAATTCCTAAATCTATTCTTTGGAATTGCTTAAAATTTACTGATGATCATTGGATGATTCACCAAAGCCATCGTTTATGTGTTAATATAACCTTACTTTTTCTATTAAGATGTAGAATTATCTTTGTAATAATTGGTTTTGACCTAATATACTTATTTTCGGATTTCAGTTAATTATTCACTCTAATTAAATGGTACACATCCCAAAAATCCACTAACTCACACAATTTGAACGATAAATTAGGATTATTACCGAATCGCCTCAATAAAATATTATTTTAATCATGGTTTTTGATCAACAAATAATATCAAAAGCCAGAAGAATCCCTTAAACTGTCGAACGTTTGCGGAGCGATATGCGAACAGCCATTTTGATAAATCTTGCGTTTACTGTATAAATAAGAAGACAAATTTGCCAAGTGATTTGTTGCACTCTCCTTGAGACAATTAATATTACGTCAGAACTGAATTCCACTCTGGAAACTTGAAATCTAATACGGAACTTTACTTAAAACCGACGTCTCGGTTCCTGTGTTTAAACGATGCTGATTTCAACGTGCAGTGACGCATTTCTTAAGGGAAATTGTTTAACTACGCTGCTTAAATCAACTGCGCCACATTGGTTTGGCATAGTTACTATATTGTTTACTTAACACTTGAAACAAATTCCAGTTATGTGGCTTCTTTAGTCCACGAGCACATTCTCTCCATGAGCGTACCTAAAATTATTCTTAAGATTATTTCGGTAGATCAGAGCTCCAATATTGGTGTTCCATCAAAACACTTGACTCGATATCTAGCCCGTGATTAGTCGTTAACTCCAAGAACCGGATATAACATGGGTATTATTCTTGTACCCCTTTCCAGTGCAGATTATCCGATTCATTCTCCATTCTGATACCATAACACCCTTCATGCGTCATGGTTTTAACCATGAATATATATTATGGATTCGGATGTTCGGCATTGTTGCCTAGGCTACGTGTTGCCTAAATTTCTACTTTTAGTTCACCCAGTCCTTGGCGCTTCTTCGATTAGAGTCCTTTCTGTTGTTATTGTAAATAGACGTAGTTGATTTTTGCCAACGTGAGACTGTGGTAAATATTCAATAACGATCGAGATATGAATTACTTGATGCTTTGAAATAATATCTTGCTATTTTTGTTATCTAAAATTTACTTTTTAAATGCTAGAGAGGAAATATCTAATACAGGAAATGTGTAAAAGTTTTATAAAACGTTCATCGTGTGCCGATTACGATATTTGCCATAATCCGATTATAATTGGAATGCATAAAACCAGTTTTGTCTAAATAAAGAATTCAGAATGCCTTGTTTGAACAGAACTTGCTTCGTACTAGGCTGCAAAACAGGGTATGCGTCTACGAGGACCCAAAATAGGAGACGTGGATTGAAAAATAAAAATCTATTCAAGGCGGCGGTAAGTGCATTCCTTTTTACCAACACTGCAATGATGGCCATTGGGAATACTCATGAAGTCAATTCGCTTTATTATTGAATTTCCGTATAGCGATATTCACGAAGTGCTATGAAGTTAATTGTGCATTTGTGTAATTAAATTTGGAGAGGAATAAAATATATCTGTAGACCGGACGATATTAAACAAGTGTATAATTACATCCCGCGTGTAGTACTACATTTTTTATCCACTTCCCACTGCATTATGATTAATTGTAAGTAAAACCTATGTATATTCATGGTAAAACCGGTAAGACGTTTTTATTTACAATCTGTCGACTGTATTTACATTTGAACTTCCGTCTTTCGTCACTAGGCGGAACTACTTTCCAAAAAGTTGTTTGTTTACTGGAATTCTATACAACGCTTTTTGGCAACGAGATCCCAATCCATAATATATATTCATGGTTTTAACCATGCTGATTTTAGGTCCATTGTCAGAAATGAAGAGAGCATCGAGAAAAAGGACTTTTGACCTCGGTATATTGGTATTTTATCGATAACTGCCCAACTGTTTCACCTGAGATTCAGTATTTATGATATGTAGAGTACGAGGAATCTATTGTAACAAGGGCCCAAGGGCAATAAGCTTGTATTTACTCACATAATAAAAACATTAGAATCAGTGCAGAGGATTTTTTAACTTATTTGAAATCACGGTATATGGTTCAAATTTTCACTGTCGGATGGTAGAAAGATAAAGTCTTTCATTCTTGCGTTTAATGTTGTTTTACGTTCCGTTTTTATTGAAAAATTACGTTTTCAGCATTTCTCATAGGTATTCTGAGCAATTGCTATTATAAGGAAATTCCTCCGGGTGTTTTACGATTTATATTATTAATCGAGATATTTCTGTACATATGCTTGGATTTTTTCCTCGAAAACAGCTCTAATGATTTTGAATAAATTGTCGGATATAGTAAATGCAGACCAACAAATTCGATTCAGAAAGGTCTCATATATGAGAAAATTATTTTATACTTAAAAAATCAATTTTTTAACATGGGCTTTATCGGTAACCAAGGTGGTTAGTAACCACTGATTACGCATCAAAGAATTAAAGTACACAAAAATAGATGTATAGCCATTGAGGTGTATGGAGATGGAACTACGTCATCAAACCGAAGCCTAAGAAACGAAATAACAACCATGATTTTTATCCCTGCTCTTTCCTTACTTTTTGATGAATAGCACGACAGAATGGACGAATTAGAGAATGTAAAGTATGAATATCAACATTCTGTTTGAAATGTCAGGCTAGTCACTCCTGCAACATATATTCGTCATTAAAAGTTTTGGATTCCACTCTCTTTTACGCTAGCTTTCACCGGGAACACGGATTATTACTACTATTCATAAATAAACAATGTATTTACGGGGAATGCATATGAAATAAATAAATGCATGTTGGTTTATAGTACATTATCAATGGAAAACATCGTGAAATTGCTAAATTATTGCGTTAGCCCAAACGCGCTAGAGGAAAATGAGGGTCAACGAAGATGGTGGACTGCTTTTAGCTTCTAGCTTTGGCCATCATAGCAAGTGCCCTACCATATCCTCAATAGGTACAGCATACATAGAGCAATACAAGTTTTTTATTACAGATTGGAAAGTTACGCAGAGGAATTTATTCATTTGAGAATCGTGATACATATCAACAACTTAATATAAATTTGGATGAATTTTTTTAAGGAAAAAAGCCGCCCATTGTACATCATTTTTGCCTCTTTTAATAGCCATTAATAAAACCTGCGGATATTTAAATTTTTTAAAATGTCCTAATAATGGTAAAGAATGATTCAAAGTGTAGGGCTACAATGAGTAACCACTCCTATAATGTAGAGGTTCTACTGAGAGTGTCGAACTCTCAAAGCAGCATAGTACAGCTGACTTCTATGGCAAACAGAACCAGTTCATATACGAACTTAGTACACAAAAGAGAGAAATACCACTGCAAAACCTTATTATAGGCCTTTAAAATCTACAGGGCATCTAAATAAAGTAACACCGTAAGGAAAAAATACGAGATTTTCTTCAATATTCTTAACATTTCAGTGTACTTGTATGGTATTCCTATTCTGTTAAGCAGGTTCGGATGAGGTGTGGAAAACATTGAAAAAACTCCAACCGTAAATGTGATAAGCTACTACTGCCTCATACTGACAATATTTGTCTAAGTTCTACAAATTTCCTTCTCTCTCTACTTAAAGCACTTAACTGTCTTCCTTTCTTTTCCGTCCATCCTAAATCCCCCCTTTCAATCGCAGCCTCTAACATTTGCTTCACATCACCTGCTCCACCAAACTCTTCGGCCGTTATCGCATTTTCCTTAATTATTCTTCCTCTAAAATACCAAGTGCTTCTTTGTCCATCTTCCTTCCTCCCTGCCTTGCCTCTTCCGTGCCTCGCTAAACCCATTTCTCAAAGGCCTCCGATCTATTCTCATCGTCCTTACACAGAGTCTTAATTTTGGCCAATCCATCTGCGCAGCAACTCAACGCCAAATATCCCCTAAAGATGATTAATTTACGTCAGACGGAGGACCAAGTTCCACGTTCTCCAGTGGCAAGAGCGCACGGTTCTTGGCGCTGGAAACATCTTCCGATCTCACAAGGATCCAAATCTCTAACGGCATCTGACCAGCAAATTTTGGGTTGTCCAATGAGTACTTCCACTCAGGCGAACCACCCAGAAACCAAAGAGGTCGCTTGAATAAATATAAAATGTCATAGTTCCTCCTCGTTACTTATATTGAAATGCTATCATTACTTGTCTTACTTATAAAATTAATAAAAGACACTGGTTGACTTGTCGATTTGACTCAAATTGGTCCCATTTTCTTAATGATACTTTGATAATATCTCTACGCTTCATACATAAAAAATACAACTGATATCGTCTTGTTTCAATGAAGTGAAACCTTTTTTATTGAAAAAAATTATCCACCTAACATGACTATCGTGCCATATATGCCCCTATTTATTATCATCATAATGAGTGATGCAGTTATTTGTTGAAAATCATTTCAATTTAACATTTTTATTGATAAATTTTTAATTTTTGTACGTTTCCAGCCCTATTAATTCAAATGTTTTAGGAGCATTTACAGCTAAGTGTGCTCATTTCTAATTTTTTTAAATTCATTTCAATTTGATAAAATCAACATATGCATAATTTTCATGCATATAATAGGATTTCATTTTCATTTCTAAGTTTCCTAGAAGTTTCCGACCGAATTACTGCAACATAAAACGTAACGTCGTCATGTTGTGACAACATGGCTCTGTTTAAGCTCCCCGTTGTGAACAAGCTATAGGCATCAGCATGCTCTTAGACGGAATGGCTATTTTAACAGTTATAGATTGTGTATTGCTTCCCTGTTCAATAATGTATAGACGAATGCACCAGATAAGGTGTTTGTTCATGTCCCCAAAATGAATGAAAAAAGAAACCAATGACAAGCTTTCTGCTGAGAGGAACGCCGTAAAATAATCAGCGCCATGACAGTTTGTTTCATCTTTGAAGACCGCTTCAAGGTTTGTAACCCCGGAACAATACATAAAATCCTGTATTTGGCTCATTGAGGCTCAGCTATAACCTAAGGCAAGAGCTTGCCTTGCTCGTGAAATTGGAGTATTTTTCTCACCGGTGCACAGTGGTCCGAAATCGGAAAAAGCCGGACAAAAGTCCAAAATGGCTTTTTTTGAGATAGAGACTTGAAACTTAGCGTAAATACTCATAAATGATTACCAATTATAGATTTATATGCCATTTTACAAAAACACGACTCGTTACCGAGATACAGTAGCCCAAACATGATCAATTTTTCAAAAACACGCGCGATCTCGTTTTTCTTCGAAAATCTTTGAATATAAGTAGGTGGTGTTGCTTTGGTATGATTTTTATGGAATAAAAAACGCTATATTCCTTTGACTTGGTGCTTTGCCTATATTTTCCATGACTTTTGAAGATTTTGACTCTCATCTGTCTGGTTTTGCAACGCAAAATGGCGTACCCGTTTTTCACGTGAAATTGAACATAAAGTAGACATTATCTTTCGTTTACGAAATATATAACTCGGGAAATTTACATCACAGTGTAAAGTAGAGATTTCTTAAGAATACTAAGCAGAAGTCTTGGAAAAAAGTTTGCGACGAAGGAAATGAGAGCGATTTTTCGATCGCGCGTCAAGGCTGAGCTACACGACGCGGGACCCTGAGGCTTGGTAACTGCGGTCGATTTTTCAAGTTTTTTGAAAATTTATTCTTGAAAATCGTCATTTAAAGCCCGGCACGTAGTCAGTATTGATCTAAAACACTATACTGAGGATATTGCCAGGATTATGGATCGATTGACTACACCATTTCACGCATTACTCTAGTGAAGATGCTAGGGATTGGATATTTGTCGGAACCATCCCACGTATAAGAAATATGCTTCGGGTATGAAGTAGGGTTAAGAGATTAAGTCGGCATGCTAAAGAGAGAGAAATAAACTGTTTCCGGGAAAGGCAACAACCGATACTCTTTTTCCCTTTTCACCCTCACCAAGGGGGGTCGCGCGGAAAGGAGCGTTTTATGACGACGCACAGCCTTTGACGGTATTTAACGGGTTCTTCCACAAGGGTTTTTTCCTTTCCCCGGCAGAAATGCATGTCAACTTGCAGTTTTATTTTGGAATCTGTGAAGAAGTGTCGTGCTTGTTGTCCTAGTGTCGTGTCGTGCTGTAGTGTAATTCTCAAGTTCATGTTCCCAGTGATTTGGTTCGGGCTTTATTGAATTCCCACTAGCTATTCCCGGAGTTGAACAGCGCAGTGATTTTCCAGCTTGAATTTTTGCAAGGTGAGTTTTTTTATGTTTTCCATTTCAAAGGCGCCTGTGTTTGCGTACTACTTCAACGAAATTGTTAAATGACTTATCGATTTTTACTCTTGGTCGTGGTCAAACCAATGTGAAAGCTAGGGCATACTTGACAAAGGAGGATATAAACAACATTATGGGAAACTCAAGAGAGTGAGGGGATGGAAGGAAGATACACGGCAAGGAATTTATCAGGCAGAGGCTGGGTGATAAGGATGCCGCAGGTTTTGCACCGCGGGCGAATGCAAGGCGTCGGAAGGGATATAGAAGTACTGGAAATTGATTTAGAAAGAGGTTTAGTAATTTTAAAGAGGGTGGAGAGGTTGGGGGGGTGTCTAAAAGTGAGAGAAGGACAGCGGGGGAAAAATTTTGAGGTGGTAAGATTGTCAGAGAGGATGGGGTAGATGTTTTTGATTATACGACGGATGGAGTGAACTCCAGGGAAATAGGTGGTACAGAGGGAGATTTGATCATGAAGACACTTATTAAGAGAGGGAGATTTAGAAGAAGATGGTCGTTGTAGGATTTTTTTCTGAAGGAGACGCTCAGGGTAGCCTCTGCGAAGGAGGGATTGGATGAGATTAGAGAGAAAAAGGTCAAGAGAGTCGGGGTTGTTGCAGATTCGGTGACCACGGATAGAGAGGGAAAAGGGGAGGGATCGTTTAGTATGGGAGGAGTGGCAGCTGTTAAAATGGAGAATTGTTGCTTGTTGGTAGGCTTGAGATGGACAGAAGTGTAATTTAAGGTTACTGAGGGAGATGTCTACATCCAGAAAGGTGATGTTGGAGGCAAAATGTTAGAAGTGAAGGAGACAGAGGAGGATTTTAGGGAAGAGATGAAAGAGTTAAGGGAATCAAGGCCATGTGGCCACAGAAGAAAAATATCGTCAATGTAACGAAGCCAGATAAGAGGTTTAGGAGAGCAAGATACACGTAAGATAAGTAAGCATATACAAGTAAGATAATCAAGCATGGATTCATGAGATAGCTAAGAATCTTCGGTTAACTGAATGAATTCATAAAAATTACATATCTGGTGACCTGCACACATCCAATAGCAGCGTCACCGTAGGATGACCAGCCAGATTTGAACGGAAAAAATTATCAGCACTTGTCCAGCAATCGGCAATAATCATTGTAATCCTAGTAATTGACATTTTAAAACGTTTAAAAACAACTGACATCTAAAATAAATTACCCCACCTTGGTGCCCCAAAGTTATTCTTCCCTCACCTCTGTGCATATTTTGTTGTCTACCACATTTTGCTAAATCCTCATGCTCTTCAGTCATGCAATTATAAATAAATGCAAATGTAATCATTTATTCTTATTTAAGAACCAGGTAAATAATGTCTTATCTCGAAGGACCCATTTTTAAGATGGAAAATCACTAAATAATTTTAAGAATCGACCTATCAACGTGTTATTTAATGTTACTAGTTAAATACCTACTGATGAAACACTAGGAAATTTTGCTGAGATGAGAAATGGGTAAAAGCATCAGCAATTAACTCTTGTCCCGATAAGATGAGACAATTATGGCAAAACATGTCACTCTCTGCCGCTTTTTAGTCCTTGACAGTAGCTCTTTTGGCAGAATTTTTCTCATCATTTACCTCCACCGTAGTATTGTAAATATTTCCCCTAACCTTGTGTTCCAGTATCAATCGAGCATTAACAGTGAAGTTTCCATTTTCTGCCATCCCTCGAGCCCTGCACATATCCAATAGCAGAGTCACCGTAGGTTGACCGGTCAGATTTCATTGGAAAAAATAATCGGCAATAAGTTCTTCCCAATGACATAACTATTTTGTAATAAATAAATAACCACTAAACAGATACGAAAAAACAAAACTGTTTCAGGCGCTACTTTGTGGAAGTTTTGGATATTCATGATGAAAAGAAGCGGCAGGGTGAAATAACATCGAAACCCCTTTGTTTAATGGTGGTGGAAACTCAAATTTTAGTGAACATTCATGCACAGATAACTATTTTAGACATTTTGACCCTGAGATTTTACATGTCACTGACAAGGGTTCTAAGTTGGATTTTTCAGAGCAATTTGAAATTGTAAATAGCCCGCATATTTTATGAAATGACCATAAGTTTCCCACTCATTTCCCCCTCCTTAACATAAAACTTTCCTCTTTCCACAACAGACAACCGTCCTAGTCATCCAATATGTTCTCGTTTACCTACAAATTACTCAGTTTTCACCCAATTGTACTCATCCTTTCCGACGCCTTTACGTCCCCTTTACCAGTATACCTCCACGCCCCCCTTCTCCTCTCTCCTCTTTTTCTCCCTCTCCCTCCACCATTACTGTACATATACTCAGCCACTCAAGTCAGTTGTAACTTGAAAATGGCACTCAGTTGCTGAAACCCGGATCGGTTTTAATTTAATAAATTAGTGAGGAATTAATCAAGTAGCTTCTTTTCATCATGAAGTTGCGAAAAAGTTTGAGTTTCTGTCCACAATATCGGCGTCCTGAGGGTAGCACAAGTTTTTCTCGTCCCATCCCTACGCTAGTATAGTCTTCGTTTTTACATAAAAATCTTCCACAACTAGGGTATCAACGAGGAGAGGATTTCACGTGTATTCTTAGACAAATCTACTATCCATCTCGCTATTTGGAGCTCCAGTGGTCACGATAACGATTGACCCTGCTACTGACAGAGATGACCCATTTCTCTCTGCTATTCAGTCACTCGCTCCAGCAAGAGATCCGTACGTTACTATCATGTAAACCAATCAGCAAACGTTTTCATTCCTTGAAGAAATTGAAATATTTTGGCGAACTTGGACTCAAAGTATCTCTCAGTTTGTTCTGTCTACGCTACCAATAAATGATGAATCCGATTTTTTTATGCCTTACATGATATTCAACGATTAGAATTGAAACCGGGGCTCGAGGAATTTCCCCAATATTCACTTCGGCGATCGCGTATTTTAATGGCTTCTATACTGTATCAATCCGGTTACTTCCAGGAAAATCCAAGTTTTCTCCTGTCCAACGATAACATCAGCTTCCACAACTCTATTCCATTTAACTGTACAAAAAACAAAAAAATAAAATCGCCAAAGGAAAAGAGTTGAAAAACAGAAAGTTGCTTAAATATTCATCAGTAAGCATGGCCTATTACGTTCCATAGACTAGGTCGTTGCGGAAAGAGGATATTTATGCTTGAGAAAGAAAAAGGCCGCTGGAGCGAGACATCTCCCGAGTCAAAATAGAGACTATGCGAAAATTTAAATTTTTTATTTAAGCAGCCTAAATACCCAAAGAGTAACTATTGTTAAATTGAAAATGCACGACTTGTTTTAAATGACTAAAATTCTCAGTAATCAACTAAGTTAACGTGGAAAAGCTTTAAATTTGAATGATTTTTTCAAACAGCACTGTTTCGCGCTGAGGAAGGCAAAACTAAGAAGAAATAAAAGCCGGATTCAAAATATATATATATATATATATATATATATATATATATATAGTGGACTGTAAGTACATGTACGCGTTACAAAAAAGGAACTGAGATCCAATCACTTCCACAATGTGCCCAGCAACCGCTGACTGACAAAAGACAAAAAAAAAAACAAAACAATAATGAAAAAGGCAGTGAGCGCAATTTAAATGTCTTGGCGCCAACAAGCACTAAAAAAGCTGTCTCTATACATTTTTTCTTCCATTCAGAAAATATCCTACACGCAGTGAATTATGCATCCATTTTTTTAATTGGATTAGAAAGCATACAACCCACGCACTGTTGTGTTCCGCAATTTTTTTTTAGTAAAGACTCCATCGAGAGTCAACACGTGCCAATACTAATGGAAAATGAGTGTTTTTTGGTGCCTACCTCACAAAATTCAATGATAAGTGGCTAACAATTTGTGAAGCATAGAAAGAAAATCAGACCTCTTTTTTTTAAATGAGCCGTCATCCATCAAATTTTCTGTGATATGATATTTTTTATAAATTTATTTAAATTATTCATACATGTCATTATTTAGTACACGAATACAAAGTTTAAAGCGATCAACATGCAAATATGCATTAACACAAATCGCTCCAACCACCTTAAGGGGTGGAGAACAGTGGAAAGAGTAAGTTAGCTATTGTCTTTTTCAAATGTCTTGGGGGCTAGGAAACAGGCCTAAAATTCATGGGGGCAAACATTTTTCCAATATTTTTGCAAAATAACGTTAAAATATGTTTACTAAATATTCTGATGTTTATATCCCGATCCCGATGACCATATTTCTGAAACCAAAGACAATGACTGCTTTATGTAAAATTTCGCCTGAAATAAGTGTCCGCCATTTTGTGACATAATTGCACAAAAATATCAACAAAAATATCTTATACTTTCTTAATTTACGGGTGAAGAACTGTGCTGACAAGTGATAATGTTTTATATTTCATTTAAATCCCTCCATTGCATCACCATATGTGTAAATATTATGATTTTCGAAGAAAAATGAAAATGGGGATTTCCTTGTAAATTAGGTCATGTTTAAGCCTATGTATCAAAGTAACGGCTAAGACTTCAGGAAAATGACTTGTCAATCCGTAATTAGCAATCTTTTTTGATTAAAAGAGCTAGGTTTTAAGCATGTGCCTAAAAAAAAGCCATTTGGACTTTTGTCCGGCGTTTTTCGATTTCCGACCACTGTGCCGCGTGTTGTTCTGGTTACACTTTCCATCTGTTTTCCTCAAAAATACGAATTATAGAGAAAAAAATGAATCTGGCGCTGCTGTATGATGCCAAATTTCGATAATCAATGCATTTCTACCACAGTCCTTGTGCTTCGCAGATAATTGTAAATAAATATACACATATATTTACATGACCTAAATAGAGTATTCAAATAAATCTACATAGCGTATGAAGACCAGAGTATTAAACTTCAGAGTTATTGAATTTTATATACTTTATGAACAAAGAAGTCACAAATATTTACTTTATGTGATACAATCTTGTCACAATAAACACCTCCGAATGAAAAAACAAATATTTACACTTTTAACAATATCCGGCTCTCTTAAGGAAAATACATTGTTTTCTTTTAGTTGTGTAAGACATGCTCAAAGTCATACAATAGGGATTTTATAGAATGCGTTGCGATATTATTGCCAAGTCGAAATACCACTTTGAGCCTCGTGAACTCCAAAACACACCCCAGAGGGTTAACGGGAGCATTCGAGGAATACCAGTGAACCAGCACTACAGGTTCCGGGCGGGATGAAGTTTAGAAGACGTGCTTGCTTTCTTAATTACAATTTCGCTGACTGTGAAGAAATCGAACTCTGTATCCTCCACTGTAAGTTTGATTCGTAACAATGTGGACCTTCCACCTTGTCAAATTTTAGAATTTTGAATTTTCTAACTGTTATGTACCCTAATTCCCTTCCCTCGTTTTCCACCCCCTGCCCTCCCTCTAGTCATCTCTTTCTCCTGTCTTTCCACCCACTTCTTCTCTAACGCCATGCCTTTTACCCGCTCTCCTCCTATGACTATACACTGTGCACACAGAATCATTTGTTTCCTGATAACGATTAATAATCATTGAAGTCCGGGTCGAAGAAAATTTTATCCTTGTGGCAATTTGCTCATTTTGTTTCTGCATTCTGCAAAAATTCCACTCAATTTCGCAATAATATTTCGATTTTATGGAAATATATCTGATTAATTTTTATTGCATTAAGTTAGTTTGATCAGGATGGTCCTCTAGTTATAATGGAGACCACATTCAAATTTTATTTTATTTTTTATTTTTCACAAGCTGCAAGAAGCATGAGGTAAACATTTTTACACAACTGCGCAAAATTATTGTTTTATATGACTGAAATTCTCAGTGATCAGGAAATATGCATGCATGAGTATTCAATTTAACTTACATCTTTACGCCATTCTGGGGAAATGCTCTCAAATTGGAAGGTCTTTTGGGATTCTGTAATAACTTATGCTGTGACTGTATCACTTATTAGTAGTAAATACACTAATGTTGTTACAAGACAAGACCCCTGTTTTTTGTACGCCCCCCAGTTCCGGTCAGCGACATTCCAAAAATCCTTTACAGTTGTTGCTTCAAATTTGTGGAATAACCTCCCAAAATATGTAAAAGACAGTGCTACACTCACAATATTTAAGAGAAAACTTATTAAACATTTACTTGTTTGTGATCCAGTTACTTAGATCATGTCTTTCTGTTATGGATTTTGTTCATTGCTATGCCTGTGGTAAATTTATGTGTTTGAAGAACTAACCTCTGTTCAAGTTCAAGTGTAAATCCCAGAGTTCAAGTGTAGTTTTCTTTTTTGTACTCTGGTTGTTGTACGATTCCATTCTTAATTTTTCTATGTACAGATCACTCTTTATTGGGTTCCTCATGGTTTTTTGTTTGATGGCTTTACTAATTTTTATATGAACGAATTATTCTTTATTTGTTTTCTGATGGAGTATATGATTTATTTTCTTGTTATTTGTCCTTGCACATCACATTATGTACTACCTTGTTCTAAAGGAGTTCACTCCTAGAATAATACAATAAATTTATTATTATTATTATTATTTTCAAAAGTAGTTGATAAAACATACAAGTTTTTTGTCTGTTAAATTTCTAACGAGATCTAATGTTGGAATATTAAAATATTCTAGTAATGGTCCACTAAATAGGTTCATTCGGAGTTAATAGAAAAATCGTGAATTGGATAAGTAAGCTTCTCAGCGATCGAAAACAAAAAGTATTTATTGATGGATTTAGCTCTGATATGGTTGAAGTCACATCAGGTGTTCCACAAGGAAATGTGATCGGCCCTCTTTTATTTATTATTCATATTAACGACCTAAGTTCTAGAGTTAGCAGTAAAATAAGATTATTTGCAGACGATACAGTTATCTACCGTGAAATGAACGAAGACGTGGACTTTGAAGCTCTGTCATCGGACATTAACAACGTTCATTCGTGGTGCCAGGAGTGGAAGTTAGAATTAAATATCAGAAAATGCAAAACAGTCCACTTCCTGCGAAAGTCATCACAAAAATGCCATACCTATGCTGTGAGTGGAGTAAACATAAAATCTTCAGATACAGTAAAATGTCTTGGAATTACCTTAACATCTGGTATATCGTGGGGATTACACATATAAAACATATGCGGCACAGCATTAAAGCAATTAGGTTTTTTTAATAGAAAGGTCCTCGAATGAAAAAGTGAGAGAGAGATGCCACTTCACTCTGGTTAGGCCACACCTCAAATACGCTGCGAGCATTTGTGACCCTGACCATAAAGATTTAACCAAAATAAATTAATAAAATATAAAGGAAAGCAGCGTGCTTCGTTAAAAACTGCTACGAGCGTACATATAGTGTCTCACAACTTTTAGAGGGATTAAGGTGGGAGCCTCTAGAGACTCAGAGGCCACACGCTAGGCTTAGGCTGCTTGATAAATTCAGAACTGATATTTTTCAGAGCGACATAGAGAATATTATCATGACTCCTCACTACATCTCTAGGTCTGACAGATGCGATAAAATAAGATAAATACACTGCCGAACAGATAGGTACAAAGACTCGTTCTTTCCGCAAACAATAAGCGATCACAATAAAAATTAAGCTCACTAAATATACTCCTATGATTCATGTCACCATTTCATCTCCAAAAAATACTTACACCTTTACACGGCTGGTGACCTAACACCCCCTGCCACACGCCCATGTGGCGGCTCGCGAGGTATTATGTAAATATAGATGTAGATTCCTTACGACCCGGGATTCGTCACATAATGACATCTTCAGGTCTGGTATGTTATAAATTTCTCATTTTTAAAATTAATTTTCTCCAGAGTGAACACCCGTACCATTTACCACGTAAAGCGTCCGACATTTTTTTTGGAATATGCCTTGTAAGTAAGTGCTGAGGAAAATTTTGGTATTTCATGGAAAGGTGAAATATTTTTCGCCTATTAAAGAGAGAAAAAAATTCATCGATTTCTAAGTGAAAATGATATATCTTTCGAAATACATTAATTGCCAATTTTTCCGCTCCGCACAGCAGAGTCCTTGGCGTCGTCGTAGATGCGCGTCCAAGATCTCCTCCCCACCCCCCTCCCAGTTCCTCATTATCGGAACAAGTCGGGATGGGAAGAGGGAACGTGTGACGTCACGCTCCACGCCGCCCTAGCCAAAAAGCCAACGTCGGCGTGGACGAGCGTAGTCAAAACCCACGCAGGTGTTGTTCAGAGGGGAGGTGGATGAGATCGGGTGGAGGGAGGGAAAGGGGAGGGAGACGTGGCGAGGGGAAGGGAAGGAGGATGAGAGAGAGGAATGGGAAGATTGGCGCAGTGTCGGAGACGGGTCGTGCTGATTGCGCCCTCCCCTGCGGGAGGCGGGTAAGGAAGGAAGAGACCGCGGGAGCAAAACACAGCGTCTGTTTTGCCTCGCTCACCCACCACCATCGCGGCAACCCTGCACGCATTCGCAATGCCTATCGTTTACCCTCTATGGACGAGCGAGTCAAATTTGTTTCGTTTCAAAATCATTGAAATATCTGCTTTCTCAGAGGCTTTTCCATTTAGTTGCTGCGCAAGAATGAATTTAATAGACATAAAATCTTCAGATACAGTAAAATATCTTGGAGTTACCTTAACTTCTGATATATCGTGGGGATTGCACATACGAAACATATGCGGCACAGCATTAAAGATATAGGTTTTGTTAAGCGCATAACAGGATGGTTCTCGGAGGAAAAAGTGAAAGAGAGATGCTACTTCACTCTGGTTAGGTCACACCTCAAATACGCTGCGAACATTTGGGACCCTGGTCATAAAGATTTTACCACAAAAATAATAAAATACGAGGGTAAGCAGCGCGCTTCGTTAAAAACTGCTACGAACAAACATATAGTGTTTCACAACTTTGAGAGGGATTATGGTGGGAGCCCCTAGAGACTCAGAGGCTACAAGCTAAGCTTAGGTTGTTTGATAAATTCAGAACTGGTGTGTTTCAGAATGACACAGAGAATATTATCATGACTCCTCACTACATTTCTACGTCTGACAGATGCGATAAAATAAGAGAGATACTCTGCCGAACAGATAGGTAGAAATTTCGCTCTTTCCGCGCACAATAATCGACCACAATAAAAATTGCGCTCCACTGAATACACTCCTATAATACACGTCACCATTTCACCTCCCAAATCATACATCTTTACACGGCTGGTGACCTAACACCCACTGCCACACGCCCATACGGCGGCTCGCAGGGCATTATGTAGATGTAGATGTAGAATCGCAACGCTTCGGATTAAGCGTGTGGAAAATTGTCTCTCTTTCGGCGGTTTGTCAAACAATTTGAATAGATGAATGTGTGACCCTTACCACTGACGATGGCGTGCCTGGTAGAGCACTGAAATAAATAGTTTCAGCTGTCATATGAAGAAAAGTTTTAAAATGACACGTTATGAAGGTAATGTTGCAGTATACCTTGTTGAAATATCATTATGTAAAGTATTATTTTAAATAAAACATGCAATACAAATACGTCACGTTTCAAAATAATTGTTATTATCAAATAAATTCCATTTTTTAATGCTTAAACAGCACTTTTGGAAAACTAGTGCAGAAGCAGTATTTTTTTATGCTCATGTTTCATAATTCCATCAATAGAGGGTTAAGGTCTTTCACTATCGATTGCATTCTTCCTTCGATTCAGGTCTTCGCAACGTAAACAAGTCCGCCATTAATGTACTCATTTTTATACATTCTTCATGACTATTGCACAGGTTGTTCTAAATTTTTCTTAGTTTGATAGTGCATTTGTATTCGAAATGACGGCTTGAGTCGCATATTTGTAGGTTGCTTTGGGTGTGCTGTGGCAGTAAATAGGTAGTAAGCACATTGGTGGCATCCATATGATTCTAATGATTAAGAAGATCCATATCGAGATAGCCACGGATAAATCAAATCGAACGACCCTGTACTATCGTAACTCAGTGCTGGTCTTACCAGGGCATCGCAACGAACAAATGTAGAGCAAGTGAACAAAATAAGGAATCCCACATCCCGGTGGCGTTTTGAAGGTTTCGAAATGTTTTTAGAAGCAAATTACACCTTTCTTTGCTTTTCCATCAAAATAGAAGCATCTGTGAATTTAAATAATTGACTTTTTAGTTTGCGGTGTTCATCATTCTCAACAGAAACGAATTGGTAAGTAATTTTTTATTACTAAAGAGTGTGAAACATTAGGATATTTAATTATTTTCTCTCGACTTCTGTGTCGTTGTGAATTTCGCCCAAAAAACAATTAACCCAGCTCAAAATACGCGCTAGTAGACTTTCATTTGTTTGTTGACTTTCTGTGCATTTTCATGGATTCTTCCTTCTTTTTATACATTCCTTCTCCCGGAACACAAATTGGGGTTATCGATCGCAGCAGTTCACCCGTAAAACCAGACCGCTGGGTTTGCACGGCAAGTATACGAAACCATAATTGGTACCATGAAGGCACTGCAATAGGGTGGTATATTAACACCCAAACAAGAGGAGTCCCGTATTGAGGTGCCGAGGAAAGTGTGGAAAGCAAGCTTTAAGAAGTCGAATACTCACTTGTGTACTAACCTCCCCAATTTCGCTGATCATATTCGCCTTTCTTTGTAATTCTAACGGAATTATGAGATTCTAGCAGCAAACCAATTCAGTGAATCTTCATCGAGGTCGTTTCTGGTCACGCTGCCGTTAATGTTTATTTCATTCTGTATCACAATCTATTTAATTACATGCCTCGTTCAGTCGAAGAATATCGAAAGTTCTTCCAATTAAGTTTACTTTTTGCCGGTTAGATCGTGCCTCACTAATGCCACGAATATTTACTACTATGGGGATACACATACGCCGACCTTGAAAGAAATGTGTGTATCGAAGCGGACGTAGTGCCGATGCTCTGGAGGCATCGCAACATCGGGTCTAAACGCGCACAAGCCCGCCCCTTTGGATCCTCTCCTCGCTAAGGCGTCCCACCACTTCCACCCTCTACCCCCCCCCCCCCCCTTGGGGCGGCTGGCCAGATTGGGAGAGTCCGTCGCGGACTCACCTCTCGTCACTCCTCGCCAGCAGACATTCCTTCACCTCCCCTCCTCACCCGCGCCCCTCCCCGCCCCCCTGTCATCCGTCACCCTTCCCCTCTTCCCTTCATCCGCAGCCACGCCATTTTTCCGCCACTCCCGCTGGATAGACGAAAGAGTGCGTGCGGTGGGGGGTTAATTTACACGCCGAGTCGGACACAGCGGTCCATTTCTTGGAATAGACATTCATCCCGGTACATCTACCTTTCATCATCAATGGTCGAAATTCCGAAGATTGAAAAGCAATTAATACTGAAGTAAATAAAACAATGTATTTTCCCAACAATACTTATGATGGGAAATTGATGTAGTCGCCGAACCGTCGAAACTAGCTTTATCAGAATAAAGACGATTTTTTTTCGCTTTTGATTTCACGGATAGTACATTTCCACATAGTTAACCCTGAAAACATCGTATTAAGAATAGATATCTAAGTTAATCCAGAGGCAATTTTTTATTACTCATGACATAAGGTTTTATATTTTTTAGCTGACTTACACTGTTACCTTACTGATTTACAATCATATAAACAATGAGACTATGAAAAATATCACCGAAACGTTTGTTTGCGGTGTATTTTTATTAGTTTGTACGATTCGGACCATCGGGAAAGCGGTAAGAATCAACTTGTAGCCATGGGATCGTGGATATGAGGAAACTGAGAGATAGATAAAGTTAGGAAAAAGTTTTAGAAGGTATGTAAATGTGACCATTCTGTACTTAGACTTTAATATTAGGATTCGATTATAGCAAGCGAATCGTTTTTACAATTTTTTGTGTTTTGCTCCTAAATCGAAAATTTTTAATTATGACACAAATAGGATTTTTATTTACTTAGTAAGAGCAGAATGGGCTTGGAATGGGAACTAACTTATGCCCTAAGCACTTATAGGTTGCGTAAAACTCTCAATATGAAATAATTACCATGATGTTATAGTTACATCTTTATATTTAATATCATTGAATCTACAATGATTGTAATGGATTTGCAGTTGATAAATACTGAAGACAAATTATAACTGGTTAGCAGACTATTTATAGGTATCTGGGCAATGGTTTTACCGAGACCTAATAAATAAAACTTCGGAGTTACATAAAATTTGTCCACGGTGAGAGGTATATGAGGATATGAGGATATATGAGGCGGGCACCGCCTCCTCTTTTGGGTATGAGATAACATCAAAAAGCGCACTAAATTTTCCATTCCACAATGATGCCGGCCTTTGGGAGGCCATGAAGATATTTAGTTATTTCAAGGTATTCAGCAGTGGGGCATGCGTAGGTTTGGGCAATGAGGCCCTAATACGGGATAATCTGGTATTTACCGAGAGATGATATTCCCGTGGGTTGATGGGCTGGACGTTTGGGATACCCTCCGCGGTATTTCCACCTCTACGTGGCGTCATACCAGTGCTCCGTCTATTTACACTCCATTTTCAGTACATACGAATGCAACCCCCGAGCAAGGTGGAGTGTTTATACCCCTTAGGTCAAAATCTCCAAATTTCCCAATTCCCATTCTATCATCGATCAATGCTGCAGAAGCATAAGCAGCTCTCGTTGGTTCACGCAAGAAAATAGAACTTTTGACTGATTTCAACATATTGAATGCCCATATAAAGATGTCTATAGATAATAATGCCGCTTTTTACTCCCTCCGGAAAGTCCAAGGTACAATATTTCATGTTAATCCTATTCTGAATTGAATTGTGTATGGACATACAAATAAAAGTAAAGCAGTCATATACAGTGACCTGGCTCTACTTCAGTTCCGAACAAAACTTGGCCTACGCGCTCTCTTGCTTCCTTCTTGCTTGCTAGTCTTCCCATGATATGTAGGCGGCGGGCATATTCGGTCGCTTCCTATATATTCGGGAGGGCACGGGTGGGGGGTAGGGGGTGGGGTAGGGAGCGTTGTGAAAAGTTTAAAAAGTTTGTGTACGGGTCGAACGGATGCACAGACACTAGATGCCCGTTAATACTCTTTCGCAAGGGTCAGACAATCTAACCTCTACCCTGGAAGAAGAAGAGATCTACGAGAGGACTCTTACAACAGTTCGCAAACTAGGAGATAAAGCAGAAACGATAATGGAGCAGGAACTACTGCAGTTAACACAACAAGTTCACACGCTCACACAGGCATTCACAGAGCTTCGCAACAAGACATTGCCAGGACTCATTCAAATTTTCTGTGCATGTCGCAGTCGGCATATGGTTTGCTTCAGCTCTCAACTCGACTATAGAAGATTTCAATTGGCACCATGGAGCCAATCACTTCGCCACACTACAGCGCACTCATTAGAAACATGGTAAATTTTCGAAGAGTCGAGTATAATGAAGACGTAACTAAGCCATTTGGGGAACTGTATATTGAAACTGAATTTTTGACAGAATCTAGCGAAAACGCCGGATCAAACGTTCTCCGAGTGAATTGATAAATATGAACAGACATCAAACTCCTTCACAATTGGATTCCCGAGACGGACGAACATGGCAGTACATGATCGAATAGGTATCCCTCCGCTCGTAGCATGATTAAATAATCATCATTCAAAAATAAAGTGTCATTAAAATTTAGTATGCTGAGGTAATGAATAGCACACATGCATAAAGACTGTTACCCTGAGGTCCACTCACCCTCTTCATTACTTTAAGAGAATAGTTACTCACGCACCAATGTTTGAGGATACCAGACTTTCACTCGATGGAACAAATTGTCAACTGTTCCACGATCAAAATTAAGAGAAGAGTCGGGTGCTTTCCTAGCGAATTAGTAGAATAAAATCTTCTTGGGTTTTCATCCGAATGATAGGTTTCATTTCGCCCACGATGAAGAGATTAATATTACTAGGAGTCTCCCGTGTTGAGAACATCATTCAACCCATGGCGTAGATATTCATAATCTAGGAAGGTTCTGTGATTTTTTAATGAATAATTAACATTTGTTAACAAATAATCAAGCCCCGATTCATTCTACGAGATACACGTACTAATACAATGGTTAAGGGGGTATCGGTGTTCGTGCCTGAAAGCTTCTACGGTTAAAATATTTGGCGATAACTCTTACTCCATCAACAGTCTGCCAGAAGACTTGGAGCAATGTTCAAGGATTGTACCATTTTGACTTGAAACAAGCCATACCCATAAACTATGGTTTCAGAGAGTCTTTGAATTTTGACGGGTAATATTCAAATACGGCTAAATTTTTCAGATGCCGCGAAACCATTGGCAGTCAATACCCGTTCAATCCAAGCATCGTTTTTGACTGAGCGAACATACCCTTCATTGCAACTATCCATTGCCTTAATGAGTTACAGATCATGCTAACATGGATATGAGTAAGAAGGTAAACAAGTGATAAAAACTCAATCCCATTTCAATTCATAAAACTATAAATAATAATGAGCCTTCGATAAGGAGCATCAAAACGGATAACTTCTTTTTCGTTAACCACTCCCGATCTTTAAGAAGCCTGATTTTCTCTCGGTAGTGCATTACGTCGTCAATGAAATAATTACTGTGGAAAGTTTCTTTCGTTGATGCCTTCTCGCCTACATACGTTTGAAGATTAACCACACTCACTAAGTGAAGGATTAAGGATTAAGACTAATTTGATGCACAGATTTAATAAAATAAACCCCCTGATGCTACACTTTAAAGTTAAAATATTATATAGTAATTAACCAACACCAAACTCTGGGTGGTTAGTCACACTTCTGAGCAATTAACCAAATTACTCTGTAATTAATAAATAATTTAAGCTCCATTCCTAGAAGATGCACCTGAAATAATTTACTTTTATCCAAGTTTCTTACTTGTATGAATAATAGTGATATTCGTAGTTGACCGGGCATGCTGCCACAAAACAGTAAACCCGAGATAAAAATCCCTCATCATCATCCTCTACCTGCCGAGGCCCGCACCAGGAACCCCAGGATCGACAGACAAACACTTCACAGAGCCACTACCAGCCTGAGGAATACATTTTCAAAGTTGCGCAGACGCGATAGACAATCACGTCTTCTCCGGAAATGGAGTAAATTATCACGAAAATCATTGAGAAACAAGTAATATACAAGACATCTAAATATGAAACCATTTCGTGGGTTCTGCAAATCAGCAAGCTCCAGTGATTCACATTCCAATATGATCAATAATAATACTGAAACGAGAATTAATTATAATAGTTCAAAAATGATAAAAGTAATTCCATTTGAAAATATTTTAAAGATTTCTACCCGTAATTTCTGAGTTGAAATTCACGTAACAAGTCAAAGGGCTATATTGCATATCAGAGCTCACTGTTTCGTGCATTTTCAGTCTGATGCATCACAAGAATTATTTCGTTTACATAAATCAATATTTTCCATATTATCAGACAACAGCAAAGATTCACCATACGATTCTATCAATAATTTGATCGTTTTCCTATTTCCCTAAAGGATAAATTTGGGGAACTTTGATACCCCTTGCAAATCCATATTTTGAAAGGAAATAAAGTAGATGGCTTCCGTTCGTCACCTTCCTTTGTAAATGACTTATTCCAAAGCAATTCCGCAAATATGTGCCTCTTTAAATCCGCTCCAATTTGAGTTAAAAGTTGATTAGAAAGATAATTGGTCCCGCAATTCAGATTCCGTTCGTCTCTTTATGAGAGAGTATTTCCATACCTAATACCAATCATTTGACTTAACTGCATTTCACTGAGTTTCCTCATACGTAACTACTACTTTTAGCACGTTGACACAAGGGATAAAAGCACCGACATCTGGCATGAAACGTCGAAAATATAAGCTCTTGCTGTGATTATTTAAACCAAGCACGGATTTGCAACAACAATTAAGAACTGATATGCATGTAAACAAGTAAGCCATGAGGAATCTAATTACAGCAAGAGCAAAAACAACTAACATGGAGCATTCAACCCGTGTACAGCATCATAGCCACATCTGGCAACAAATCTCCATTAAAATTATTCCAATGGATAATCACTATGCTGCCACTGCTTTTACAAGCTACTTTTGGGACCCCACAAAATCAGATGACACTCTTACTTCAATGTTCAGGCTTGACAAAGCAATTGCCACCGACTCTTCACTTGCCATAGTTAAGTCGTCCAAGTGGCTCTCGTCAGGACAATCGGTTGAAGGCGCTAGACGTACGGATGCAGCCGGAGGAACATAACTCGCCATGCGGTGTCTCATCCCAGCGAGTATCTCAGTCATATCCTTCATGAACACCTCCACCGAATCTTCCTCTGAAGCACTGGTTGTAATCCACTTCTGATGTAAGAAACAGGGGAAACTCTCGAACCGTCGAGAATAATAAAGAGAGAACTCAACCGTTTGGGGACTACTGTATATTTTACAGAATATGGCGAAAGCGTCCGATCACACGTTTCCCGTGTCAATGCGAGCCAACGTCTGCTGCGGCGATATCACAAGAAGAGGTATGTAAGCATGAACACGTATCAAAAAGTCCTTTGCAATTAGACGTCCAAGGTAGACGGACACCGCATTGGACGATCGGATAGGTATCCTGCCGCTCTTAGTCACACATAGAACTTCTCTAACTTAAAGGATTCCATATAACAAGGCCATTCTGCATTCGGCTCGTCCTTGAGTCAACTTGGCAGCATCGGCGATACGTTCCCGTCTTCATAGTCAGGAAAATAACTATTGTAAATAGAGAGTAACCGCGAGTTCAACTGCTACATAATAACAAAGACCATTTTGAAACTCCATCAGCTTAATGCCTCCAGAGGAAAAACAATGGCGGGCATCACCAAAATTGCGATATCAAAAAATACTCATCTATACATCGCCATAAGCCACTTCAGGAGATCACCATTGAGTGATCACTGGCCAAATTTATTAACCTGAGTCATATTTTCTACCAGACAACACAGTGAATTCTGCTACTAACTCTACACTTGCTACCCAGGCACTATTGACCCCGCGCCACAGGTAGCCAACTTCAAATTAACAGATCGGGAGTACAGTTTTTGCGAATCAAACAAAAAAAGAATGTTGATAATCTTATCTTGATAGATTTTTCGCGTTCATTTTCTATAAGTGCATCAGCCATGTGTATTGCGAAGTTTAAATCAATCCGCAGTAAAAAGATTACGTTTTGAAGGGCTTGTTTTGAATTATTTCAATAAATATACATAAAACATAGTCATGAAATATGGAAGTAACTGTTGAGCACCCATAAAATGCATTCTACTGGTAGGTTACACGTTTCGCCGGCGCACATCGTTCCATTCAACGCCATTGGAGTGCACTGAATCATGGGAACGTGTTCCAATGTACCCAAACAACATCACCTTGAATCGATAGCGCCGTATTTCATAATTCTTCGAGAAAAGTAAGAATTCTGGTGATCTAGAAATAATTTCCTTGCTGTGAGCAAGCGTCACAATATGTTTATGCGGCGAAACGTGAAGACTATCCCGCTGTCGAGTTTCCATACTTCCGCGTCGTCCATTCCATTCCAACGATTCCCCGCGACTGGCGTTTCGTTGTGGTGAGCCAAAGGGCTGAACGCTGGCCATCAGAGCCAAAAGGTCCACAGTCGAGGGGCCGGACACACGAGAGCGCGTATGAAGTAGGTACGCACCCGAGTCCCAAGTAATTATTCCTAGGAAACTTCGCACTCAGTTGAGAAGGGGAAATTATTTCGCTCTCCGCAGCACAGTCGACCGGGAGACCCGAGCCTCCTGTTTTTTTTTGTGGACGGCTGAGACGGGGGAAGGGAGGGGTGAGGCGGGGGGGAGGCTTGAAAAAGGGGGAGAAGACGGAGTTTTGGATTACTACCTCTCCCCACCGACTTTCTGACGCTAAAGATGAGGAGCTGTACTGTAATGCGGCCCTCGCTGGGCGACCATCGCGTCCGCCCGTTTCCCCCTTGAGCAAAGTTTCTGTGCGAAAGTGGCGCGTCCCTTTCAAATAACACCATGCCCCTCCACGTAATAGACTCTCTTTTAAAGGACGGAGACTGAACGAGCCGCATCAATGATATAAAGCGAGCGATAATTGTTCATATGTATGTACGTTCTATGCAGTGGTGTCATCAAAAACTAGTTATCCGTTCTGCCTGAATGTTGGCATTTAAGGTAGTTTGAGCCAGATATAATTTCACGAAGAAATCAATTAATTATCATTATAAAGCAAAATATCTCACCCTTTCGAAGGCACTAAAACATTAACCCCCTACATTACTACTTTCCGAGATATTTGGCAAAAAAATACATGGAAAATGGTACAAACCTGCACTCCAGAGAGACTTGAATAAAAAAATGAGGAATTTGTAACATCTAGTTCTCGTCAAAGAACTAGCAGTGTGTAGGAATAACTCGTAATAAAAACGGTGTACAGTTCCACTAAATTTTAATGCTGTCTACCGGTTTCAATGTCTACATACATACATGCCAACCACACCGTTCCCTTCCGGGATTGGCACAGTCACTAAATTTCACTCAGAAATACATATTTTTATACCTTTCTGCTTCAATAATTTCCTCCATACTGACCTAATCTTGCAAACCTCTTTTGCCTCATTTACCCCCATACACTGATTCATAGACGCCCTCCTGTTTTTAGACTCCTAATATTCCTACTCCTAAGAATTTCCTCAACCACATTCAACCACAACTTTCTCGGCCTACCTCTACGTCTCGCATCATTCATTCTACTCTCACATATCTGTTATATATTCGATGTCTATATCGTCATTTTCAAGACAAACAGAAGAAAAAATTACAAATTCGAGCCTTTAATACTAACTAAAGTGAGAGAGGGGTCGGGGAATTAGAAATATGGGAGAGAAGGGAGTGAGTGATGAAAGTGTACGGACTTAGAGAAGGACAATGAGGGAAGCGAAAGGAAGGTCAGATGATGATGATATCATGAGGGGGAGGGAGGGTTATTAAGAAAGAAATCAGGTTTTAAACTTTGGTAAAAATAATGTTCGTCCTGAAAATGATGCTATAGACGACGAAACCACTAGAAAGTATTAAAACACAGTGGAACAGAACATCGTTTTTATTATGAGTTATTCCTTCTTATTCCACAAAGTAACGCCACAATCAATTCATTTGAGTACAGTGTGTAGTTTGTAAGCTTTCCCAACCTTTTTAAAAAATAAACCATATAATCACCACATTTTTTCATAATTACAAATAAACCTCTCACTATGAAGGAGTTTTAAACGTGCCAAGTGGAAAAAATGAGTCAAGTTGATATAGATATTTTTAAATTACCGAGACTCGTTTCCATAAATACTTATATTAGTGCATCATTTTTAACGCAATATTTACTTCATGCTTCCCACGACTACTGAAATCAAAAGGTGAAATTCGAATATGGTCTCCATTCTGACTAGAGGAATAAATATCTCGCTCGAACTACTTCTTGCGGAACAAAAAATCGAATTACATTTATATTTGGGCCAAAACCGCGAAAAATCTGATGTAAGCCGAAACAAAAGGGCCAATATTCTCATACGTAACGAATTATTGGCTACTTCTGTTACTTTCATTCAACATATTCAAATGACTTTCAAACAATGTTTTAATTACTTCCTTATTGATGAAGTCTTCACGGGTTATCAGCCGGGTCAGGATGGCCATTAATGCCAGCGTTGCGATGGCCTTCTTGTTTCTGTTATCTGACTTCTTTCGATGGCCCGGCTGATAACCCGAAAAGACTTCGTCAGTAATGTTCGCCGGGTAAAAACGAAATACTGCCTTATTTTTCAGTAATTAAGTTTAATTATATTTTCATATTCACATAAAATGTACTATTATGAAGAAATTATTTTTCATAAAATATATATGCACATAATGAACATTCTATATTTTTTTATTTCCGCAAACACCTACATTAGCCATTATTGTTAAATGATATATTTTTATTTGTAATAAAATGTACAAGAGATGAAAAAAGGATACGATAAGTAACATTTCCATTTAATTGTAAAAATAATTGATACATGTAGTGTGCTTTATGGAGCCGAAACATGGACAGTCAGGAGAAAAGAGGAGAAATATCTACAGGATTTTGAAATGAGGCAATGAAGAAGAATGAAAAGATTAAAATGGAGCAGTAAGGTGAGAAACGAAGAAGTTCTGGCAAGGATAAATAAGAAAAGGAATGTTTTGAAATCAGTAAGAGGAAGGCAAACTGGATGGGACACGTCCTGAGGAAAGATTGTTTGCTTCTCATTGTCTTAGAAGGAAAGATCCAGGGAAAGAGAGGGAGAGGAAGACGAAGAAATAATATATTGACATATTATGAATGGAAGGAGTTACGAAGAGCTGAGGGGGGGGTGCAGCACAGGATAGAAGAGCATGGAAGTAGCAGTTCATCTGAAACCTGTCAAAGGACAAATTCACCGTGGAAGTATTGTGCGGAGAGAAAATTACTTCCCCGGGACTCATGTACTGAAGTCCATCTTTCCCTTTCCATTGGCTTCAACAAACTGATTTCACTGATGACATATGAGCTGTATCAATTGAAGCTATTGATGGATCAAATCAAAAACGATTTGTAGGTTATTCAACGAATATATTTTTTCTGAAAACTTTTTTCCGCCATTGGACCTAATTTTCTAGCGGAGTTTCTATTGAAGGGACGTATTTCGAGTTCAATTCCTGCAACTATTAGCTAATGCCTCAAAGAATGAAATTAACAGGAGCCAAACTGTTGTCACCATTCAACTTCCTCAGATAATTTGCTTTATTAGAACTATTTTTTGTTAAAGTGTACAAATTTATATTATAAAGAAAAATATTTTGCAAGCATTTTATCCATTCTAGAACTTAAGTTCAACTTGAAAAAAAAATTATGTGGAAAGGCAGAATTTTGCCGTCCGTATCAAATAATTTGAGCGTTTTTCCGTCAGCAGCAGGAATATGTATTAACTGAAATTTAAGATATTTAATGAAGGGACAGTTATAGGTATTAGTGGACGACTACCTACTTTTGAAATTCATCACCTAAATGACAATCATATTTTTTAAGGAATTAAATTAGCACATTAGAATTGATAGAGATATATTACAAGTATCAGGTGTGACAGCAGAAATTACGACAAAAAGCAGAACATAAAATCGCACCATGACTTACGATGATGCTCGGTGCAGGAGGCTGGGCAAACAAAACAAAACTTGAGAAAGAGGTACACGCTAAAGAAATGAGAATGAATGTTGGTTGAGTGATGTTACCGAGTTGGGCAAAGTGAGCAATGCACATATGGTGGGCAGTGTAAAAGTTGCTTCAGCCTTATGGAAATGAGAAGAATCTCGACCAAAAATTGAATAAGCTTCTTATTTTTGCTTACCTGAAAGTGTCATGTCACCCCGTCGTGAATTGTGATCCTGAATGATCTCACAATATGACTAATTCTCGCCGCAGATAAAACCGAAAACTACGATGAAGAAACCTACAAATTTCCGTAAATTTATGCAGCGGTCATAAAAAATTGATCATAGAAAATGAGAGAGGAATCTTGATATGATTCCACTGAGCTAAAGTTTCGGTCTTGTTGCGTTGAAGCCTTAAATCCCACAAGAGGAAAACTAACCATTATTCATAAACCCTGCAACTCTTATCCTTATCCAAAGAGTGAATTTCTGATAAGCAAAGGATCAAGCGTGTATATTCCATAACATCTGTTGTCTACTACGTGACAAGGACTTTAAAAGGATTAAGGATTTATTCGTGAAAGAATTGATGCAGATGATGATTTTATAGCATGAGCGACCCAGGATTCTCTATGGTACCTTAGATCTCAAATTTTGTAGCCCCAGCGTGAAACTTTGTGCTCTTTCGCGACAGCTGTTTCTCAATCAAGACGGGTTCTCCTGAATGTAATCCAAATCTTAGATCAAAGTTTTCCGAAATCAAAGCTTCCATATGCTCGCGAAAATTATCTTGCAGGGGATACGAGGTTTATTACCTATAACGGCAATGCATAACAGGAATTATAGCGCAAATAAGGTAATAGTCAATCTAATTTAAACATCCAAATGTACAACATACAGAACGAATTAAATAAGAGAGGCACCGCCAGGTCGTGTACTTGATCGTTCGTGTACTATTCACTCGATGAACTTGTTAAACAGCAGCAAAGCGAAGCAAACAATCATTTAACGAAATTGTCATTCAAATTGAACGATTCACGGTCTGGTACAGTAAAAAGTTGAATAGCTAAAGATAAAATCACTTTTTAATTTTCCACACTTATTTTTACATATGTAATTGATCAGTTTAGATGTTACAACATCGAAATTAGAGTTCATAGAACTGTGGGTAATCACAAAGTAATTTACTTTTCAACTATGTCCACAAAGATGCTTGGCCTATCATCACGTTAAATAGTTTTGGTACAATGTTATGTACAAATATCAATGAGCTGTAGGCAGTCTCATAGGTCATAGACCTGTCTGAAGACTGCCATTCCATAAATAATATTCATTGCTGGCTATAAACAAAAATACCTTCAAAAGCATATATAATTAGAACAAAGACGATTCCAAGTAGCCCAATAGTGAACAAGAAAAGATAATTCATCTTGCTTATACTCGAATAAAACACTAATTATTACAAGTTATAATATAGGGAACATGTACATACATACATTACAGATCTAGTATAAAACATCATTCTTGTTATGTGCCAATGTCCATTCCTTTGAATTTAAAAAAATTCTTCTTGTTTTTTAAACTTTCAATGGATTCAGGTAAGACGTAAAATTATTTAGGTCCCAAATATACAAAGGATCTCTTACATAATGCAAAATTTGGTTTTTAAAGCCACGTATTTAGCTTCTTTCTTAAACTATACATATCGTCGCTTCCAGAAACTGCGGACAAATGTCCACTCTTCCAGTAAAATAATTTCAGATCCTTAAAAAAATACATGTTTTTAATGGGAATAATTTTAAGTTGAACAAATATTGGGTACGAATGTCCATATTTTTTACTATTAGTTATCCCTTTCCGGTCATGTGATTCCAAATGGGAGTCACGTCGCTTTCCTGCGTCGAGCGTCGATTTTTTCAGAAGACTTTCATTAATTCATGAATTTATTTTATCTCACCACATATTTTCACCTTACGTAGATTACATCATCTTCTTTATGAAATATAAATATAAAAAATCGACGCTTGACGCAGGAAAGCGACGTGATTCCATTTAAATATAAATAAAAAAAATCGACGCTTGACGCAGGAAAGCGACGTGATTCCATTTGGAATCACAGGACCGGAAAGGTTTACACCTCTTATTATCTCTTTGTAGCAATATAGCTAGTACTAAGGAGTTATTATGTGCTCCTCACCAAAAACCCACCCCATAATGAAATTTAGAGTTTTCAAGGGTGTCATACAGAATTTCACACAAATTCACTGTTCACCATTCCAATCATTCCTTTCGTAAACACTTTATCAGGCAGTGGCGACAAGAGTGTCCTTTCCAAAATGTAGGTAATACATACGCTACCTCTAAATGTCTGAAACCTGAAAGTTTCTCTACGCTATAGATCATTAGTCTACAGCCTTTCAATCCCTACTTGATTCGAATTCTTCTCGAACTCTTTTTCGATTACCGCGCACTCTACCGCCCACATCATTTCGCCCTTCATTTGTTTTCCTTTTTTCGGGATCACTTTCTCCAAACTCCACCGAACTCGAGCCTCCAAATCCCGTGATTAACCTTCCATAGCGTCTTAAACCCCCTCTCTCCCACTCGACAGCAAATCTGCAACTCTTCCTCTAAACGTCCAATCCGGCAATCACCTCTTCTTCCAGGGCATTTAATCTCTTTCTTTCCTCTATCGCTCTCTGCCTCATGCCAACTAATCCATCTTGAATTGTTGTGCACCCTGAAAGGGGAAACTTTTGAACTTAAATTTTGAAACAAACCTAACAATATTCTTCTTATATGTGATCAAACTAAGCTGTTACAAGGAAATTTTTAAATACTTCTTCATATTCACATAAAGTGAGTCACGAGGGAATCCGTTATCTGATGTGCGAATCTGCCATTTCAAGACTATTAAAATAAATTTGTTGAATCCCTCATACATTTACAAAAACAGTGAAAAACACAAACCACTGAAAACGCTATACCGTATAAACCCGGGTCTCGCCGTCTCTTTCTATTTAGAAAAAAATTGAGTGAGATAACTTAATCTATTACCATAACTATGTATAGTCACTTCAAAAAGTATCTCGACACGCTAGACTAGCGGCTAATATAGGTCAGCCGTCGAAGCTCGAAGTAAGTTGGCTATCCTGGGCCGTCTCTGGTAGCAATGGGAATTTGCAGGTACACTTTCAATTTTCCATCTGACAAAGCGCCTGGTTAAGTGGGACTGCGTTATGGGAGTGCTCTTGTTCAAAGGCGAGGACAGAGTTCCTCCTTGACTCGGCCTTGGGGATGTATTCGTAAAGAAGTAAGAAGGGAAATGTTGTGAAACGGCAATATTGAATGGGGTAAACGATTGAGTAACTACACGAGTAAAGTCACACGGAGCTAAAATGAAGAAGAGACGAATGCACGGGATAACGAACTCCAAACTATGTATGAAGGAGAATGGGGACTGCTATCGTCAAAGCTCAGCAAACCAGTGAGCCTTTCGGATATCACAGGCTGATATTTTTAGTTGACCGCCTAATGGATAATAATAAGATATACTGACTATAGCCATTGGACAGTATGATTGTTTCAGTGCATAGTATCCAAAAGTTGTGATACCATTTTCGTGAATATTTATAAAAATACAATAGAATAAAAAATATTCATTCATTATCAGCGGAGAGTTTAATTTTGATCACGTTTTGTCATGTTTGACTGGTGGTATTTATTTTATAAGGTGGTATTGACTGGTGGTATTTAAATAATAGGTAAATAGGAGCATGATACAGTTTTGAGGGATTCGTTTCTTTTTTCAATATGCTGTGGGTCCACCTTCATTATCAATGGCCTCTTGTAATTTCATGGTCATCAACCGCACAAGATTTTGACACAAAAGCGGCCAACCTTAAAAGGAGGCCAAAATTTCTCAACCCGTATTTTCTAAAGTGACCTCTGTCATAGCATCATCCTCTCCCTGCCACTCTTTACCCATTAGTCCCCATATTTTTTCTATTGTGTTCAAGTATGATGATTTCGCTGGCAAGGGTAATAGATTTTTTTGAAATGGATCTCAAAATATTCACGGCACACCCTTGCCGTGTCGACCGGTGAATTGTTCTGTACGAGAGTAACCTCTTCATCTTTCGGAACCACAATTTTAATGTATGGCATAAGATTGTCCTCCAACAAATTGGTGTAACACTGTGCTATCATTTTTGCAGGTGTTCTGATCAATGCCCTAAAAACCCATCACTATTCTCCCAGATCTGTTTTGTTCGACGATATATGGGAAGACGAAGACCTGTTCGAAAAACAATTTGAGGTAGTAGATTGAAAATGATAAAGTACCATTTTTACTCCTTTAAACACCAGCAGCTCACCTGTTGCACACATATCGCTATTGAGTCACTACTAAGTACTAGCGTAATCGTTAAAAAAAGAAACGTGACAATGCATATGTCATTCATCCACAAGTAAAAAGTTAATCAAAACAATCAGCGATTTTAATTACCAAGTTCCTCTTGGACGCCACAGGCTAATTTTTCCTTCTTCATTACTCTGGAAAACCTTTTCATAACAAAATACGGTGAGGTCCCAAAAGGTCAAGGCTTGATCATTGATGATATTTTTTGTAGTAAAATCCAAACGGGCGGCTATCTGGTCCTCGGTCAATTTGGGCTTCCGCGCCGGACGAAGGTGTCGCAGGCCTGCTTCGTGAAAGCTATTACGCACTGTGTTATAACTACACCGTAGTTTAAAAGCTCTTTGAAGAGCTGGTATGCAACCAACCATCGAGGGAGAATCCCTCATTGAGGCAAATATTGAATCATTTACGTCTCGTGTTCTACAGCGGGGTCTTCCAGACCGAACGCGACTTAGGAAAGTTTCATCCTCATGATAACACACTAGCAAGTGTGTTAGAACTTAGCACTCTGTAGACATCCTAATGCCGTAACATACTAGCAAGGATAGAGGACTACAGTCAACCTATCTTAGGATTGAACGGTCAATGATGAATTACTCTCTTAAGGCTTTTATACTGCTGGTATACCAACCAAAAGCCCGGTGTGTGGTCAGTAGGGCAATATGCAATGGTATCTGCATATACATACAATTACCCTGTACCTTCGTTCTACCACATTCATGATAATGTTTCATATCGTTGAGACATTTTCCCATTTGCATCATGTACGTATATTTGAGAGCAAACGTCTGAAATAAAATGAAACAAAAAGTATTCATTTTTATCTTCCCGAGACCTTAATCGGCACTAATCCAAATAGCTCTCTTCACACGGTAACCTCTCATTTTCAACCTTCCCTCGCCCTCTGAGATGAGCCAAGAACATCAGCCTCATCTTTTTTGGTCTTAAAATCCGCCCAGCAGGGAAAACTTTCCGCGTTGGAATATTTCCTTTTGTGAAAGTCTCATGAAAGCCTCCTTCTAAGGTGAGCGTCATGGGTGAATGAAGGATGAGGATGGAAGAGATCTAATCCTTCAGTGAAATTGAAGAGTACTCCTATTAATTGATTCTCTCGCCACACCTCAAGTTCAGAGTGCCTTTTCTCTGCTTGCCCCGTATCAAAAAAAAACTCTCAGTATATAGCGTTCTTTAAATCCTCATCATTGTGCGTAGTGTAAAAACGGTAGATTTAAATGGGCGATTCCTCGCCCATTATACCGATATACATAATATGGGCTTGAATACAATCAAGTATTTATTTAGCTCTTATGAGTTCATTCTAAAAAGTTACGCTGCATCTCCGACAACTGTTACTATGATGAATGGAGAATAGACTTTGTAAGTAATTTGCAAAAATCCGAAGCACTAAATATTGTTCGCCCTCAAAATTAGTCAAAATCCCAGTAGTTTTTAAACGCCGCATTTTTTAAAGCTAAAAGTGAGTTAGTACTTTTGTTTTCTCGCCAGCAATACTTAACAAGCATCAAACCTCCAGGTTTTCAGCATATTTGGTCACGTATTAGGTCAGGCTACTGTAGTCGAGGACCCGAAAAGACATAGTGAGAAGTCCGAAGCTTCCGATTTTTCCAAGGGCATTCGAAGTGCACTTTAAGGTGGCGGTCTGTGACGGCCATTAAGAGACGTGGAGAGTGTAACGTGTCTGGCCTCCGAAAACTTGAGATCCTTCTCCTCCTTCCCCACACCCCGGCCAGCGCTCGAGGTCGGAAATGAAGACGCTTGACTCCACCCCCGACTTAAATGATGCGAGGAATGGATGTCGCCCAAGAAAAACGTTTTAGTCGTGAAACGCTTCATATGTGACGGCGTTTTAATTCTACCGAGAAAACCTCCAGCAGACGTGCAATGAGAATCATATCCACTCAGCATCTATCATAACTTAAACTGAGCTAAGCTATTTTCATCTTTAGACATTTTTTATTAGTTATTCATTTTAATATACATTCCATTGCTTAATTACACGCAAAATATCAAGCAAAAACTCTCACAAATTTTCGTTTTTCCAGATGATTCTTTGTCCCCACCAGTTTTAAAAAATTATTTTTCTCTGAGAAATAGGTCATAAATTAATTATTAATTCTTCTCTCTGAAGCCATCGTTTCGCATATTTAATCATGCTTCTCAAGGCTGCATTAAATATAATTTAGCATATTATTGAAAGATTTAACTAGGATTACATTTTATTTTGCGAAGTTTGATACCGTTATACATTAAAAAGTATACACGCATCATTTATGTTACACCTCAGAGAGAGTTTCTCCTGAATTTTTCATTTCATTACATTGATTTCGTGAATATTTATTGTTTGTTCATTATATGCTAGATTGATTTTTAAAATAGCCTATTATAATTTCCCAATATAATTTATTTTCGGCCCATTACTCAATGGGAATAAAAATTTTCATTTTTTTACATGATAAAATTCAAAACAGCAAATATTAATATAAATAAGATAAAAGCAAATATTACGGCATACACGATATCTCCAATTCAATTAGATAAGACAATACTTGTTTAAAGTAATTAAAGGCAGATATACCAATGAAAATTGACTTTAATCTAAGTCTAAAAATTATCCTAGGAGTCACCTCAGGGGTATGCGCAAGGATACGTTTTGACACCATTGGATTTGGACAAGGAATGGAAAGAAGGTAAACGTGAAATGGAGTAGTATGTCTACGGAGTGTGTTAGTGTTTCGGTCTGTTTACATTTTTATCTCAAATAGTTCTAAAAAAGAGGAATTATATATCATTCCGTTTGGTATAATGGAAGGTTGAAATAACATACTCCGTGCCACCCTGAAACTGATTTGATCAGAATTATTCAATCAATTAGCCTTTGAGTCTCTAGTTCCTACTAATCTAGCTCTTACTTCATCAGTATTTTACTACCTGGTTACTCGTAGTCGTTTCCGATGAACCGCATGGTTTTCCCAGGGTATGACCAAGAATCTGCCGGGCCATACCGATCCCATAGCGTCTTTCCAGCACTCTTGGACTCCTCAGATGCCGGAAGAAGTTCGGTAAGTTACATCGGAGGCAACATACCTCCGCTGCCGTGCTCTCGAAGAACACATCAATGTAAAGTCGCCGCTGTGTCCTCGGAGGCCAGTCACCGCTTATTGGTCATCCAGGTGGCCAGTCCCCGCTCTCGAGCATACGTAGATATTAAACGTAGAGATGGGCTCTTCTAAAAATAACCATGGCAATTTTTTCAATTGACAAGGCATTCTGCGTAATTTTCCGCAACCGCTGAAAATTATCGTAATTTTTGGGAAAAATCAACTACGTTTCAGATATAACTGCTGATATATTCCGAACATATTCCTATAAGCCAAGTCTTTATATATTTCATACCGGATTGATTATAAATTAAGCTATGTACAACTTATTTGTGGAATGTTTTGTGGAATTTCAACTAGTAGAATATTTATGGGGCTCTCGTTTGAACGGTTCGAATTTTTTTCTTTGTGCAAAGTCAACGAATATAATCACCGTTTTTCAGCAGAGAGCCGTATATCAGCATTGAAATTTATACATTAAGAATGCTTGTGTCTGAAATATTAATTTTAAAATAAAGTCGACAATTTAGACGGAAAGCGGTATCGATAATCGTTCGCCTGTATGACAGTAACCCCCATTACACGAGTGCAAATACTGCAGGACATAAATAGCAGTTTCAGGAAAATTACAAATTCGGATCCCTGCACAAAAATGAACGAATCGGGGAAGTGTCGAATTGCAGGGACAGGCAAGCGTCATACGGATTCGCGCTATTGATTTCCCGTCCCTCAAAATATCTAGTTCCTTTGTATATTCCAAAAGTTGCCATGCGGATTGCATGGGTATCATAGTGGCCAAACGGCATAATTAGAGAAACTTCGCAACATAGTGAAGTGCATCAAGTACGGTCTAATGCATTGGATTGGAAAAAAGATGCCTCAGGTTATGATGGGAACGAGGGTCATCATGATAACGATTGAGAAGTATATTGCCTTTTTCTTATGAATAAGAGGGAATCAAACTATTGTCATGCATGAAAGGAAAAAAAAGACCTGAGCCAGCTGAATGGCTGAGGCCATGTAAGACTTGATTGTCCGAGAAATCGAGCACTAGTAAGCTACTCAGACTTGATGCAAAGGCAAAGCTGGAGAGGGACAGAGTGCTCCTTGAGCGAGAAAATGGGCCCATGGGTGTCAGTTCGCTAGGAGTCCGCCGTGGGAGAGGGACACGTGGCGTTGGAATGTCCTTCCCTGCAACCCGAGGGAAAGAAGAAGGAAACAGGAAGCCCCATTGAAAACGTAGTTAAGAAGAAAGTAAAATTAAAGACCGCGAATCAGTAGTCAAAAAAGGCGCCGAACAAGAAATAAGAATATAAGGAAGAGACGTCAAGAACAAGGAGAAAGCGGGGGAGCGAGAGATGGTTGCGGTAAAAGGGAACTCGGGTGAGAGGAAAGAAGAAGAGGGTGATGCGGCTTCTTCAAATTCCAGACATTCTGCGGAAATGAGTAGTGGACTCAGGGAGCACCAGTGATAGTAAAGCGGAAGAAAGTGACGGACACAAGGGAATGCAGATCACCACGCAGAATTAGAGAAGGGAGAGACAAAGCACAGTATAGCGGCCGGCATTGAAATAACAGCGAGAGCTGAGGAGACAAGAAGTGGGAGAGGGAGGGGGCGTGGCAGTGCGCAGTTTCCCTCCTCTTGCCTCTCCCTTTAAATCAAAAGGGGAATTGGAAAACTTTTTAATCGGGTATGAGGGAGGAGAGGGCACTTCTCCGAGTGAAATTCAGTGTCAAGGCCCTTATGAAGAAATGGGAGGCACAAATATCGAATCTCAAATAATGGCTTCATTTTCGTTGGACTAGACCAAATATTGACCTTACGATACTTAAATGTAGAAGCCGTCGCCTAAAGATATGGTAAAGACGTGATTCCTCTTCTTCGAGACACGGCTGAACCGTTCACTGATGTCTCCAAAGAGACAGATCAGGGGTCAACAATGAAGAAACTATTGGGTATACTTAACGGAAGAAAAAGATGAGGAGGGGTCACCGTCGAGGTTCCCGATTATATGGAGCCAAGCATGTTTCGCAGTAAGGCGGAACAAATCAGAGGGTAATGTCTAAGGAAATGAACCTAAATCTTAGGAAAATATCATTTAAAACCTGTTCCATTTATTTGCAAGAACCTTCAAATGGCATGTATGAAAGGGCAATGCTAAAAAGCACGAGAGCCTACTTTATCAGTCCTCTGTGATGCCAACAATATCTGCATATATGCATGTAAATAAAAATAGTTGATTGGAGTTCGAATATATTTGTGCCATTTGTCAAATATATATATGCTGTAGCTCTTTTTTATCGACGAACATGTGAGTAAAATACAAGAATGGACTTGGGGGCAGTAAAATGTCGGTCCGTAGAAGAATGTAGAAAAATGATAGGCGAGACGTAAGGTGAACAAAATATAACTACCAGGACCGTTAAAGAAAAAAGCGAGGGAGGAAGAATAGAAGAACAGATTTTTAAACGGAAAAAGTACCTGAGAAACGATTTATCAAGACAAGCCCACCTTGGTCGAATACGAATGACGCGAATATGCCACAAAAATTCAGCATCCAAGTATCAGCGATATACATAAAGTCAACCTTCCAACTAACAAATTATGAATATTATACAAGAAGCAATTAAATGAATGGAGAATTAAACTAAAGGGGTCTTAATGGCCCGTGTCCTTAATTAACTCTCCCAAATGACTAAGCGAAGGACTTTTTTACTGTTACTTTACGACAGCAATTATTTTGCTGACAAAGTGGAAGAGGCGACAAGATTCCAAAATAATTTCAGTACCTAAAGCCGGGATGATGTCGGTTAGCGGGATGAAGATGACATAAACACGAAAATTTCGAATCCGGAATGCAAGGGTGGATTAATGGGAGAGGCTGTTACACAACTGCAGTTAGTCCACGTTCTGAAAACTTGCTGGAATTAGGTGAAGGTAGTACAATATTGACTCATTTTTTTCTGAGCAGAGACAAATTCATTTTTTAAACGTAAATTTGGTGGTAGATTGATAAAAGTCGGCTCCGGTGGCGGCGGGGTAAAGTCCTCGCCTGCTAACCAGAGGGTCGTGGGTTCGAGTCCCGCCTGGGTAGAATATTTTCTGTCCAGGACATGGGTGTTTGTGTCCCGTCCGTTGTTACTGTTATTTACCCGACATAAATTGGCCCATTGGCTGTATTCGGGATAATGAAAATAATAATAATAAATAAAAAAATTGCTCAGTAAAACTTTCATCGAAGAAAAAGAAAAGGTGTGCACAAGATTCCTTGAAAACATCAAAAATTGAACCGGCTTTGCCCCGATTTATAGTGTACAGGAAAATCCCAGTGAAAAACGATAGGCTGAAGAGATCGAGAGCAATCTTATGCACAAGTGTATGATAAAAATTATTTCTAATTTGCACCGTTAATCTGTGAGACTAATTAATAAATTACAATTTACTGGCCTTATATTTTCATAACCCGCAGTACCTCATACTTCAGTCACTTTAGTCGTGGTTTATAACTTAGCACCCGCTTCAATAAGTTTTCTTTGGAACACAATGCCATCTTGGGAGTTTTCCATGATTCACATCCTGAGAGTACGGATACCGCCATCAGTTCACGTTCCCCACAATTTGGTCAAAGTGGAATGAGTGTGTACAATCCGACACGCCATTTACACTTCGCCCTGGTATTCCCCGATTACAATGTTGGCCTCGCTCCGACATTCCACGATTCCATCTGCATCCCTTCTTTCTGAGTCGGGCATCTTCCACAAACCCCAGTGATCCCGTGACGAAACATCCTGAAGCGTGCCTAATATTAAGAATGTCCCAAAATCAGGAGAAAAGGACCGTATGCGTGACAAACAACTTTAAATATTCCACCACAATGCGTTAATACCGACCAAGGTTTCGAGTACATAGCAGTAATTATCAAGGAACAAAAGCAAGGTATCCGAGTCAATATATTGTACCACAGGAAGGAGTAACATCTCTGGCGATAATAAAATCTCCCATGCTTCATTCCCATTCCCCCCACCTTGCCGTGGTATAATATGTATACACATACATAAAGATTTGTACACCTCGTTTTTGTGTGTAACTTGGCAATGATTTCCATGCCATTGAAACCTAGGTCGCCATTAGCGTATTGGTGCGGAATATTCAATTCTTTGGCCGGTATTCATAGACGGGATAAATAATCAATGATTGAAGAATCAACGATCATTTGTCAATCATTGATTATTTGATTTATATATTCATAAACAGTAAACAATATCCAATTCATGAATCACTGATTCATGAATCTCTAATTATTTAGGATAATCTGTACTTGGTGAATTACAGATTGGATTTGTGTTTATTTTTTGGTGGTATGAGAAAGTGAAGAGGCAAAACATTTTCCGAGTATCGTAAAATTATTTTTCAAGTTGATTATATAATTTTATTAATTTCATATTGAAAAAGAAAATAAAAAATGGATTGGCAATGTTTTTTTGATAAAAATGAATTAGCCGTGCCTACATTAGAATTATTTCTTATGATTATTCAACGTTAATGAAGGCGTTACTAGGGAGAATCAACAAACAGTAATCTCGTATTCCGGCAAGTGTTGATGATGTAGCGTGTGTTGTTTAACGTCAGGAATTGTCCGACCATAAGTGTGGTCTCCTCTTTTTTTATTCTCAGAAAGAGACACCTATTCATCGCCTGAGCATCGTAAGATGCAAGCGGTCTGATGGTGGAAACTATTTGGACGGCCAAAAGATTATTTATATGTTTCACAGTTATCACAGATTAGTTGAGAATCAGTATCCTCTATTAAACTCTTCGTCTGTCAACTCTCACATCTATTGTTAGAGCAAGTTAGATTACAGATTTTAAACAGAGATCGATGTATAATATAAGCGGTCCATCTCCAGACCCCAGTGAGGCCATTTGCCATTAAAGATTCAAACTGGAGTACGGATTTTGTGGAAAGTATTACGAGAAAAAAACGAGGTGAAGTCCTATGATATGATATGTAACTCGGAGGAAAAATTTCTTTCCGGTCGTGAGTATGAAGAAGGGCATTCAACTGCCCGAAGGCTCGAACCTCGTAATCTTCACGTAAGAGCCCACTGCGCTAACCACTACACCAACTGATGCAGTAACAAACAATGGCGATAATTATAGTGATAAGCAAAGTGGCTTTGAGGCCGATTGAGACGGGCTATGTAAGGCTCCGGACCAACCTAGCGCGGGTAGCTTTTTTATACTATGCTTTTTTCCCAGCTTTTTTATACTAAGGGCGGATATTGCTGATTATAAACTGATTAATTACAATACAACTAGGATACGTATGACGAAGTCCAAGGTGAACTAGCCTTTGACCTCGTGCACGACATAGGAAATAAGGCATTTTATAACGGCGGGTCAGGGTACGTGGTCTCCCCTTGTGAGTAATAATTCAGTGGGTTTGTTGGATCCCTAGTGTTAGTTTTCGCAGCCTTTAGTGATACGCTGGTACATCGTCATCGGAAATCACATACGCCAATATATCCTAACGAAATTCCATTGCACGGAAATCCTAATCAATTCAAGGTAATCAATAATCCTAATCAGTTCCAGACGGTCATATTGAGAATTCTATGCCTTTAGCACCGTATAAAATCGTACAGTCGGAACGTAAATACACGAATATGTCGTAAACAACCTCAGAACTACCGACGTCCAACAAAGAAAATCTCTAATTAATTACGGTCGAGAGCTTAATTCATGAATCGATGATTATTTGGCCAAATAATTACAAATTGCTTGACTATGAATACTAGAACTATAAACAATGATATTTGGCGCATATGAATACATATTAATCATAGATTAATGAATCTCTGATTCAAGAATCAACGATTTACGAATCACTGATTCTTTGACGACTATGAATAAGAAACTAATTAATTAGAGATATAATCATAGATTGAAACAAATTTGTAATTATTGAGGACAATGAAAACTGGCCTTTGTCAGGCGTATTATGCAATTTCACCAAGTAACACCTACAATAGTTGGTGTTAAAAAGGGATCAATTTGACAAATTATATCCGCATTAACTGACTGCACTGGGATGTAGTTATTTGAAAATATAAACTCGATTCCACGAATATAACTCAGATAAAGTCGTTCTTGTGACCCGTGGACAGAACAAGCATGCATGAGGAGATGGATGTCAATTAGATTTCCAAACAATGAATGATAAGATATCAAACTTGAATAAAATACACAGGGATGTACACTCAAAAATAATGTTCACACATTATTTATGCTGGATACCAAAGGGCGTGGAGCATGAATTGTTAGGCCACCAGCTTCTCGACACCTCTACCCTTCAGTGGGAGCAACCATTTCTCCACTCACCCCAGAAAACCCAATGGCCTCCAGAACTTTGGGTTTCGACTCAATATATGCCCACCATCTCTCGCTTTCACTGAATAATTAAAATTGGGGCCAGATCCAGGCCCCCAAGTTGCTCTCCACACGACTGTTCCCACTCTTTAACACCTTCCGAACAGGTGAATACCTTCCCGCCCCCCGCGAAGGAAGAAGAGATTAGGGGGAGGGAAAAGTCGGGAGGAGGCGTGGTCGAGGGAATATTTAAAACGGACATTTCTTCCTCCGCCCTCCACGCGTCTCTTCACCCTGCTCCCCTTTCAGTCGTCAATGGACTCGTCCGACTCTCTATCCTCCAGATACACTCTCCGTCATTGGATAAGGCACAACCTTTTTCATTTAACATGGCGGATAAAGTTCGTATTGCCGTTTCCAGAAATAGCTTGGGCTTCAAAGGCATTACGTATCGATAAAGGTCGAAGAGAGAGAGTTTTGATATGAGCAGGGTTGATTTCCGACCCCCACCCCTTTTTCCTTTTAATGGCGTACACCTTCCAACTTCAAACTCCAATCAGGATCAGTAGCAAATATATTGCAGTGCAATATATTTCCTAATTATCTGATGATTGCTTCTTATAATTCGGTATACATTTTAAACTAATTTTTGTTCAGATTATGGCACCATCTAGTAGGCTCCACCTTATATTGTCTCATTTAACCCGATTTAGCCCGTTAGGACTTTCGCTAGAACAAAAGTTCGTCGATGTGAGTCATATGAGAGGAATTATGTATTATTAGTCGAATCTGCCCAAAATGTTAGCAGTAAAATCCTTGTCCTACAAAATTCTACTTCTTGGAGACCAGTTTGGTAAGGAATAAACTGTCGTTGAACAAAGTTCTCCTGCCTTGGGAGACAACCCGAGGTCCTATAGCTCGGTATGCTGCTGTACATGAAGCTCATGTGCAGATAACAACTGGAGTATATCCCTTCCAGGGCATGGGCGGGGCTTAGACTACCCCTTCTAAACCTCCGTCAATCCGTGCTCAGCATGAACACGATGCGAAGACTATACAAGTTCTACTCTCCGGCAGTCATCACGAGTGCAGCACCTTCATGACCTGTATCGCTTTAGTCATTACCTCAAAAAGAGCAGATGGGGCTTTAAACCACACTGCTACATACTTAGGGACGTAGTCGCTACGATAGAACGACCGGAATGTAACGAAACGGGAAGCTTGAGTCCTTCGACGTCGTCCAGCCAAAGATGACGCAAGAGACCGTCAACATGGCAGCAGACTCGGAACCTCGAGTGATCTACAGCTCGGTAGGGACACATGTGCGGGGCTGACAAAACTATAAGTACCCCGCTGCCAGCACCGACAAACCGGCTGCTATACAACTAGCAGAAATAGGCCTGGTTTACACATCATAGACCCCCAACAGCACATTGTATCACAAACGACACCTAAAACAGGACAGACTACCAATCCACGCATTAAAAGCACAAAATGGGTAGCTGGTACACATTCAATGGTATGAGATGAGATTGTTAGCGCTCAAATGTTCGATCAGTTACCCTATGCGACTTATTATGAGGAAAAGGAGGTGAAAACTAATTCATGAAAAGGCTCGTATCACAAAAACTGATGCATTAAAATCAAATTTCGATTTTGTTTACCAAAATAATTTTCCTTTGAGCGATGACTTAGTTTAACGAAGAACAGTATTGAATTTGAAAGGCACAGGCAGTAATATTTAGTACTCATTTGCATGGTTTCCACACACATCCATTAAAAAAGGGATTCTATATATGATGTGTAATTGGGGTATGTTGATAATGTGCTTAAAGTCAAATATTTGCTGTCAAAGGCTGAAATAGATGTAAATGGTACACATGCACCTCCCTTTCACTGAGCATGGAGGAAATTTTTCATAAACATGAAGGATTCTTAGGGTCATAGGTGCACGTTTCAGGAAAATGGATTTGAGCTGTAAGTTATTTTATAACTTACTATTACATTTATGATCGCTAATATTAAGAAACAGTTCCATGACTTCACAAAGTACTGCGTTAAGAATATAGGACGATAATATGACTCTGGGGTTTAATTAAGTTTGGATCAACGTAAACACAAGGAAGAAAAACACGCAAAGTTCTTTGAGGAAAAAGTTGTAGGCAAAGCAGAATAAGTTTAGTCGGGATTAGGGATTTCAGACAAGCATTTAATATTCTATATGCGGTAGAAGTGGTTGACTCCCCCTCCATCAGTGTTCGTAGGGAATAAATTGCCTTCCATAAATTGTTTATAATTGGGACTATTTGAGATGCATGGAATAATAGTATTTAAAATTGTCGATGTATCAAATAAAGAATGTTTAATTTATAGTTAAGTGTTTATATTCATAGATAAAGAACAATAAACATGTTAACTTTTTATTCCGAGAAACAAGGGGTTCCGCCCTCAATCGTTCTTAGGAACAAATTAAACTTGCTATCGTTAAAGATAGTAGAGCGCGTATCGCATGCTCTGGAAACTTTCAGTTGCGTCCATTTTCCAAAAATCAAGCGTTTCTTCTCCAAACGCAGCCATTCAATTTGAATTGATGGGTATTCAACCAGCTGATTGATATATTTTAAGAGAGGCCTTGACCTCACTTTTGCATTTCTGTAAATTATTCTCACTACTCCCATTACTTGCCTGTAATCAGTTCTCTCTTATTCTCTTAACTGCGGCGTTTTCTAACCTCGTAGTCTTTGAAACCTTGTGCTGGAGGAGGATGCTGAAGAGAAAAAGGGAAGGATAAAATAAGAAATGATGTAGTGTACGGAAGAGTAAAGGAGTAGAACAGGAAAGGACCATACGGAACACCATACAGAAAAGAAGAATCAGATGGATTGGACACACCCTGTGACACAACGGGTTTGTGAAGAACATAATTAAAGGCAAAATAGAGGGAAAAGTCCCCTGAGAAAGATCCAGGAACAAGTTCATGGACCTAATGAAGAGGAAAGTACATAGGAAAAGATGCCAGGAGGTAAAGGAACTAGCATCAGATAGAAGTAATGGGTGAAGGGCTGCAGTTAACCAATCTTTGGATTGAACAACTAATGTTGATGAAAGCTATTATCCTCCACAATACGAACAAAATCCGTAACTTGTTCGATCTATTCCATTAGATTACTTCATGTATTCAGCTCCTCCATCTTAAGATTAGAAAAGTTTATTACTCTAACCCTCTTAATAATGTGATTAACATAAGATATAACAATACAACCAAACAGAGGAATCACATGCTTATCGTGTTCTACTAGCGGTACATTTCGAGTAGTCGCTTTTTTTGTGAGTGGTTTGAGTGAAACATGAATGGCACTCGGTAATACCAATTAGCGGGATTTTTTTCGCTAACCCACACAGGCTGGTCCTTCCACCGACTCTGCCAACTTCTTGGCGTACCCCTCGCGCTCTCAATCAAGCCGTCCCCTCCCCCTCCCCTTTCACCCACTTCCCTGCCCACTCCTTCCCCTTCCCTCTATCCACCTCTCTCCCAAAATCCCAGGCAGCAACAGAAGCAGCTGCCGGCCGCCTTTTCGGATGCGGTGAGAAACTTCTCTTCGTATCCGAGAGGACTCGAGAGCTCGGGAAAAAGACGGCCATTCTGAAGATCGCGGGTTTGTTATTCTTGAAGTTAACTCATTCACACAAAAACACTGCAATAACGGATGCATATATTTCAATTTCCTTCGCCAGCACTCTCAAGTGCAACTCCCATTCATTTGAGATGCCATTTTACGGCATGAGCGATGGTTAATTTTGCGTTTTATGACTCGCACATAGTTACTAGTTACATGCCCAATGGATCCACACATATTTTGGATTATTTTAGTCAGAAAATAAGAGCAACGCTGTTTCGGCCTTGTCGATAGTATGGAAAAGAGTTGAATGACGAAACATGGATTCCATAAACCACTTTACTATCACAGGATCCACATACTTTGTAGTATATGGGCGTGGGCTGTGCGCAAACTTGAGATGTAGCAAATAAGTCACTGTTTATAATAATATTATGATAGAGGCGTTAGTTTTGAGCCGTAGGATGGACGATTTTTGTAATTTCACGTACAAAGTGGCAGGTGACCGAGATCTAACATCACCTGATTCATGCATAGAGAATTAAGATACGTTTTCATAAACGCGTTTCAGACGAAGAGACGCGAAAGCGAGATCCTCAGCCAATCAGAAGCCCGAATTTCTTCGCGTATGTTTGCGTAGAGTCACGTCGCCCGAGTTGAAATATTTCCAACTTTCGACGCGTGGAACGCGCAGAATCACAAACATGGCCGACCGGCGAAGTGTAGGTTCTATGGATGAAATAATCATCTCCGGAATTTAAGAGAAGTACACGTTCCTGTACGATTATACGGACTATCGATACAGGGATAGAAACCTAAGGGAGAAGGCGTGGAGGGAAAAGGGATTCAATGGTGCCACTGCGTCCATTTCTTTCTTTAAAAAACTGCACGTTAATTAGCTCTCAGCAAGTTGGCGTGCGGATGAGAGGAATTAAGTTGTAGAGGCAATCGAATAAAAATAGCTACTGCACTTGGATAGAGCTAGATAATTATGAACACACAATTATCAACAATAGGTTGTAGAGCGATTAGCACACACGGTCGTCACGCTTCTTTTTTTATCATTTCTTCTCTGCTGTAGATGGCGCGTGGGTGCCTCCTACGCGTAGGTTCACCTACGCGTAGGTTTGCTTGCATTTGAATGGTTCACGCGAAGTAATGACGCGTCTTGTCGCGCGCGTGCGCGTCTGACGCGTCCATGAAAACGTAGATTTAGAAGTGGAGCAAGAGTAGGGCAAGCGCCATAGCTACTTTTAGACCAAAGGAGATCGCCTATATACTATTGCGTGCTTGAAGGGCACTTATTGTTCAAACCGCGAAAAAATTGTATTTTTTACACCCATTCTAAGATTCTGCTGTAAAAAATGAAAGTAAACCCGTTTTTGCGTTGTGTAAGCTGTTATATAAACACCATTTAACAGCCCGTTATTGTTTTTTCGAGGGGTAAGAAGTTTGGAAAAGTGGAGACCAAACGACTGAATATACTTTCTAGTGTATAAATGAAGATGGGGCACTAAAACTATTAGGAAAAGAATGTTTGTGGTACAGCTCAAAAATGCTTGCTGAATTATAATGACGAAAGATGTAAATTTGGCAACCTTTTCAATTAGGCAACTCGTTCAATCAAATATCTGGTTGTCGAGGAAATATGTTATTATTGATTTCAGAGAAAAATGTCAGATTTTTTAGCTAAAAACATTATATTCAGACAAATACGAAGCGTAAAAGAAAATTATTAGAAAGAATTAGAAACGCCATTCATTCGGCCATCCGATAAAAAAATATTGGCTCTCTATCCTGAGTAAAAGTACTTTTAAAAATCAAAAAAAGAAACCACCGCAGCGAACCCAATGCTTAGCATGGACCTCCATGGGGGGCCTTCGGGGGCCCAGAGGGCTTTTTAATATACCCTACGTTACGACCAAATATATTTTATATCTACATGCTAAAGTTCAGCTTAATCGGTCCAGTGTATTTTGCGTGATGGAGCAACAGACAGACAAACACCATTACATTTTTCTATGTAAGTAAGGAATATCGTCACAGTTGGCATTATACATTGCGAATAAACCACTGATTACTTCCCATTATTGGGAAAAATAATAAAAGTAAAAAAAATGTCCATAAAGTAATAAACTAGTCAGAGGTGATTACTAAATTATATTAATAAAATACCACCAAATGGATATCGTTGCAATTAATTCATCGGTACTCTAAAAAATACTGACGACTCGATAAACTATTGGCATCACCTCTGTTTATAAACTAGAATAGCAAGATAAAGCAAGGAATATGCCGTCGATTCAAAATCGTGCGATGCCTCAGCGTGAAAGGATGACTCGAACAACTGTAATAATATTATTCACTACAGTGAGAGATAAAGTGGGATAACGAAAGTATACGGACTACGAAGTCAAACGAAAACTTAAATGCAGCCATTTTAGCGTTTCAGCTTTCACACAGTACACCATATAGTAATCAACTGTCATCTACATCTACAAACAACCCTGCGAGCTGCCACATTTAAGAGATAACGTTTTGGGAAGTAAAATGGTTACGTGTATTATGGAAGAAGGTATATTTAATGGAGCTCAGTTTTTATCGTGGTCGCTTATGGTGCGCGGAAAGAACGAATTTTTGTACCTATCTGTTCTGCACTGGATCTCTCTCATTTTATTGCAGCTATCGGACCTAAAGATGTAGTGTGGCGTCAAAATGATATTTTCGATGTTGCTCTAAAACACACCAGTTCTGAATTTCTCAAGCAAACTAAGCTTGGCGTGTAACCTCCGAGTCTCTAGGGGCTCCCACCTTAATCCCTCTTAAAGTAGTGAAATATTACATGTTTGCTCGTAGTAGTATTAAACGAGGCGTGCAGGTTTTATTTGTATTTTATTATTTTTTTGGTTAAATCTTTATGACCAGGGTCCCAAATGCTCGCGGCATATTCGAGGTGTGGCCTAACCAGAGCGAAGTAGCATCCTTCCTTTACTTTTTCATCCGAGGACCTTCTTATTACACGCTTGACCAAACCTAGTTTCTTTTCTAAATTATCAAGTTTATTAAAACCTAGTCATCGTACGATAACGCGTATAGAAAATGTTCCCAAAGTCCTCGGTTATTCCTGACCTCACCATCCACAATAGGGCTATTTATGCCGCTGTTTTTGCGTCGCAATTTCACCCGGACTGCTTACCTTTCTACTCCATACGAAAGGTCCGAAAATTGTGAAATTAAATTACCTCCGTACACCGACGAGACATGAGAGTGTACCTGGGCCGTCAAACGTTATGACGGGACGACCGCATCTTGACATCTGCATCAACTCGTCACAAAGTCCACGTTCCCTCGGGAGTAAGGGACTGAAAGCTAGTAAACACTCCAATAGTGCAGCGAGGCATCGTTACGTTCATGGCATCCCTGCTACCAGCGAGCCAGACGCCAAAGAATATGATACTGCACTGAAATTCGCGAAATTAATTTCCAATAATTTCGACGGGAAGTTTGGCAGGAGATAACTAAGACAGACAAGTGACAGGCTGTCCATTTCACGAATCGATGCGAATGACGCAGAACTATTTTGAAAAAACTCTTGATACGTGATGCGCATACAGATGCTAAGTAAATTTCCAAATAAAGTAGCATGATAAATACAATACCTTAAAGTGTAATAAGGCGAGATAATCATGGAGACTAGTGATAGAAGTTCAATGATCCACATTGCTGAGTACAATAAATAAGGCTAGGAGTAAGGTAAAATTGAAAAGAATGCATAGTATAAAGACTCTTTAAGGAAAAAGGTTTCATGATTTAAAAACATGCACTTTTTTAGTTTGAAACTACTTTTAATGAAATTATTACTTCCAAAATTACATAGATGGTTTTTGTAATCCATCTAATCTAAATACTTGTAAACTGGTTATTTGTTCGTGGGAGTGTTAGTAACGCTATACCTTTGTTTGAGTAAACAAGCGGATGTAAGAACGGATCATTCTATAACTAATAACTGCAGGTTGAACTTTGTGAAACCTCTCCATACTTAACGGAAATTAAAATACACTTTGTATAGGTTCACTAGATGGGTTTATTGAGAACGACCATGGTTTCGTCACATAATGACATCTTCAGGTGGCAAAAATTGTTTTACGCCGTATATATCCCATTTTCTTCAGGACGGGTGAAGAAGGGGAAGGAAGGGGGAGGGAGAGGAGAAGGAAAGGGCGGAGAGGGAGAGGAATGAGGGGAGTGAGAGTGTAGGAGTGTGATGGTTGAGGGGCAGGTATGAAGAGTTGGGCGGTGGGAAGGGATTAACCGGGTGGCTGAGGTGGGGGGGGGAGAGTGAACTGCATAAAAGTCTGGACGTGTCTACAATGTATTTCTCGGAAATGTATATAGTGTTAATTTCTTCCATACTTCTTCTTCCTACTCCCCTCCTCCAACCTCAGTCGCCCGGTTAATCCCTTCCCACCGCCCAACTCTTCATACCTGCCCCTCAACCATCACACTTCTACGCTCTCCCTCCCTTCATTCCTCTCCCTCCCTGCCCTTTCCTTTCCCTCTCCCTCCCCCTTCCTTCTTCTTCTTCACCCGTCCACCAGAAAATGGTATATAAACGACGTAAAATATTTTTTTGCCACCTGAAGATGTCATTATGTGACGAAACCATGGTAGTTCTCAATAAACCCATCTAGTGAACCTATACAATAAACTTAATGGTTAAAGGCGTAACTTTGTGGAATGACACTACTGACATGACTAAAAAGAGAGAACTCTTAGTATTTTCCACACTTAAAACTTTAATTCCCGACCCAGGTTTCGACTGCCTTGCAATCATTTTCAAAGGCCTTTCAAAGTACCTTTGAAAATGATTGCAAGGCAGTCGAAACTTGGGTCGGGAATTAAAGTTTTAAGTGTGGAAAATACTAAGAGTTCTCTCTTTTTAGTCATGTCAGAACCTATACAAAGTGTATTTTCATTTCCGTTAAGAACGGATCAGTCCGTGAACGAGAGCAACAATCGAGGAGAACGATTCCCTCATGGAGTATAGGGACGCCGTCATTGATGGTTCATCTCTCTAATACAAACGCTTCTTAATTTATTTCTATAGATGTTAATTGATTACTACATTTTCACTGAAACTGGATTTCTGGACAAATTTTCAGAGCTTTTAGACATCGGGAAATTGGCTAAATTATGGTTACAAGATTTAACGCAGACAAACAGCTCATACTCAAGAAAAGCTTTTTTTAAACACGTCGTTAGTTAATTACCATCATTATTTTAATCAAGTCCAGTATTTTCACCGGATATGGGTCTATGGTGAAATTTCAAAGCTCTGCGTTGTTAGGAAGTAGGTTGAACTTCAATAGCAACATTTAATCCAGACAATCGAGTGAAACTCAATAAAACATTTTAATAATTAAGCTATCGTTCGCGATAAAGACACCAATTTCATTTGATATTGAAAATGTTACATCTACGTCAAATAATGCTAATACGGAAAATGTGTGCTGATTCATCATAAAATCCTCAAAGATACATTTTGACCTAAGCCAATACACAAATTACATCAAGGCTTACACGAAGGCGAATATCGGACGCCGTGCTCTTACGGTAAATCTTACACTTGTGAAACACGCACATCCCTATAAGAACACAATTAAGAACACCAAAGAGCGACGATGAACAATTAGTCCACCCTGCCTTACGCTTGGAGCGCATCGGGATTCGACACGAAATTTGAAGATACTATGGTAATAAAAGAGAGGACCAGATATCAGCCCAGACTAGGGAAACGGAAAGAGTATCGATAACTTACTCTCATCGATATATTCGTTCTATCCCAAGTACTTTCGCACTCGATTCTTTTCTTTTGAAAATATACTCAAAAGAGTACTCATACAGTGGTATAGAAACCTTAGATATCCAGTATAGCAGAGTGCCGATTGATCGTGCTATTGGAAGGGATAACCTAATGTGACGCACAATCCAGTCATTATCAATTTTCATTTTTTTTTCTTTCACCTTTTTTATGTTTTGTTTAATTAACTTCTCGGAAAAATTTCAACAACGAAAATTAATATCTGTTAATTGGTTAATTTCATTCTCAGCCGTGCAATTCGTCCCGTATTTACCCACCCACTCATCGTGCTTGACTCGCAGTAGATTTAGGCAATCAGTAGGCTGGAGAGGAAGCTTACAAACCACGAAAACGTTTGTCACTATTGGTGAGTAGGATAATTACGGTCATGAGTTTATGGATATGACATGGAAACAAAAAAGCAATCTTTATAATGGATTGGTAAAAAAAAGATCGACAAGTTTGCTCGAATATCAAGGTGATGTTGACTGTTTTTTTCAATGCTAAGGGCGCTGTGCATGACGAATACATACCTCAAGGCCACACAGTCCATACTGAGTACTATCGGATTATAAAATGCCTAAGAGAGAGAATTAGGCGAAAACGGCTCAAACTTTGGAGGAGCGGCGAGTGGTTTTTTCACCACGACAACGCGCCGGCTTATTCGTCTCTCAGAACTCGTGAGTTTTTAGCCAAAAACAAGACCGCTGTGCTTCCCAACCCACTCTCATCACCAGACCTGACCCCATGTGACTTTTTCCTGTTCCCTAAACTAAAAATCTCACTGAAAGTAAAAAGATTTGCCACCATTCCAGAGATAGAGAAACATTCGACGGAGGAGTTTATGAGCATTCTGAAAGAAGCGTTCCAGGACTGTTTTAAAAAGTGGAAACACCTTTGGGATAAGTGCATACTTTGGGGAGGAGACTACATTGAAAGGGACCCGGACCAATAATTTGTTAGTAAAGTATCTTTTTGTAATAAATAAAGTTCGGGAACTTTTTGAACAGACCTCGTACATTTGACCCGAAGACACCCGCAGAATGTTGCCGCCAACCAAACTTTATAGATATGTTTACAAATTCTTCGGTAAGATGCATATGAAAAGATGCATTACTGAAATTGAGTTCGAGGGCCCACTTAAGATACGACAAGTTAATGTTGCTTTGATCCGAAGAGATCCTTTGATCCTAAGTCCACTTTAGTTGAAATTTTTTGGAAGATGACCGAAATCAAATTTTCCTGCTATCCCTAGAGCTCATAATCACATACATAAATAAGGAATGACGGGGGGTCGATAGCGCTTTCCAGTTGGACGTCATGTGATGTTGACCTCACCAAGTCGAATCCAGAGTCATCTACACGCCGCTGCAAGAATTAATTGTTAATTGTTGAGTGGACACGAATATGACTAAGGTCGATACTATTACTTACAATTGCTACTTTAACTTTGCTGTTAATTATAGATATGCTTGAATCTATCATAGATACGCGAATAAAGGCAAAAACAAATGATGATAAATAATAAACTGAAATATCCCTTACGAGCACATCAGTCAAGTTAAGAAAACAATAATTATTTTATCCGCTAGCTAAATAAAACGGAATTTAATTAGATGTCATTTTTATCTGCTACTTAAACTATAATAGCTTAGAACAAAATAATCGAAGTTTCTTATCAGATAAGTTAGAAACGTATCAAGTGATGATGCAAAATCTGGGCTAAGAGGTTTCGCAAATTTTGCAACAGCGCAAGATAGGTATTATAATATTTATTGTTATTCTATTAATTTAATGAAAACTTCGTCCTTAAGTTATCCATCTTCGGCTAACACCTTTCTGTAACTGAACTGCTATTCCCTTCTAACTCCCTTTTCTTCTCCGACACTATCTCGTGGTTGCAGCTCCCTATTTCCTGCAGGCAAGTAGATGAAAGGGACGAAAATGGGTGTAGCCATAGCTGCACACGGTGTACGGGGTAGGCTGGTCTTCGTCACAAGGGTCGAGGGTCCTTGATTAAAAATTAATCACGCAAACAGGGCGCATTCTGACAAATCCCGAGGTTTCAGCACTATTCAAACGGATTCCAGCAGGCCAATTTTCACGCGCGCTGAATGGGTCAAGGAGTTAAGTTGCTCTCAGGCCGTCTAAAGTGGCAAAGTACACATCACGGAAGGATAAATGCGTTAGGAGACATTTCAGGGGACTCGGGTGTAGTGTAAAGTCCAGAAGCAGGCCAGGGAGGAAGGGTAGATAGAACCCGTGTACATTAGTCGCCCCAGCAACCCGCAGCCGAGCACGGAACGAGGAATTTCTGGACAATGCTCGCCCGCAGCCCACTAACAGCACATCACCCCCTGGCAACCACGCTCAAAACTGCATGCTACATTGATACGGAATGGTAGAGCCATGTAACAGCGAGGTAGCCGTGTAAGGATGAAGAGCTGTTTGAGCAGGAACCTATAGCAATGCCAACTTATGCGCTTTAACCTTCCCACATCAGAGTCTCCACCATTCCTAGGGCCCCTTCGCGAGAGAGCTTAAATTTAAAAAGATCATAAACCAACTGCGGACATAATATTGAAGAAAATTGACCCTTATATAAATAAAAATAACTACAGCTCAATTTTCATCATGTTGCTCTCAATTACTCAATAATTATTGATCCATATCGAGTGCCGATCAATTCTCATGCAACCTAATACTCACCTACCCTCGATATAAACCAATAATAATTGAGCACATTGGCGAAACAATGTGAGTGAAATGTATAATTGAATTGTCTAAGGCAAAGAAATTTCTATCACGAAGAAAAAAGGGTGATTAAAAAGTAATAAACCATCGTAGATGAGACCAACGTTTGCTAAAAACAAAGAAGAAATAGACTTCCATTCTACGTTCATGAATTTTCCACGCAGAAAATTAAATAGTAACAGACCAAATTTCTGATAATTGCAAAATGAACGGAAAAAGGATGTAGTATAAAAGTAAGGCCATCGAATGCAACACATTTCACCACGACTTAACGTTCGTAAGGTCCTTATCGCACCTTAAAAAATATGTGGTGCTTTGAATGTGGACTGAAACTTAAGAGAATAAACTAAAGCTCAATTTTAATAAATAAATCCCCTTTTTCAAATATATAAAGAGGGTGGGGTAAACACAAAGGAAACACATGACGTTAAATACCTGGGATCCAGCTTAACTTCAGGCCTTACGCGGGGGAACCACGCAAGAAAGACTTTCGGCCCTGCATTAAAGGCACTCATGCCGCACCAACACTGCCCACTTGAGTGAGAATTTAATAGCACCCTTCACTTAGCTGAACCGCGTAGACGCTCTCTGATCATTTAAGTGACGGGTCCATTTAAGTGGACTTGGGGACCCCTAATTATGTGGAGTTGAGTGATATCGATAGTGTTCCATCGAGGTGGTCGAGGTCTAGTCATCGATAGGTCGAGGTGGCGATAGTCATAGGTATCATTCTTGTAATTACATTATTTATATGAGGATTCATTATTTTTGCACGTGTCATTTTTCCTATTCATTAATTTTTCCTGTTATGCGTGTTTAGAAATCAACAAAATAAGCTCAAACACTCGCGCGATGCAAAGTTTTTTCAGTGAACATTATCTGAGGCTACTGTAGATTTACTATCTGCGTGTAGACGCTCGCCTGTTTTTTAGAGCTGCTTTTAAGTAAAGTCTACTTAAGTGTACTTACAGTGCAGACGAAGCATAAAATTATGAAGCAAATGGCAATACGGTTCTTCGATGAAAATATGAAAGAAAGGTGCTAATTGATTCGGTTAGGCCACATCTCGAGTACTTCGCGGGCATTTGGGATCCTACACAGAAAGATTTGACTCAAGAAGTAATATAATACGAATGTATGTCACACGACTCGTAAAAAACTTCCGTAAGCAAGCAGAAAATGCCACATGTATGATAAAATGACTAGGTTGGGAGCCGATAGAGACTCGGCGGCCATGCGCTACGATTAGGTTACTTGAAAAATTCAGACCAAAGGTAGTTTCAGTGCGACAAGAATAATATTATTTTGACCATGCTCTTTATCTTTAGAACTGATAAAGACAACAAATAAGAAGAGACACTTCTGTCAAACTGATAGGTACAAAAGTTCTTCTTTTCACGCTCAATCAGTGCTTATTACAAGAACAGCGAGGGGTTAACATGCAAGACTTAATTGGCTTAAAAAATCAAGATCCCTCGAGTTTTTGCTCGAGATGACCCATATCATTTTATCCTTTTTAGCCACACTTCTCTCGAAGTAATAAAATATACAAAATGAGTAATTCACACTACCGCAAATGATGGGCACAAATACTCCGCCGCATATGAGGCTCTTTACCGGGGTTCCCAATATTTTTGTTTACCGTACCCCAAGTTTTCCACAATTGTCATCCCAAAAGTTTACCATGCACATTTATAATATAAAAAATAACTAAACAAGTGTCCATAAAAGCTTATAATATGTGAAAAAGAATTACACGATCATTAAATTGTAGAAATATGAAACAGTATGTGAAAACATTCGTAAGGAACGTAGAACTCTATGGATCGGAAGCATGGACCATTGGAAAAGTTGACCAGAGCAGACTAGAAGCCTCCGAAACCTGGTACTGGAGGAGGATGCTGAAGATAAAATTGACGGACAAAATAAGAAATGATGAAGTGTACAGAAGAGTAAAGGAGTAGAACAGGAAAGGACCATACGGAACACCATACAGAAAAGAGGAACCAGATGGATTGGATACACCCTGTGACACAACGGGTTTGTGAAGAACATAATGAAAGCTAAAATAGAGGAAAAAGTCCCCAGAGGAAGATCCAGGAATAAGTTCAGGGACCAAATAAAGAGGAATTTACATAGGAAGAGATACCAGGAGGTAAGGGAACTAGCATTATATAGGGAAGGGTGGAGGGCCGCAGTCAACTAATCTAAGGATTGAACAACCAATGAATGAAATTGTAAAATCTTCGTTGAACAGGGGAGAAAGATACAAGCCAAGGAATAGCTGTGCCGTTCCCAGTTATAGGACCTTTGTGTACCCGTGCAACCACCGCCTCTGCATAAAACACTTATCATCCAACTGCCCACCGCACCTTCTGGACTAGCTTCCACTGTCCATAGGTAGGTCCATACGGGTAGACGAGGAGTATTGAGATGACGGATGTACCCACGGCTTCGACCAGAATTAGTCCGAATTGTCCCTCCATGACCACACGGCGCGCCGTGGTCTAGAATGCCCGATTATCCGGACAAAAGTCGATTTTCCGAACTTGTTCAAAGACTCCAAAATCATGTCTAATGGAAATATAAAAGATAATTTCACAACGTATGACACTTCTTTCTCCCATAACACAGTTACTTTCCGATATACAAGGTTGAATTTAAGGGAAATTTATCGCAATTCAATTTATGACATTTTTAATGCTATTTTGCTCCGTCCATAGAATGAGTCTACGCTTTATTTAAAGTGATTTTTGAGTTTCAATGGCATCTTTCCCTCGTATATATTGAGTTTCTATTGTTCATTTTGTAATTAGGTCTTTCAGTCCCTTATGAAAGTGCTTACATTAGGCTCAGACGGAAATTCTGATCGTGTGTGTAAAGTTGGCAGAACAAAGAAACCATCCACTACCACCCTGTTAAGCAATGGCATGATGGAAAGGAAGAAATCTCTACTTTGTTACTATGTAAAAATCTTTTGCCTTAAACAGCCTTTTTTCTAATAACTCACCGAAATGTGTTACTTCTCCGGGCCTCCGGAACGCCATATCACGGGCAGGCGACAATTATGGCCATACAGAGGAATGGTCGTTTATTGTTTCAGTAATATTGAGCAAATATATTCAGGTTTATTCATTATGATTTATTTTCACCTTTCTTTTCGGTTCAATATCAACAATTCACTCATTTTATCTAACAAATATTGATCTGCACGGTCATAACCATGGCATATCCACTACATTAGAAAAAAAGCAGTTTAAGGCAAAAGATTTTTACATAGTAACAAAGTAGAGATTTCTTCCTTTCCATCATGTCATTGCTTAACAGGGTGGTAGTGGATGGTTCCTTTGTTCTGCCAACTTTACACACACGATCAGAATTTCCGTCTGAGCCTAATGTAAGCACTTTCATAAGGGACTGAAAGACCTAATTACAAAATGAACAATAGAAACTCAATATATACGAGGGAAAGATGCCATTGAAACTCAAAAATCACTTTAAATAAAGCGTAGACTCATTCTATGGACGGAGCAAAATAGCATTAAAAATGTCATAAATTGAATTGCGATAAATTTCCCTTAAATTCAACCTTGTCTATCGGAAAGTAACTGTGTTATGGGAGAAAGAAGTGTCGTACGTTGTGAAATTATCATTTATCTTTCCATTAGACATGATTTTGGAGTCATTTGAACAAGTTCGGAAAATCGACTTTAGTCCGGATAATCGGGCTTTCTAGACCACTGTGCGACGGGAGGACGGACGTGAACGGTTGTGGGGTGTAATAAAAGTCTTAATCATTAGTTACAACGCCGGAAAAAAGACTTGGACTAAGAGATTGGGGGTATTTTTCAGAAGTCAGTGGCTTTTGGGCTAGGTGATTCAGCGAGCACTTAAATCATTATTTTTCATGAAAAATTAATTAAGAAAAAAATTAAATCATTCAACTTCATAATGTGAATACGATTTTAAAACAAATTTCGTTTTAGTGATTCCACCGAAACAGCGCGAGTTAAAACATATATTAAGTTTGCTAGTTGGCTTAAAACCCTACTTTCTGTAAACAAAAGCGCTAACTATTGAAAACAAATTTTAAAAAATTGTGCGGTTCATTCTGCGGATATTTTTGGGCACTTTTTATTTACATATATATATATATATATATTTTATTATCACTTTTTCCACCATTGGGATGATTATATAACGTAATTTCAATGTAATTCCCATATTTATACTCAAGTAATCACAGAGAGCTAATAAACAAGAAAATAAAACGGTAAGAAGATGTAAAGTATAATAATATGACTAAAGAAGAATATAAAACGGTAAGAAGATTAAATTTCATTTTTATTCAATTTTTCGGAAGTGTTCTCATTTTGTAAATAAATTTCCGTGAAATGGGCACATACTAAAAAAGTGGAAAGCCACTATTTTTCCCCGTGTTTTTCCGGTTCTCCCATTGAGCGCAATATAATTTTCAATCCTACTACCGAGAAAATATCGAGGAAAGGAAGCTTTCTGTTGTTCACATCAGACAAATAATACATAATTCCACAATCATCCATTGAATGAATAAACTGACATTTAAATCATTTCACAGGGAAACCACCTGAAACCCATGTTAATAAATAATTTTTAAAAAATTAAATTATTAAATGAAGCGAAATACACAGCCTCTACTTAGCATCCTGCGAGCCATCGCAGGGGAATGGCAGTGGTTTTCAGAACTAGAACCACTAACAGGAAGAGGAGGAAAAAGGAGAATTAAGTTTTCACGGAGTGCCTTTATGCCACAATTCTTTCCATTTTTCGAGATTCGGCCACGTCGTTGTTTTTCCGACAACGCTTCCCTCCTGTACCTACTGGAGGCGTCTTCAGGTCGAGGATGCAGCGCTTCTCTCTGGTCGGATTTATATAGAAGAGTCAGTCACTTCTGATTGGCTGCCATTATCTCCACTAAAACCAATTTTGACGCCACTTTTTCATTTCTCTCTCTCCGGTTCTCTTTTCCACGTATTCACCAGGTGGCGGCCGGATCCCAAAAAATGGAAAGAATACCTTCTCACCGCAGAAACCTGAAAAAAAATTTCGCTCTAATACCTCGTTCCATTTTTTGTCTCCAATGGCGCGTGGAAGGAGGGAAATTAAAAACTTACCAATTTCATGGAATAACATGCCAATTATATCATTTCCATTTGTTCAAGACCTAGGGTTTCTACATCTAATTACTACCCCGCGAGCTGCTGCATGGGCGTATGGCAGGGGGTGGTAATTCACTAGCCGTATAAAGATGTTAGTTTTTGGGAGGTGTCATGGTGACATGTATAATGGGAGTGTATTTAGACGAGCTCAGTTTTCATTGTGGTCGCTTATTGTGCGCGGAAAGAACGAGTTTTTGCACCTATCTGTTCGGCAGTGTATCTCTCTTATTTTATCGCATCTGTCACGACTAAAAATGTAGTGAGGCGTCATGATAATACTCTCTGTATCGCCCTGAAACACACCAGTTCTAAAAAGTCTCAAGTAGTCTAAGCCTAGCGTGCAGCCTTTAAGTCTCTAGGGCCTCCCACCTTAATCCCTCTTATAGTTGTGAAACACTATATGTTCGTTCGTAGCTGTTTTTAACGACGCGCGCAGTTTTCCTTTGTAAATTATTAATTACTTGTTTACTTCTTTATGACCAGGGTCCCAAATTCTCGTGGCGTACTCGAGGTGTGGCCTAACCAGAGCGAAGTAGCATCTCTCTTTGACTTTTTCATTCGAGGACCTTCCTATTATACGCTTAACAAAACCTAGTTTCTTTAATGCTGGTTTGGCGTCAATATTGACATCCCATCTGCCACACTCACTTCAATTGTATTTTTAAGTAATTTAAGCAGAGTGCGCAGCTTATAAGACTCTAACAGCTACCAACTGGTGAAACCGATTGAAATTGAAACCGGTGAAACCGAACTACTTAATCGGATGTGATATACTCTCGGATTGCCGAGAGCAGTTTTTAACGAAGCTTGGACCCCACGCTTACACCTCCAAACAGAGGATGGCTGCTTTCCCCTTAATATGGTTATCGGATGTCTATTACTTGGCGGCAGCCACTTGCCAAGTTCGCCACGGCATCATTACGAGTTTTCAAGGCCAAATCCAGCCATCTCACGCAATCATGCCACACCCTTTATTAAAAGCCTTTTTTGGTCCTTTGCAGCTAATTCGTCGAATAAATTTCCCTAATTTTGTAATTTTTGTTTCTTCCATGTTTCGACGGCTATGGTCATTTCGCACGTATCCCTCGCCATTTGCTCTCAGGGGCAACAGCATTCGGAAGAATGGTAAACTTTCGCTTTTTACTGCTGACCAACGTATCTTCTCACTATACGTAACCCGTTATACGAACTTGGTAACAGCAGCAGTTCGTAGATACGCTTAGCTCAACAATCATTGATGCTCAAGTTGAGAACGACAGATGATCTTCGGCGTTTTAGGTGGAACCTGCACTATAGCCATTCAGGGATTAGATTCAAACCATGTGGCTTCAGTGACCTAGCTAGACCGATCACTGCACCAATGCAGCCTAAAAAATTTTCATTATATCTGGATTGAGACTTCTCTGTTATAAATTGCAAGATGAATATCTCTAGCTATTTCACCGGTAATTAATAAGATCCCTATTTAGCGCTAATATGGTCATCTTCATTAGATTTAACAATTAGAAAGTCTTTCTCATACCTAGGCTTTCAAAGATAATTGCGCAGTTTCTCATTCTAGCAACTCACTCATTAAATTCGAGGTAAATGCGCAATTTCAATTTTTTTACTTTCCGAACAAAAAGAGTTAAACAACAAACTGAAGGCAATTTTATTCTTTGGGCACAGTGTCGAACATTTTTCGTGTCACAGAAAATGTCGGTCGATTGAGAGTGAACAAATAATTTTTCTTTTTTAAAACCTACATTTCAGTTAAAATAGAAATTTAGACTCAATTATTGGCGACAATTATCCAACAGATACGAGAACTGCGGGGAGGCAAAGGCCCATTGACGTCCTTTTGAAGTCAATCCGCCTCATGGTGTCGGCTTCGCAGGGGTTGTGGCTTGCTAACTTTCCCTTCCCTTTTCCTTTTCCCACCACTTCCCACCAGGGTATAAGCGAAGGCTTGCAGACCTGGTGGGAGTTTTTTAGACCCCGCGGGGAGACCCGAAACACCTGTCCATAGGTGATACGGGTACCTTGGGTTGGGAACACCTGCTCTTACATTAGCAGTGCAAGACGCTAAGAAACTCCAATTACTTGCAATTCACCTTTGCCTTGTTTTCCTGCTCTCATTATTTCTAATAAATTCGATGGTTTCGGGCTTAACTTTGTGAAAATCCATTATGAAATCAATAATGACAATGACTTGGTAACTTTTTACAGGTATTTTTATTTGTACGCCCGGTTTCGTTGCATAGGCAACATCTTCAGGTACATAAAAGTCAAATTTCTCAGAATATATACACTACTAGAGGGAAAAAATTTGACTTTTATGTACCTGAAGATGTTGCCCACGCAACGAAATCGGTCGTACAAATAAAAATACCTGTGAAAAGTTACTAAGTCATTTTCATTATTGATCTCGTTATTTCTATTCACCTTACTCTTTACTTTTTATGGCAGGTGTCCGCACACCTCCTGCGACACGTCCACGAATCGGCTCGCAGTGCAGTATGTAGATGTAGGAAAGGAGAGATATACGCGCGAAATGATAAAGAAAAATAAAATGAAGGGATGTCCGCCAGAGGAAGTTGGGGGACGAGATACGTACGACGTCTGACCCCTCTCTCCCTCAGCCCTCCAACTTCCACCGCACCTTCAAAGACACGCACAAGGCGGGGCCGCCCTCCACCCCACCACCTCTCTGAACTGGCCGCATTCCACCTCCCCGCCCCCACTCTACCCCTTCCCCCCCGCCAATGGAGGAGGGGGAAGTGGCCCCAGACCAAAGCAAGCACCCATCTCCCACCCTGTGTTGGGACGGCACGGCGGTTCACTCCTCCTCCCAGCTGACTACCCATCCGCAAACTCTCCCCGCATTCCCACCCCCACGCCCTCCGCCTCGTCTCGCCTCACTCCCGCCTCATTTCGCCCATGCAGACACGACTGAGGCGGCTCCTCTCCTCATTCCTCCTCCTCGTCTCCCCCCCCGCCCCCTCCTCTCCGACAGGAGTAAAACAAATGCGAGACGCGCGGAATATTTATCGTCTCTCGGTGCTGGAGCACGTGCGTGCACCTCCACCAGACGCCGGCACCGCACTTCCGAGACACGGGCGGAGTCTTTTCGCGCGAGAGAGTGCAAGCTGGCTGGCACGGACGGGTCTCCGCTCCTCGAATGCCCACGGCCCGAAAGACCTCCTCCTAAACTCCCCTCTCTGAGAGCACTTGATTTCGGAATGTGCATCGAAAGCATTCGCTTAAGGGGCCATTTGTGTGTTTCGCTGTATTATTTTGGACGTTTTCTGACCCCCGTTCCACGAATGTAAGAAAACGTACGACTTCATGGACTCCACCACCCATACCTACCTTCCCGATTCTGCGGAATTAACCATAGATTTTTGGGGTGCCAAGCGCATACTGATTTTGATGGTAGAGGAATTTACTTCAGCGAAGTTAGTCATTGTGATTAAAACAGCTTAGTAATTTTCCACTAAATTTATGAAGTACCTCTGCGACAGGTTTCTACAAGTTCTACGACATTTTTAAATCGTTCAATACCTGTGACCATAGTTTGTCATTAAAAAAATGACGTGGAACAGGTTCAAACTGGTTTGTGGGGAATTTAATAAAAAGTGGCATATTACAGTTGTTTAATCGCCACGAGGCCTAGATCAACTTTTTCATAAACAGAGGTGCTCACTACGAAAAATACGGTATTTTTACCTTGTTAGGAGATCCCAACCCCCATGGGCACACTAGGTTATACATGAACCCTGAACTAGTTCAATCAGGTGTTGGTTTTACTTTGCAGTACATTCTTAAGCTAATACATAATGCCAAAATATTTTCATAAGCTCAAACTTTAAGAAGACCACGAGCTGCTAGCACTACTCAAATCTTTGATTTTTCTTTCGACTATTATAAATATGTGAATCAAATACAATCTCATTGAGCAGGATCTCACACCTAAAATCTTATGTTAAACGGCCTTGGGACCAAAATCCCTCCATCGTAAGTGGGTAGGAAGATCCCAACACCATTCCCATAAATAGTCTTACGTAACGCTTGAATGGTCCCTAATGAGTAAAATATAACTGTTGCGTTAAAGGAAACTGAACCTCCAAAGAAGGAAGCAGCAGGTAACAAAAAAACTCGTTGAGTGTAGCGTTACTACATGGGACAAGGAATTCGAAAGGAACATAGCAAAATAGAATATAGAGATGAAAACACCCACTAAAATGGTCAATAATTTATCCTCCACATTTATTATTAGGAGCTGTAGAAGTTAAAGCAGTTGTTAGATATTACCGTGGGAAAAACAGAACCCAAAATATCTATAGACAGAAATAAGACTCTGATTTCATATAATAAGTAACAGATTTTTTTAAAAATGACCACGCATATAGTCATTCGATAACGACCAACTGTAACCTTTCGTACCTGCATTCATTCACGTTAATCAAGAGTTTACATTGAAACTGTCGGATCAGATTTTCCATTTTGAAAATCATATGCATAGTAGTAAACGTAAAAAATAACTATACAAACTCTACGATTTTAATAGTCAAATTGATTTACTATGAAGTCTGTGAACTTGCTCTGAACTTGAAAAATATTAGTGAAGTATTATACAATTGGAAGGTGAGCTGGGAGGTGAAATGAAAGCTATTCCAGTCTGCGGTGAGGCCTGCAATACTGTGCGGGGTGGAAACATGGCCGATTACTAAGGTCCAGGAAAGACAGCTGGAAGTAGCTGAAATGAGAATGTTGCGTTGGTTGTGCGGAGTAGCGAGAAAACATAAGATATAATCTGCATGTAATAGAGAAACATGGAAAGTATGACCCATAAGCAAGAAGGTACAAGAAATCGGACTACTGTGGTATGGAAATGTGCAGAGAAGACTATGTCGGGAAAGGAGATGAAAAAATGGAAGTAACGAGGAAATGAAAAAAGGGACGACCATAGATGAGACGGAATGACAAAGTGGACGAGGACATTAAGGAGAACGACAGGAGAAAAAAATGAGCTTTCGTTAGAAATCTATGAGGGAGATGAATAAAAGAAGGAAGCGCCGAACTCATTGATATGGGCAGAGAGAAATAATAGCCGGTGCATGTATTACTATGAAGGCAGTATAATTAAAGAGCTTATGTGAACCAAGCACTTCGAAGTCAACCATGATAATGAAGGAATAGAACAGTTGCACCAAATCTGATACTTAGCTCCTATACCACGTGTCCCTCACATGAGTTTCCACCTTGTCGTGGTTGGAGGGCTCAGTAGCTTCAGTGATCCTAGGAGAAATGCCGGTGGGAGATTAATTTCCAGGTAGGGCCACCTTTGCCAATAAGGTCGAGGATGAGGAGCACAGTAAAGAGTAACCCAGAAAACAGCATCTGACTCAGATTGAGCGGAAGCAAAACAGCGTCTGCCCCATATTGGGCGACAGAAGTAGGCTGGGCACCATTATGCCTGTGCGGAAAGAGTGGGAAGAAATGGACACCTACCACCACACTAGCTACGTTCACAGATTGTAATAGACCTCATTGTAAAATTATCCGGAGGTAAAACTTCCCCTCGGTTGGATTTCCACGAGGGGAACACAATGAGGCAGAGCATAACATGGAATATAGATCATGGAAACGTTCACAAGAGGAGAGTCAAGAAGGAAAAACGAAGGGTCAGAATAGGAACTTGGAATAGGTTAACACTATTAGAAGCTGGAAAACTGTAAAATCCAAAACAAGAAGGAAGAATGACTTGGAATGTATGAAGTGAGATGGGGAGGATATGGAGGAATTGAAAGAGGCGATGATAAAATCTACTATTCATTAGAGGAAAAAGACATGGAGTTGCAATAATGGTAGAAAGGAAGACAAAAGAGAATAAATAAGTAATAAAGGTAGATTATGTAAATGAAAGAATAATTATGATAAGATTAAAAATAGTGACTAAGACATGGTAATGATACAAGTTGTAACATAACGCCGGCCTCGCCATTTTTTCTTTAACTACCTCATGGCTTATTATAACAACAAGGGGCCCACCATATTGTGAATTGAGAATAAACAATAGACCGAGGGAGTGGGAGCGTCGGCAATAAAAGGAGCTAGGGAGTGTAGAGGAAACCGTCGGAGAGTACGGTCGTGCCAGGACAGCACGCAGGGATTTTTGTAGATAAAACCGTCGGAAGTGTACGGTCGTGCCAGGACAGCACGCAATTTTTGGTAGAGGACAGTTCCAGAGTGTGGCATCGTGTGAGACATAGCCCACGTAGAAAAGGAGAAGTGACAAAGGAGCTGGAATTAAGGAGAGGAACGGGAGATCTTACAACAGGACGAGACCCAAGAGCTGAGGGCCCGCCAAGGACGAACACTACGCAGGCTGAGAGGATTTTCCAGACCACAGAGGGACAAGCCAACCTGTGTCGTCGAATAATTGGGTTGTAACTATAAACTTTTATTTTCATATAAGATACAAGAAGCCATAAGGCAAGAGGTTTTTAATTGGCCAAGAATTAAGTTTGTGACTGGATATTGTGAAAAGTTTAAGTGGAGAAGTGTGGCAAATAATTGGACAATATACTTAAAAGAAGGAATAATTATTCATGTGCCAAATTTGTGTTTAAATTAGAATATACAGTTGGTCATGATCTTAGGATATAAGTAATTATTTCATAATTTAAATTGTCTGTAAATCGAATATTTCATGTTGTTAAGTAAATTGCAACCGTATCTCTAAATCTGCTACGTTTCATGTATTTTCTTTTCCGACGAGCAAGCTTGGGCATAATACAAAGTAGAAGAACAATAAAGAAGGAAAGACGTGTTACAAAGTTTATATGCCTACTAGCCAGCATCAAGATGAAAAAATAGAGTCATGTAACGAAATGATAGAACAAATAGCGGAAAAAGAGAGAAGTACCAGCATAATAATTATGGCAGACTGGAATGCGAAAGTTGCAGAGGGAGAATATGTGAAGACTGTAGGAAAATTTGGCTTAAGAGATAGAAACGAAAGAGGACAAAGGCTGATAAACTTCTGTAGCGAAAATACTAAGGCATATGGCAGCACCATATTTAAAAATCATAAAATGAGAAGAAACACCTGGACTTATCGGATAAATAGACAAAGATATCAAACCGACCATACATTAATGCAGCAGCTATATAGGAATAGCTTGGAAAATGAAAAAAGCTACCCAGGAGCAGATATCAACTTCGACCTTAATTTAGTCACTGCGGAGATATACTGGGAGGAATTTTGCAACTCGTGTGTCCGAACATAAAAGGTGTTTGGTGACTAGCGATCCAAATCTTATTTTGCCAAACGCTTAAGGGAAGAATCTCATCACTCCACACTTAACCTGGAAATTCTTCGTTTCCTGGATAATTGACATCGTTTAGATGTTTTGGAACTGTAGGCAATAGTTAAAAGAAAAAATTCAAATTGTTAAATGAGAATGAGTTAGTTTGTCATTCTCCTATTTTGGATACCATGACAATTTAACCTTACCTCCTCCCTCCCATTTTCTTCCACCTACCTTTTCTTTTATGGGTACTTTCTCAGTTTGACGTAGATCCGGTATCATGGCGCACTCTGTTTGGACTAGCAAAGGATCCTTTCCTAATCATTATCTTAACCTTCTTCCCCCCCCCCATACTTCTTCCCGACCCCCCACCATCCTAAGTTGGGAATATATTTATCTGACTGGAAATGTGGTATAAGAATTGTATCCGATGATGACTGCTGGTCAGTTGATACACGTGTTGTACGAGTAGGGATTGAAGTAGACAGTACGATATATCCTTTGTGGATCATTTATGATGGAAAGAAGAAGAAAGGAGAACTGGAGAGGACATTGCCTGAGGAGAGATTATTTGCAAACGACAGGAATGGAAGGAATGGTAGAGGAAGGAAAAGAAAGGAAAAGTTGGACAAAATCAATGTAGAGGAAAAACCAGTGGAAATGAAGCTGATTAGCTGAGAGAAGAGTCGAGTAAAATCCGTGAGAAAACCTGCCGACGAAGGCAGAAAAACGTGAATGAATGAATGTCAGGTGTTCATGGTAATATTTAATATATATGACTCTCTCGAGCCATAGACGGAGCGAGAGATGGAGCGAGTACATGGGGTATGGACACCCCTCTCCATAAATTTTGAATTTATTTAAACAAAGGGAACTAAATAAAAGTTTTATTTATTTCATCAACAAATGTTGCCAACCCTGAATATGATGGCACCGGTAGCTACTGAAACGTCGGCAAAAAATGAATTCACCCGGTGCAAGACCCAAGAATATTTACAAAAAAATTTATTTCATTTTTCATGTATTCTGAACGACTTGCTCAACGTATAACTTTTTTGAATATCAAACATAAAATATCATGGATATTGTTTTCATTTCTATTGGAGTTGTCATGGCAAAAGTCTTACAAACATTCCCCGATTGAAACGGCCTACGAGTACCCAGCACTTCTCATCTCATCTCTAGCCTCCTCCCCTTTCGTCTGCGACCGCGCAAAATGGCCGTCAGCCTGTCCGACATTGTAGTCAACGCGCGCCAAACACCACTTTGTTTCCTCCCCTTCTTTCGCCGACCACCCAACCCCACCTTCCCTCGACGTGAGACCCAGTGCAGACGACGTTTCATAATCCCTTCTCTCCACCGACGGTAAAATTAGGATCCGGAAATAAAGCCGAATCCGACGTTTAAGAGGACCTTCGTGAGAAATGGAAGTGGCGGGAGGGTGCGGAGAGGGGTAAACTGCGTTCCAAGACGTGAAGGACTGACGGAAAGACATGAGGACATCACGTGCCCGGATTCACCTGAGCCGATTAGAAGAGATTGAGGACCATCGAGATTGGATTCGTGGAAATACGGCCGGACACGAGACCTGTACAAATATAGGGTGGAGTTACGATACTCCGCAACTGATGAGTATCAAGCGATTAAACGTTGAGTATTCACCTGAGAGCGGCAAATTATTCATGTCTTCCTCGAGCTAAAAATGAAGCTAAATATGGTGATTCCTAAGTGCTTGTTTCCATCAATGGTCGATATCAGAGGCATTTCACACATAATAGGATTTAACATGACAGTTTACAGAAAAACAGCCTCTTTTTGGGAGTAGTTTTTCAGCTCGAGGTGCAAAGTTTAATTTTATTTATTTTTATATCTTTTATTTAAAGAAAATGGTCCACATACAGCAACACTGCCGATTTAAAAAGTGCTTGGTACAAACACTAAAAATTCATACACATATACACAACAAAAACAATATAACTTAAGCTATATGACCAAAAGATGGCGTTTATGTTCGTAGGTTCACTGTTCATTTAACGAAAGATGTGTTGTGGTCAAGTTGGTGAAGTTGTTTCTGCGATAGATAAAGGGATCGATATATGTAGGAAAATAATTTATAATGGAGGAGAGACGGAAGAGGAGCGAACGTTTAATTAGTGATAATCTTGGAGTTGGAATGTGGAGTAATGAGTTACTATGGTAGGACGCGAAGGCACTCTGATTTTGAGGAACGGGGAAAGTTCGGGACTGTCAATTCAAGAATTAAGGGTATTGTAAATAATTTTTAAGTCGGAATTAAGTCTGTGATGCAAGAGACTACAAACGGAGAAGGAGGATAGGATATCGTCCATAGATGAATTGCGGAAATTTGGAATTATGTATTCCGCTATTTTAGCGAAGAAAGTTGTGATACTGTTAAGGGTGCCGAGATTTGAGGATGCCGACATAGACCATATAGGGAAACAATACTTAAGTATTGGGAGAGCAGTGGATGAGAAGTAGAAATGAAGAGCGGGAGTATTTTAGACATCTGTGCAGCGGTTTAGAAGACCTCATTTTTTTAAATTTAAGACTAAGACACGGCCTTCAATTAAATCGTCTGTATATGGCCACCGAAATGAAGCTTGTGGACAACTGTACAATTCCAAGATCTTTTTTATGGAAGATACGCAACTCAGCAGCATTGATTTAATGGCGTAGTCGAAATTAATGATATTTTCTTCATAGTTATTGTCATGGGGCTGGATATTTTGTAATTTAACTTAAGCTACCAGATACCTACTGCACCATTCCGAGGTCTTAGATAAGGCATCCCGTGGGACATTGCAATAAATACTTTTGAGTGATCTGGTGAATATTATCAATTTTAATAAGCCCGAAAAGGACATTTTCCCTTAAACATCAGGCGTAAACATGGCTTAATGCAGTGGGAATCATGTTAGTGTGAAGAGTTTGCGGAAAAATTAGGATGATGAGGCTTAAGGTAATGAGTGGATATGAGTAGGTAATGAGTGGTTAATGAGTAGGTAATGAGTGGTTAAAAAATTAGAATGATGAGGCTTAAGGTAATGAGTGGTTAATGAAGGAATCTGGATGGGATACTCCACACATGGACATTGTTTGTAAAGATTAAACTTAGTTGGTTTGGAAATGGGAATAGAATAAGATACATCAAATTACGAAACATATCTATAACAGTAGAGAAAATTATATTCAAGAGTCGAGTTACGAAATATGCATCTAACTACTGCCGTGCGAGCCGCCGCACGGGCGTGTGGTAGGGGGCGTTAGAACACCAACCGTGTAAGGGTATGAAGGATGAGGTTTTAGGAGGTGAGATGGTGACGTGTATTATGGGTATGTTTTAATTGGAGCTCTGGTTTTATTATGGCCGTTAATTGTGCGAGGAAAGAACGAATTTTAGTACCAATCTGTTCAACAATAATTCTCTCTTATTTTATCGCTTCTATTGGACTTGGAGCAGTAGTGTGGCAGAGGCAAATATAAGTATGCATTATTCAAAATATGATCTAAGAGTAACAAGAGTAAGACGATGAGGTAGGCTGCGAAAATCATGGTTGAATGTGATAGAAGATGACTCTAAACAGGAGAAGCATTAGAGGCCTTACAATTGGATAGCGTGGATGAAACAATTGATAAGTTAGGGATAACCGAAAGTGGTTTGTAAAGAGAGGGCATCATGGAGGAAACTACAAAAAGGACGCCGTTTTCTAGGCCCTCCGGAAATTACTACATTTTTTGACTTTGCCCATCCCGGAAGAGCAATCATGCTCAGATCGTCGACACATTCGTGTGATGAGAACGACGCGCATATGAATCAATGCGCTGCGGTGGAAAGGCAGGCATTCCCTTCGGCTCCAGCGCGAAATTATCCCCTACCATCCGCCCTCTGTATCAAAATGGTTTTGGAAGAGCTCAAATGAAAACACGAGCAGGGGAGGAATGATAATCTGGAGACGCCCGCCCCTTCCCCCAACCACCTCTCCCAACCACCTTCCCCCCACCCTCTCCGTGTTCTTTCGCGAACTAATTAGGATGGAGAGAGAAGGACCGGAAGTTGGAGAAGAGAGGGGAGGGGCGAAGTGGGGAAAGGGGAATTGGGGTGCGGGGAAGAGATAGATGAGTGGAAATGAAGGGAAGGTTTCGTGACAGCCGCTCGGCGTCCTCTTTTTGGGTTTCGCAACATTGCCGTTCGTGCGTGGAATGCAGCAATATCCATAAGATTGAGCGAGCGAAATATTATTTCACCTTGTAATCAATTTATATTGCCTCAAATGAATGAAAAATCACATCTATCTCATGACAACAAAATATCAATCACTCACAGCTGTACTTTCCCAGATTTTAAGCTATTCGGACTAGCCACGGAGTTCCACCTTTACGGAGTCAATCGCAATGCACAATTGTGCAAAATTCCACAGAGAAAAAATCATCCAGCTTGACCGGGATCCCTCGATTTCCGGCCGAGTGCTTCAGCCAGTTAAGCTACCGAGCCGTCCTCTTCCACTGTGGATATTAGTGACCTATACGGGACTAGATGTTCTCGACTGCCGGACATATAATGTCAAGGCGGATGATTTTTTCTCTCTGGAATTTCGCACAATTGTACCTTCCCAGATATTTGGAAAAAATTTGGTAAACGGTACTGGTATAAATTCAATAGAGATTATTTGAAACTCGCAGAATATTTACTGCATAAACCTCGTAAAAAGTTAATAAATTTTAGTTTGTATTACTTAGGAACTCTTTAAAAAAATCAAAAAGAGGAGTTAAAGACTTTAGTATGGATATCAAGTTAATTGCTGAGAATTTCAGCAGGTTTAAGACTTTGCGTCATTAGTACTAAAATATTTACTTAATGATTCTTACAATAGCTTAAAATTATAAACAACTTTTGAGAATAATCTCTATTGTGAAGAGGGAAAAATCTCGCTCATCTACGAGGTCTATAAAAAAATAACGGGACTTTTTTTTATTTCGCGGTGATGGATAGTCATTGCGACGCCTATTTGACGGCGCTGTATTTTTCACTACCTTCCAATTAACCATGGTTTACTATTTGCCAATACTTCGTTTAGTTTTTCTTAATATACCTATATGAGTGGAAGTGTTTTTGTCGCCCTGATGATTTTTGCAATATCCGAATTTCAGGACCAAAGTTGTGACGTGAAAGTTGTTTTGATGCTTTCGAAATCTTTTACAGAAACCTTCGAACTTTAAATTGGTCGTCAGTCAGTTAAGGACGGCCCTCGACCAGGAGGGCCTTTGAAGTCAACTGGTGGCATCAACACTCCGAAAATTGAGGAATTGTTGCGCACCAACCATCGTATGACAGTCACGAAACCTGCTGGAGAGTTTTAAATCTCGATTGGGTCGTATCATGGCATTTTGACAGAAAAATTGAACATGCAACGGGTTGCAGGAAAGCATGCACCTCGTTTGATGACAGCCAAACAGAAGGACGTTCCTGCACCGCGATAATATGCCCGCCACTCAGCCTTATCAATTGACGGTTTTTGTACAAAAAAATCAAATGGCTGACCTCATCCAGCCTTTTTACACACCTCACCAGTCCCCGGAGATTTTTTTACTTTCAAATCCAAAATTAGTGCTTCAAGGACGTCGATTTGACACTACAGACGGTATTAAAGAGAATTCGCCTCGGGAAATGTCGGTGATTATCAGAGTAGCATTCCGGAACTGTACGGCGAAGAGAAATCACCGCCGAAATAAGTGTGTACACAGAGAAGGAGAGAACTTAGATGAATATAAGGACCAATAATTTGTAAGTATTATAATATTAATTTTTTACAGAATTCTCGTGATTTTTTAACAGACCTCGTGCTTGTCTTCAGAATGGTGGATCGGGAAATAATAGAAGCCTTCTATTCGCTCCGATGCACAGCTCACTTCGAAATACAACACAGATGCTTTCCATACTTAAATAATACAATTTTGTACACAGAATTTTATTTAGCGGCATCATCAGGTACCTGTTTAGGAATCTGATGATGTTGCAAGTCGGTGAAATTCGTCGTACCATCCAAAATAAAATTCTGTGAAAAAGTACGAAATTGTATTCTTATGGATACTACTAACTTCCACGAAGTGAAGCCAGAATCTTCAGTGTGAATACAAATGCTTTCCATTCATTTCAGGCCCTGAGAACTTCAAAACAGATCGGGGGCTAAGTTTCTTGACACTAAACAAAATAAGAACTTCAATTCGCACCGCTTAGGTAAATTCTTAGGCTTTTTATGCAAGGAAAGTTGGTTAAATTGGAAAATTAAATCCACCTGTTTTCAAAAGCTAACATTTTTCAGTATGCACTTTTCATGGTTAATTTTCCCTTCAAGAAATAGTCGGCCAAGTATATTGTGTACCTAAATAATGCTCCCTATCGGCAGCTAACCAACCGTTTTCCTTCCAGTGACAGTTGCTTCATTTCTTTCTTCTGCGCCGATATGTTCCGATCTGCGTAAACTTCAAGACCTTGAGTGGACAGTTCCAAATAGTTGGATCAGGTTGGAGTAGTGGTTAGAGTATTGGCGTCCTATCTGAAGAGCCTCGTGTCGAATACCAGAGGATGCGGACTCCTAATCCAAACTGCCATCTCTCTCCAGGGTCCACGAGAATTACACATGAGAAGCTCTCCGTTTCTCGTGAGGGACGGTCAACTGTGGATCGCAAGGCATCTTTCGTTTGGACGTGGCTGATTCTGAGGCGCTGATTTCGTCTCTTCCCTCTCCACTATTTCCCCATCCCCAACACCAACCGTCATTCATTCATAGGTCGTTCAATTCTAGAATTGGTTGACTGCAGCCCTCCACCCTTCCCTATCTAATGCTAGCTCCCTTAACTCCTGATACCCTATGAATTGTATTCTTACCCTATGAATTGTATTCTTTATTTGTTCCATTAACTTATTCCTGGGTCTTCCTCTGGGGACTTTTTCCTCTATTTTACCTTCAATTACGCTCATCACAAACCCATTGTGCCTGTGTCCAACACATCTGGTTCTTTGGTTCATATGGTCCTATCTTCCTCTACTCATCTGTACACTTCTCTTATTATTATTAGGTATTCTACAGGTAAAGGTAGATTTTATTGAATGTCAGAGAATCCGCTCCCGGCCTTTTACACATTCCGGGTCCTGTCTCCCTCTAATATATTCTTTTTCTCCTCTGCATAAGATCTGCCCTTCCTCATCCCGTCCATGAAACCTATTCTCTTTCTTCCCCTTACCCGCTTTCCCAACATCCATTCCTCTATCACACTCTTCAGCAACCCATCACCCATTATTACCTCCCTCAGCCATCTACCCTGCCTTTCCCAGATTTCATTCAAAAGATTCCTTTCCTCGCCCACCATATCCAGCACTTCCTCGTTACTCTTCCTTTCCGTCCATCTAACCTTCTCCATTCTTCTTCACACCCACATCTCAAATGCCTGAAGCCTATTTTCGTTCTCCTTTCTCAGGGTCCACGTTTCTGCCCCATACAACGCTACGCTCCATATCAAACTCTTCACCAGCCTCTTCTTCACATCCTTACCCAGTGTCCCCGTCATCAGCTCTCTTCTATTACTAAAAGCCTCCTTAGCTAGCGCTATTCTCTTCCGTATGTCTTTACTACTATGCCTATTTTCCTCTAGCGTGCTACCTAAGTAATTAAACTGCTCTACTTGCTCCAGTTTGTGTCCTCCAACTTTAATCACAAGCTTCGTCCTAGAGAATCTCATTACTTTTGTTTTCTTATGATTTATCTTCATTCCGAATATCCCGCACTGCATATCTAAAGCATCTACCTAAGCTTGTAGTCTCTTCGAAGATCCACTAACCAATGCCAGATCGTCCGCGAATCTAACTGATTTTATAAGATGCCCTCCCACTTTCACTCCAACCTCAAGTTCTTCTCATGCCTGTCTTACCATTTCCTCAGCATAAATGTTGAAAAGCAACGGCGACAACGGACACCCTTGCCTTACCCCGCGACCTAGAGTTTCCCACGCTGATTCACCATCAGCCACCCTCACCTGCGCCCTTTACGTCATATGGAAGTTTCGAATTAGTCTCCTGTCTCACCAATTTATTCCCATTTTCTCTAGTATCTTCGTTAGTTTATTCCAATTTACTCTATCGAAAGCCTTTTCAAAATCAATAAAGCATGCAAAAACGTCCTGATTATACTCTGTTTCTTTCTATAAGTGTTCTCATCACCGCTATCGCATCCCGAGTTGACTTTCCCTTCCTGAACCCAAACTGGTCATCGCCTAAGCATTTTTTGGCCTTACTCTCCAACCTTCTATTGATAATTCGAAGTAAAACTTTGGCTGCGTGTGAAATTAAACTAATTGTTCTGTAGTCCTCGCATTCTGATGCATTCGTCTTTTTCGGGATAGGGATCAATACTGTTTTCACAAAGTCCTCTGGCCACACTCCTTCTTCGTAGATCCTGCGTATGAGTTCGAAAAAAGCTTGCCTACCTTTACTTCCTAGACTTAAGCAATTCCGAGGGTATGTTATCTACTCATACAGCCTTTCTAGCCTTCATCTCTTTCAAAGCTTTCTCTATTTCACTGTCGAGAATTTTTGGCCCGAGGTTATCTTCATCTAGGTTTCCCTCTTCCTCTACATCTAAACTAGTTGGTCTACTATCGCTGTGATATAGCTCATCAACGTATTCTCGCCATCTTTCTAGGATATCTTCCTGCTCGATTAACATTCTACCTCTCTTGTCCTTTATGTTTGGTACCGTTTGCCCTCTCTTACCTCCCGATAGTAATTTTACCCCAGCGTATAACGTACCCACTTCCCCTTCCTTTTGTAGTTTCTCCATTTCCTCGCACTGCCTTCTCCACCAATTTTCCTTCGCCCGATTGGTCATTCGCCGTAGTTGATTATTTAGCTCCTTGTATTTCGCCATACCCTGGTCGGTGTTGACATTTTTCCAATTCCTTCTCTCCTCCATTTTCCTAATCATTTCTTCCGTAACCCACTGTTTCTTTACCCTCGTCACTTTCGCTGCTCCTATTGTTTTCTCAGCCGCTCTTACAATGCTTGTTTTTATATTCTCCCACTTTTCCTCGATTGTTCCTGCTTCTTTGGCTTCTCCTATGTTCTCATCCACTATCTCTTGGTATACCCTCCTTTTCTCCCCCTTCAACGCTTCCAGGTTCCATCTCTTCATCCTCCTACTTTTATTTAGCTTTTTGAATCTAACCTCACAATTCATCATCACTAAATTATGATCCGAGTCTGCATCAGCCCCCAGATAACTCCGCGAGTTCTTCACACTGTTCCTAAATCTTTGTCTAACCATGATATAGTTAATTTGGTATCTCCCAGTGTCTCCTGGCATTTTCCAAGTGTACCTCCTCCTGAGGGTTGACGAGGACTACTGAAAGAAGGGATGTACCCACGCTTTGACCAGAATTGGTCCGAATTGACCCTTCATGGGTCCCCGACTCGAGGACGTACTCCGGCAGACCGCACAGCGTCAACCCTGAAAAGAAGCCAGGGAGATACCTAATCCCAATATTTTGGGCAACAGGCTCTTCCGGTTCTCTACGACGTGCGGTAGGTTTTTTCGCGAAAGCGAGACCGACGGCTACTCGTCTCAGTTGTTTGGGTAACCAAACTAATACGAGCACTTCGGGGGGCGGAGGCCCAATTGAGGTTCTTTTGATCTCAATCCGCCTCATTGGTGTCGCCCTCGAAGGGGCTGTTGGTTTCGCTAACCTTCCCTTCCCATTCCTTTCCTTCCCACTGCTTCCTCACTTGGGGATAGGCTGGTAGCTTGAGTCCGAGGTGGAGGTTGTAATCCTGCGGCGAGAGCCGAAACACATTTGTATTTTCCTGTGATGGTGTTTAAACCAAGTGTTTGTAAATATTAATTTATTTCTCCTATAAAATTCAACTGCCTTCTCTCTATCATTTCTCGTTCCTAATCCAAACCCTCCCACTTCATACCCATCTCTCCCTTCCCCTACCACTACGTTCCAATCTCCCATAACTATTAGATTTTTCTTGCCCGGCACTTCTCTGATTATTTCCTCTATCTGTTCATACACCTCATCTACCTCTTCCTCCCTATGATTGCTTGTAGGCATGTACACCTGGACCAATACGAAATTAGTAGGGCTTGCTTTTATTTCTACCAAAAGTATTCTGTCGCTCACCTGTTCAATATTTACTACCCTCCTCCCCAATTTTGCGTTCAATACTATGGCTACCCTGCGTTGACTCTCAACCCCACCACTCTAGATTACCCTGTAACTATCACTCCAGTAGTCCCCTCTGTCCTTCCATCTCACCTCGCACAGCCCCAAGGCATCCATTTTCCCTCTATCCATTTCCCGTTTAATATTTTCCAGCTTCCCAGCCCTCATCATTGTCCTAACGTTCCAAGTTCCTATTTTTATCGGTAGCTTTCTTTTCTTCTTCCTTTCCTTCTTATTTTCCTAGGTCCTGGCATCCTGTGATGACTTCGCTGTGCATTTCATCATTTCTTATTTTGTCCATCCATTTTATCTTATGCATCCTCCTCCAGCACCAGGTTTCAAAGTCTTTTAGGCATTTCTGGTCAGTTTTTCCAATGGTCTATGCTCCGATCCTTAGAGTGCTACGCTCCACACGAATGTTTTTACATACGTACACCAACCTATAAGCCTCTTAATAATCAAGAATCTCCACATGGTCGTTATGTTACAGCACCAAACATAGGGAGACACAAGCACTCACCGAGAGTTATTCCACATCAGGCGTCCATCTCCAGACAGCAGGAGCACATCCCCGTGGATCTTTGCCGGAGCTGTTGGAGATTCGGGTGAGGTACACTGGCGGAAACACACAATCACATGATATATCAAGGGAGAGGAAGAAATGTAAGGTGCAAGGCGTTTTTGTGGGGATCTTGAAAAGATTCACTGACGGTATCGCACAAAACACAAGAAGCACACAACAGAAGGGAAACGTAAGGTGCAAAGCAAATGCGCATTTTAGCCAAAAGAAGGGCCTCTTCAACGCACTGAAGGATGAGTTACTAACAACGGTAATGGTTGAAGTCACCCTATGTTTCCCCTTCCCTTGTATTGAATGTATCGTGCGATTGTGTGTTCCCTTCCGTAAATCTCTTCCAAATCCCAAACAGCTCCGGCAGTACACCTAGGGGATGTGTGCCCGCCGTCTGGAGGTGCCCCTGACGCAGAATAACTCCCGGTAAGAGCTTGTCTCTCCCCACGTGTGGCACTTAACCCTTTAAGACCTGAGATTTTTTTCTTGGCACAATAGTTTTTCACATTTTTTCGATATTACTGACCACCATTAGCCTGCTAAGAATAGATAAATAATTATTTCATCACTAATTGATCACACAGTCGTTTGCGCGAGGATTTTTCTACGTCTGGGACAGCGGGAGACAAATAACAGACACTTGACATGCCGAATTCTCACGATCGTGAGGGTCAGGGCCTTAAGGGTTAAACATAACGGCCATGAGGAGTTTTTTGATTATTTACATTCTAGTGCCATATAGCTCCATCCATTCCATTCTATAAGTCCCTTATTAAAATTCACAATACCTCATCCCTTTTTCGCCCAAATTAATCATCAGAGCTACTACTAAATTTAACGCTCCTATGAGATGTAGGTGTCCTCTATGCTCGCCTGTCAACTGAATTATATCTTTCTACTACTTCATGACTCTTGTTTCACGTTTTCATAGTTATATTATAGATAATGTTAGTAGTTTCTGTAGCATTTGTATTATACCGATAGTGTGGTGCTTGTTGGTGAAAGTTAATTTCTTCACTGTGGTTCATGTTGGTGATCAGTCACCCCCTGCCAAAAACTCTTGTGGTGACTTGCAGGGTAATAAGTAGATGTAGATGTACTTCTTTTACTGCAACTTAGTACAGCAAAGAGAGCGCGAGGTATAAATAACACCCTAAGGTTCTTCTATGATACAGTGTACATAAACCATTGGCACTAGAATGTCGCACGTTTTAATACCTTCGAATCACCTATTTTATCACAAATCTAAGCTAATAGTCCATCAGCATTCCATTTAGCTTCGAGATTGGAACGAATCATATTGTTCAGTAGAAGTTTCTGACACCCTGCTATAGAATGCTTCTGTGCTGTTTTCCTGCGTCCACATTGTGGCCATAATGATCACTGAAACCCGTCCTATGTGCATAAAATTCTAATATGGGAAGAAATTCTTAAGTTTAAAACATATATTATTCATTAAATTCATAAATTACCTGAATTTTTATTTCTACTTTAAATCGAGAAATTTTGCCATTTTGATGAGGTCGGAACATATAAATTAACAAAACGAGATGTGTAATTTCTTTTTTTAACATGTAGAACGTCATCTCTATAAGATAAAATAAAATAAATATATTGTATTACGGCCGGTTGCAGGAACGACACATATAAGTAATGGGATCCATAAACCATAGCAACCAATCAATAACTGTTTCTGAAACATTCGAAAATGTATTGTTTTCATTACTTAAGGCATGGGGTAATGAGTTCCATAAGTTGCCAAGATGGTGTATGAGAAATGAAACACTTGGAGAATTAATTAATTCATAAAAGGGTTGCTTTGAGAGGAATGGACACTTTGCTTACTCTTACTAAAAAATTATTATGTGCATTCGCAATTATGATCGATGGCCTGTCATGCATTTTAACCGGCGGTAGATTGGATCAAACATTTGAAACAATTTACTACTGCTAGATAAAAAACTGGTTGCTGTGTTCCTGCAACACGAATATTTATATAAAGTACATAACTTCGTGGAATCCATAACTATTTATTCCATTACTAAATGTTCTCGCAACCGGCCATTAGTGAACAAGGGTTGGAAATAATTAGCATGATAATTTTAATGGTGCCCAATAAGCCAAGGAAAATACTTCTGTTGTAAAATTCTCCCAACAGCATTACATTCGTAATAATGTGATGATGAATACTTAAAACGACATTTTCTAGAGTAATATACCTTTAAAATAGAAAATAAAGTGAAAGTTTACTCCAAAGGAAAAATTAAACTAATTTATTCTGGGGTGACGCTGACAACCGGCGCGCCCTCTTCTAGGTTAATGTCATTTACGGGTTAACGAGGTCACTTCATAAAAATACTCCCCTTATTTTTCAGGATCGCACTGAAAGTCCTGTATGTAGTTGAGCCGGCCGATTTCTTTATTTTCGTTGCAATTTTCTCCGTAAATTAAAAAAGTATTTCTTTGTGGTCGATTTTTGACGGCGTCACTATTCACTTTGATAGTCTCGCCAAAGTCAGTAAACGTTCTTAGTCGGAGAGTTTATCGACGAGTGAAAGGAGGGTTTTATGCTCCATTGCTAACAGGTAACTTACAATCACCGAATCACAATGGGATGTAAATTGACGTTGGAGTTTGGAAAAAAGATGAGCCGGAGAAAAAGTTACGTGAGAGAGGAAGAGAAAGTGAGATCAAAGGAATTAAATGCGGATTCCCAGAATTTTGCGGCGAGCCGCCTTTTTTTTCGATTCCACTGACCATTTGCACCAAAGCGCGCGCACGAAGTTCCGAGGGGGGGAGCGGTGTTGGGGATCCGCCATTGCGACTTGGAAAGGGACATCAATTGGATTCCTTTTGTGTCCCGGAAGAAAATCAAATCCGTGTGGAATGAAAAAATTCCTCAAAACAAAAAGCCTTCCCAAGTCGCTCAGAAATCGACAAAGGAACGTGGACTCTGGGAGCGTAAAATTCTTTGCAATGGAGTTAAATTAATTTCAAATGTTTTAAGAACTATCCCCTGGAAGTATCTTTGATATAAACTTTTATTTTCGCGGAAAATTATAGTGATGAGAACAGAGAAAAGAATTTTGGGCGTGACTGAAATGGGTTGGAAGAGAATACCCGGACCGGGGGAAAAGTCAACTAAGGAGGCAATATCATAGCATAGCATTCGGCCCTCAAATGACACTTGGCCTTAGCAAGTACTGATCTAAAAACCATGAAGTTATTTAAATAAATCATTTTATGAATCTTAAATTGGGATCTTAACATACAACGTACGGAGAAGTTTCTTTACGTAGAAGTTTTACAAGATCAGAACATGATCAACTCGCACAAATGACGATGACAGGAACGGCATACGCAAGCCAAACGGTCGATAAAATGCGCGTCGGCAGAATTCTTAAAGCTCACTATAGCCACAACTGAAATTTATAATAGTTAAAGAATTCGTTCCAGATGCATATTTTCAACTTGAAACTTTCATAACTTGGTAGCCGAGAGTAACAAAAAACTATAGAGAGCCCTTCCATGTTTGATGCTTTCTTAAAATGAATATTAAAATGAAAATGTCGAGTACAATTATCGAAGTCTTTTGTGGTCCATCGAAGTTCTTTTGTTGTGGAGAGGCTCTTGTCGTCAGCTCTTGATCTGTTAAGAAGTAGGCTGCAACGTGTGTAGGGTCTGAAACACATGGAAATCAAGTTCGTGTTTGTGCTGCTAATTGAGTGTCGTACAAGAAGGATTAGAAAGCTCCTTTTGTTAGGAGTGCTTCACACCCATGGTTCAAGTGTAAAAAATAATAACCTGATATCATATTTCGACAAAATTCTATTATTCAAATGTGAGAAGGAATGGCATAGCCTAATATCTCCACTTAATCCCTCTCATTAAATTGAAACGAGGTAAAAAAATACGGATTTGAACGGAAAATAGATGTTGGTCGGACACAATTTCATGGGGGGGTAGAATAAAGAATGGAGCTCATGTTTGAGAGATAGATTTTGAAAGGTTTAATTTCACTTTTCATGTCATACCTAGCGAAGGATAAGGAGGAATGTCATGATAATTTTGAAGGCAATTCAATGAATAAATAGGAAAATGTAGGACTATACAAGATTGTAATGAGGAGGGAATGTTGTGGGCATGAAGGTGAGACTACAAGAACTTTTAACTCTTCTCCTACATTCTCCGACAAAATTGTCCCAAGATTTATTTTTCCTGCAAAAATCCTACAAACTTAGAATCCTACAATTTAATCATAGGGCGACCTCCTTAATTAATGACTGTTTAAAAACTTAGGGTAGTTGGAGCTATTTTTTGTCTTTTCGAGCACATTCTTGTGAAACATTATCAGTGATATCCTTGAGTGAAATTGAAAAAATTTAATTTCACCGATTCCTTATTGTATTTAATGCCATTTTAACAAGTATCCAATCACAATAATTCATTTCACATCATTTTAATGGTCGCTGACATATATCAAGGTGTTGCGTCCAGTCAAACATTCGAGAAAAGAGATCCAAATATGATGCTCGCCTAAATTTCGAACATCGCGCCGAAAACTATCAAAAGCTCAAGTCAAAAATTGACTTAATTAAGGCAAAAATGTAATTAAGATTTAGCGTAAGATTTCCACGACTTCAATCAATATGAATTCAACCACATTGTCAGATAAACTTTAATAAAATGGGATGTTAGAGTCTTTTCAACTTAAGTGAAAAATTTCACGAATGCGCACTCAATTTGCCACGGTATCTGCTTCAACCCCCGAAATATAAGCCTCAGATGTGCTTTCCTCGCATGGTATGCTTTTTTTGTAGGAAGACTCAATACTGGTCCTTGATACTGAAAATCAAAGATACTTAAATCCTTTGCTCATGTTGCTGTCATAAGAAGCTGGAGAGGATGTTTTTGACATGACGAACCATGCAATCCTGTGAATAATTTTCCCCTCCGGTACTCAATAATCATCCGAAACTTAATGCAGGAAGATCTTCGTATGAATAAAAGAGAATGAGACGGTGCTTTTCTCTGGTAAAACCACACGTGGAGTACGCCGAAACATACCCTGCACCGAAATATTTCGTCCAGAAATAAAAATATTCAAGGAAGATAATTATCCACGATTCGTTGAAAACTCCGGCGGGAGAATATGGAGTGTGACTATCACTTAATGCCACTGATGAAATTACTATAGTGTCCGTTTCTTGACTCAAAATTTCATGGAAATGGCCGAAAAGTGAATTGTGTTGACGATGGAGGCGGAAAACTATTTTATCCACCTCTCGCGCGCGCGGATAATTAAGGGCCATCAAATATTTTCCACGGGCAAAATGACAAGAAGAGATATAACGGGGCGTGGTATCCGATTTATTTTGAGATATAAATGGCGGAGGAATTCAGTAGAATGGGTTCCGAAGGTAGGGATAACCTGCACGTGGCGAAACGCTTTGCCCTTGCTAGAATCAGCCTCCACACCCCGGCCAAAAATACGAATGGCAGAAAATTGGCAGGAGACGATGGCGCTATACTCCACATTTACGCTAGGAAGCGACGGGAGGATAGGACGTAAATGGTTGTGGGGTGTAGTAAAGTCTGAATCATTAGTTACCACGCCGGAAAAAAAGACTTGGAATAAGAAATTGGAGGTACAGTTTTAGTAGTCAGTGGCTTTTGGGCGAGATGATTTAGTTAACACTACAATCATTATTTTTCATGGCAAGTTAATTAAGGAAAAAGTTAATTCATTTCAACTTCATAATGTCACTACGATTTAAAAACAAATTTCGTTATAGTGATTCTACCGAAACAGTGTGGGTTAAAATATATATTAAGTTTGCTAGTTGGTATAAACCCTACTTTCTATAAACACAAGCGCTATTGAGTACCAAAATTAAGAAGCAAAATGCACGGTTTATTCCGCGGATATATATATATTTTATTAGCACTTGTTTCCCGCAATAGGAGACTAGCGTTCTTTCTATCTAGCGTTATTTCTATGGAATTGCCATATTTTGACTCAAGTAATCACAGAGAGCTAATAAACAAGAATATAAAACGGTAAGACGATTTTAAAAAGAATAATACTAATAAAGAAGAATATAAAACGGTAAGACGATTAAATTTCATTTTTATTCAACTTGTCGGGAGTGTTCCCTTCTTGTAAACAGTTTTCCGTGAAATGGGTCTGTATACTATAAATGGAAAACTACTATTTTTCCCCGCGTTTTCCGGTTCTCCCATTGAGCGTAATGTTCAATTCAATTCATCTATTATCGTGGGCCTTACTGGCCAATGAGATATTTTACGTGGTTATTACAAAAGTAAGAAAAATATAAAAATAAAGAGAAAAAAAGAAGAAATGAAGGAATAATAACAAAAAATAATATGCATTTCAATCCCATTAAATGTTAATTCGCCGGTTTTCAGTTTCACAATGAGTATACATATTAGGAATGTTGAAAACATCCTTGTTTGGTACATTCATATTACATTCATAACCATATTAGAGATCACAGTCCGAAAATGTAGCAAAGAAATAAATTAAACACATATATTCCTTCCCACTTCACATAAGTTGACACAGCAGCGTTATCAGTTATGCAGGGGACTTCTATGCGTCATTTTTAGAAGTAACTTGTACACTTTTTATTTGAGCACATGTATTGATTGTAAGTTTCTTATTTCTAATGGTAATGAGTCATATTTTAGCAGCTGTCACTACAACAGATTTATTGAGGTGAGGAGTTCTGTGCTGGGGATAGGAATTTCAACATAGTGATTTCTGGTAGAAATTGAGTGGATATTTCTTTTTCGAGTGAATCTTTCGAACAGATAAGATGGGTTACCAGATATAGTTTCAAATCTTACTTCAGCGAAAAATATCGAGAAAAGGAAGCTTTCTGTTGTTCATATCAGACAAATAATACATAATTCCACAATCATCCATTGAATGAATAAACTGACATTTAAATCATTTCACAGGGAAACAACCTGAAACCCATATTAATAAATAATTAATAAATGATGCGATATACACAGCCTCTACATAGCATCCTGCGAGCCATCGCAGGGGAATGGCAGTGGGTTTCAGAACTATAACCACTAACAGGAAGAGGAGGAAAAAGGAGAATTAAGTTTTACCGGAGTGCCTTTATGCCACAATTCTTTCCATTTTTCGGGATTCGGCCGCGTCGTTGTTTTTCCGACAACGCTTCCCTCCTGTACCTACTGGAGGCGTCTTCAGGTCGAGGATGCAGCGCTTCTCTATGGTCGGATTTATATAGTAGAGTCAGTTGCTTCTGATTGGCTGCCATTTTCTCCGCCAAAACCAATTTTGGCGCCATTTTCCATTTTTCTCTCTCCGGTTTGTGCTAGCACTCTCTTCCACGTATTCGCCAGGTGGCGGCCGGATCCCGAAAAATAGAAAGAATACCTGCTCGCCGCGGAGACCTGAAACAGAACTTCGCTCCAATGCCTCGTTCTATTTTTTGTCTCCAATGGCGCGTGGAAGGAGGGAAATTTTGAACTTACCAGTTTGATAGGGTAACATTCTAGTTTTGTCACTTCCATCAGTTCTAGACCTAAGGTCTACCTACTTCTACATACTTCCCCGCGAGTCGCCGCATGGGTGTGTGGCAGGGGGTGGTAGATCACCAGTCCTATAAAGATGTTTGTTTTTGAGAGGTGTAATGGTGACATGTATAATGGGAGTGCATTGAGAAGAGCTCAGTATTCATTGTGGTCGCTTATTGTGCGCGGAAAGAACGAGTTTTTGTACCTATCTGTTCGGCAGTGTATCTCTCTTATACTATATGTTCACCCGTAGCAGTTTTTAACGAAGCGTGCTGCTTTTCTTTGTATTTTATTAATTTTTTGGTTAAATTTTTATGACTAGGATCCCAAATACTCGCGACGTATTCGAGGTGTGGCCTAACCAGAGCGAAGTAGCATCTCTCTTTGACTTTTTCATTCGAGGACCTTCCTATTATACGCTTAACAAAACCTAGTTTCTTTAATGCCGGTTTGGCGTCAATATTGACATCCCATCTGCCACAATCACTTCATCTGTATTTTTTAAGTAATTTAAGCAGAGTGCGTAGCTTATAAGACTCTAACAGCTACCAACCGGTGAAACCGAATTACTTAATCAGATGTGATATACTCTCGGATTGCCGAGAGCAGTTTTTAACGAAGCTTGGACCCCACGCTTACACCTCCAAACAGAGGATGGCTGCTTTCCCCTTAATATGGTTATCGGATGTCTATTAGTTGGCGGCAGCCATTTGCCAAGTTTGCCACTGCATCATTAGGAGTTTTCAGGGCCAAATCCGGCCATCTAACGCAATCATGCCACACCCTCTAGACAAAGCCACTTTTGGTTCTTTGTAGCTAATTTGCCGAGAAAACTTCCCTAATTTTGTATTTTTTGTTTCTTCTATGCTTCGATGGCTATGGTCATTTCGCACGTACTCCTTGCCAGTTACTGTGAGTGGCAACAGCATTCGGACGAATGGCAAACTTCCGATTTTCACTGCTAACCAATGCATCTTCTCACTATGCGTACCCGTTACGCACACTTTGTAACAGCTGCAGTTCGTAGATGCGCTTAGCTCAACAATCATTGATGCTCAAGTTGAGAACGACAGATGATTTTCGGCGTTTTAGGTGGAACTTGCACTATAGCCATGCAGGGATTAGATTAAAACCATTCAACTTCAGAGACCTAGCTTTTGCTAAGAATACTTAGAACGTCTAGAGATGAAGTACGCTTGATGATGTGGAAGTGTAACTATCGTTGACCTAATAACTTAAAATTTTCCACGGATAAAACTTTTGTTCAAGATTGGGGTGCAATTTACCATCTCCAGGTGATGTAATATTTGGAACCCCAAAGATGATGTGTTAAGTCAAAGCCTAGATTGGAGTCAGTATTCATCAGAGGAAAATCTGTGATAATTCGGTCACACATTACACTTACTCAGCGGCGTCACAAGGTCTGGCGGACTCAGTCGGCTGCCAGATGTTACATTCTGAAAGGGGCGCCAAATGAATGTATTAAAATCGAAAAAAAATTATCTTTAACTCATATATGATTAAATAATTCCTTCATTTAAGATGGAGGTGTACATTATCATGAAAAAATATTTGTAAACTCATTAATCAATAACCATTATAAGTATTTTATTTCAGACAACGAAGGAGGGAGGATGCCGATTAAGCTATCATACTGGGCGGAAAATTTTCCTTTAGCCACCTTCAGCCTTCATTAGGTTAATCATAATTTCAATGATGTTTACTAAAATGTCCTTAGTAATATCGTCATATACGAATATCGTCACCATGAGCTACAGGAATCACCGTACCAACTCAACCTTAAAAATTTTCATTATATCTGGATTGAGACTTCTCTGTTATAAATTTCAAGATGGATATTTTTTGCTTTTTCATCGGTAATTAATAAAATCCCTATTTAGTGCTAATACAGTCACATTCATCAGATTTAACAATGAGAAAGTCTTTCTCGTACCTAGATTTTTAAAGATAATTGCGCAATGTTTCTTATTCAAGGAACTCATTCATTAAATGCGAAGCAAATGCGCAATTTCAATTTTTTTAATGCCCGAACAAAAAGAGTTTAACTATAAACCGAAGGCAATTTTATTCTTTTAGCCCAGTATCGAACATTGTTGGCGTCACAGAAAATGTCAGTCGATTAAGAGTAAACAAGGCATTTTTCCTTTTTAAAAGCTACATTTCAGTTAAAATAGAAATTTAGATTCAATTATCGGCAAAATTTAGAGCGTACAGTTTTCTGATAAAACTTGAGCAAAATAGGCCATAACAAGTTTTTTTGTATCATCAATTTTCCCAGGATTTCAAAAAAGACGGATGCACCATGGACCAATTACAAAATATTGAAACAATTCATGTTGATCAATAAATCATTTCAATAGCTACGTTTATACTTTTGTGTAAAAAAAATTTCTGACGCACAAAAAAGACTCACGATTGAAAAATGCAATGTGTCGTCACTTCCCCGACGGTCGAGTCTGCAGTTTCGTACGAATTGGTAACCCCATAAATTTAATTGGATTAATTGTTCTCCGACGTATTTTAACTGGAATATTTCCCATGGCACGGAGATAAAAATTCCTCAAGCACATTTAAACTATTTTGATAAGAAGTGTATGGAATGGGATGGAGCGTAAGACATTTTTTTCCCTCAGCCGTTTCCTAGAAATGTCATCCGCCATCATATAAATCATTTCATCCCTTTTACCGTTTAATTTTCCTTCCGAATTTTTCTATTATTATTTTTTCTGTGCAAATAGTGATTCATTTCCATAGAAATAATTACCAGTTAACTCTGAGAGTCCGTAGGCTCGAAACAAACGAGAGGGTCAGCGGAAAAGCAAACCCAGTTGGTGAGTCCGTTGACATGCAATATGGTTAGTTGAATTCTCTCCACTTTTCTCGTGATAGTTTCCAATTCCCAAGAGCAAATGAAGGCGCCACTGGTATGTAAACTATTTCCCTTTTAGTTCACGGCATGAGAATGTTTGCAACGGATCATGTTCGCCATCTCTCACGAGACCGAAAGACTTAGTGTGCGTGCTCCTGACACTTGCGGTTTCACTCTTAAAAGAGTCAGACCTGGAGATTTTATTCTTTATTTTCTCTCAAAGCCTTTGCCACTCCCTCTTCTTTATCTGTAGCATGCTTTCACTAAGCCAGCAAATGCACACAATACACGTTCGTTTCCACTCATATATGTATTCCAAAAAGCTCCTACAGAATAAACGTTTGTCCCTATTGGCAGCTCCACCCTGACTGCGAAAATTATCGAACTTTTTTGACATCCTTAGCCGTGCTTTTAGAATAATACTTTTATCCTAAATTACGGAACCAAGACTATAAATGATAATGTAACACCTGAAAAAATATATGACAAACGGTTATGTGATACACTGTCATAAAAATAAATTCGTAATACACTGTTCATAATATTAGGATTGACTTCTGCCCAGTCTGCGGTTTATAAAAAAAAACATTGCGCGGAGACTAATCTCACTCTTCTAGTTTCATGCATTACAGAAATAATGCCACTGATAAACGAGATGAAAAGCACAAAAAGTAGTTGAATAACTTTCATCGTTCACAACGCAACAGGTTACAATAACCATACACATTCTTATAAAATAATAGTAGAAGTTCTAACGAGCGAAAAAATACAATTGGCGGGGTCATAACTTTAGTGGTCGAATTGGACCACGAGTTTATTTTCAAGCCTAAAATATTTGATTGTTCAATCTGAAGTTCCACTGTTTTTTAACCTTGATTCTTGCCTTAATATCATTATTACAGCATATAAATATTAATTATTCAAATTAAAAAATGTTAATTTAAATGTTTACGGCAATAAAATTTCCTCTGAAATATCCATTCTGTTCATCCAAATTAATACCGAAGATGTAAAAATAGTATAATTTACTTCGGAAGGGAATAAGGTAATCGTATTATTAAAAATGAAATATTATGAATGCATTTTAAATTGCTGGAATAATTCTTTAATGCTGATCAATTTTGAATTATCAACGTGCACCAAGCACATTGATCGGTGTTTTTGTTAAATATTAGGCCATTACCAACCACTCAAACTAAATATATTATACATATTTTTTTCTGTTCATTCTATCAATAGATATTTAGGCGTAGCCGGAAGGAGGTCGGGGGCAGCTGTCCCCGCTGAACAAGGCGTTTAATTTCAAATCTGCTCTACGGAGTCAGACAGGATGATGTCCCACAGAACAAGTCCAGCATAAATCTACAGCTACAGATGAGTGTCCCGTTCTCACACGCATGGCCACACGCGTGAATACGTATATGAGTTTGTTAAATGTTTCCAATGTGGCCGCCGGTGCAGTACAACGCGTTTTCTCCTCTGCGCTTCTAGTTGTTGTAGCAGTGGTAATTTTACACCCATGGACTTATTTTCGGCACCCAACGGAGATTAATCATCCACCCTTCAAGAATACTTTCGGGATCGAGAGATTTTCTCTGATATCCCGCGGAAATCCGCCAATCTCATGGAAGGGTCTCACCATAGCCGGTCTACCGATCTTCCTCCGACGCTTTCCCACCGGCACCGATACGTCACGCGGCAACCGCGGTCGCTTCTCCCCGGCAAGGAGACGTCTCGCTCTCCTGGTTCTGCTCTCCTGGAACGTACACATCAACCCTGGCCCCATCTGTAACGCCTACTACCAGAACGTCAGAAGTCTACAAAACAAGATTACGGTGCTGTCTTCCAATATCACCGAACTTTCCTCCTTCAACATCATCGCCCTAACTGAAACATGGCTTAGTGATAAGATCTCCAACGACGAACTTGCGTTCGCTTCCACTCATCAAATTTCCCGTCGTGATCGTGGTTCCCGTGGCGGTGGTGGTGGCCATTAGTTTCGATTACCCTGCCACTCGAAGGGCTGATCTCGAGACCAATTGTGAAATTATTAGGACCCAATTTCGCGTCAATCCTGCCCAAACAGTGATCATTTTACTAAACTTTTTATTGGCTGTTTCTACCGCCCACCTAACTGTGATTTATCGTCTCTGCACGGCCTGTTTCGATTCTGTTCTCCAGGCACGTGCTTATGGTGAAGTTTTACTTTTTGGTGATTTTAATTTGTCCATCGATTGGACTTCTTCCGTATCTGGATCTCCTACAAACCATTATGACGATTTTTTCCTTGACCACTTTGTGAACGGTCTCGGCCTTTAATTCAGTGTAATTCTTTCCCCACGAGAGATACAGCAACACTGGATTTCATAGTTTCTTCCAAACAAGTGCATTCCTTAGCAGCAGGTAGAAACATTTTCTCAACTGACCACGAATCCCTTGAGTGTTCTCTAACATTCCCCTTCCCTCGACAACGCCAAAATTCCGTGCCTCTTATCACCTCCCCCCCCCTCAAGATCCCTCCGTTGTAGGAACAAAGCGGACTGGCCTGCCATTAATCGGACCCTCTCGTTACTTCCCTCCTGGAGCTTGGGTCACCCGAAGACGCACTCCAACTCTTTTACGACCTTCTCCACGCTGCCATCGTGGACCTCGTCCCTTCTCGTTGCTTGTCGAAAAGTAAGCCCCTGTGGCTCACATCAGAGGCATCTTGGGCCTTGAAAAACAAGCTTGCTACCTGGAAACTTTGGAAATCCCACCCCAACCCTCGCACCCGCGAGTCCTTTGTTGTTCTTCGCCGCCACGCGCGACACCTTCTTCGTCGTGACTACACGGACTTTGTGTAAAGAATTACTGGGGATATTAAGGTGAATTCGAAGAGATTCTGGTCGTTGATCAATTCCAAACGAAAAACGCCTCGTATCCCACTCACTTTGTCCGCCGGTGGGGTGTCATATGAAGGAAACGCCTTCATTACTATTTCTCGTCCAATTTCCCCCTTCCTCTCCTAATATCAACCTCCCCCTTGTTCACTCGGTTTCCACGCATTCCCTTGCATCTATCTTCTCCCCCCCTCAGGAAATTCTCAACTATTTGTCCCATCTACCCACTAGCAAAGCTACCGGTTCTGAATCTCCATCTTATTCAACAGATTTTTTCAATCTGAAACTTTTCTGTCGCACTGGAAAAACTCCAATGTAAACTATCTCCTCTACTTACCAAATTTCCACACACCCTGTACCTTCCGTCACTTTCTTCAATGATTTAGGGGTCACCTTTGACCAAAAGCTCCTTTTTAGTGAGAATATTTCTTCAATTTCTAAAAAAAGCTATGTCCATAGTGGGGATTCTAAACAGACTCAATGAAATTTGACCGACCCTTTTGCCCTTATATCTGTGTTTCATGGTTGTGTACTGCCCATCCTTGAGTACTGTTCTCCCATCTGGTTAAATGCGTCCCCCACTACACTTAAAATACTCAACCACCCCCTAAATTTCTTTTTAGCCATAGTCCGCCATCGCGTGCCCTCCCTTAGACAAAGCTCTCTAGTTGAAATTCTTTTGTCTCTAGGTCTCTCACATCTCCCACATCGCCGGCTAATTTCCGACCTAAAATTCTTTCACTCTATCATGAACGGGTCCCTCCGTTCTGATCATCTTCTCTCCTGTTTTTCACTCCGCATCTCTGCCCGCACCACTCGCGATGTAAGTCTGTTTCACACACCCAAATTCCGTCTCTCCACCTCCCAACGTTCCATTTTCTACCGCCTACTCTCATTTTTTAATACCCTTGCCAACAATCACCCTACCCTTGACCTTTTCTCCTCATGCAACATCTTTTCTTCCCAACTTAAACGCATTGTGTCCTCTTCTTCCCCGCCACAAAATTGATTTTTTTTCTTTTTCTTTCTGTTGATTATTGTTCTTATTGTTTTTACTATATATTTTGTTTTATTTCTTAACTTACTTTTTGTTTATTTAAACCCATTGTAAAGGCCCTAGTTGCTGTTTTTTGCGTGTTTAATAAATAAATAAACACTTAAGGTCTGATTCGAAATTAGAAAAATTTTTAAACATTATAGTCAATAATATAAAATAGATTCCATTTAAAGTAACTCTTTATAGGGGAACAGAGAGAGACGCAAAAATTTTTAAACTTAAAAGATTTCAGATATGTTCCTTTAAAAGTAATCCAAATACTCAAAACCTAAAATTTTCTAATTGATTTATTTCAGAACACGACCTAAATGAAAGGCTATTTAAGTTGCTAACATTAGGTCAATCACCCGGTAAAAGGTCGGTTTAATTGATATTCAAAGAAAATCCTCCAGATTATCTACCTCTAGCATCTCTTTCTTCTTTTTCACGTACGTCCTATCCTTCTAACAACCATCTTTTTGACCTCCGGGTGAGAGACTTCATAGGTGCCACCGTTTCAGGAAAAGGCAGTAAGATTTAGACCAATCAAGTTCCTCCTGACCCTCCTGCCTGGCCTATACATTCCGAAACTCAGGAATTCACGAAATTATGCCCTGAAGACGATGGACAACTGATTCGGCCATCGTAACGTCGGAACCTATGGAGTCTCTCACCCGGTGAAGATTTCCCGAATATAGTTTCTCACCATCTCACGCTGGGGAAATCTCAGGTATTGCTTCATCCTTATAACCTATTCTACTTCCTCCCCTTCCCATAAACAAGAAGCCATCTTCAACGAGCATGGAGAACAATAAAATGTTATTCTCCTCCCGGAGCACCATTATCTGAAGTTGACGTTGGATTTAGCTCATTATAGCCAATGGAAAATTATATGATTAAGCACAGATAAACGTTCGGGCGCATAATTATGTGAATTTATTCTTGCCACGCACCATTTTGGAGCGTAGCGAAAAAGGATGGAGAATTATCCACGAAAATAACCCACACTATTTTGTCTCTTTCAATTGTTCCACTCCCTTCCTTAACAAATACTTTCCTTCACCCATCAGAGGTTTTCAAACACACGGGACAAAATGAGTTGAGGCGGCACGCTACGCACTAATGCGGCTTCACACCAAAGCATCAAGAGAAAACATAGTGTATGCGGCCATGCTGCGTGCTTCGGGTTGCTTCGCCAAGCAACAACAACGCCGTGTTCTGCAAAAATACTCGTTGCATGGCATCCCGTTTCGGGTAGACAACATTAAGAGGAGAGGCAAGAGGCATTCTAAACTGAAGAGATAGATTGAGACTAATTTTAAGTAAGATACTGCTGCGATCAGAGAATTTTCTATTATTTCCCTCCTATTGGCTTACACTGAAATACGATAGCATCGATCATTTTTCAGAATCCTTGCCCTGACCGGTAGATAACGAAACGATAAAATTAGGATGAGCTAAGATTGACAGTTAGATGGAGCAACTGAGGAATAATGTAAACTGTACGGCTCACAAACGTAATTTTTATTTAGAAATGGTCAAAAGTCCCTCCCCGAAACATACAAATAATCTATATCGAATGCGATTGGGGTTAGTCAGGTTCTTCAGCTACATAATAAATATGGACAACAGAACAAATTATTCTTCATGTTTATATGAGCAAGAACGGCAAAAAATAATTGCAAGGTATCAAGAAAGACAAAGAATAGATTCGGATGACAGAAGACATAATTGAATGTATTGGATAAAACTGCATGTATAAGATTAATAAATTCAACAGATTCAGGCGAGATATCGTGGAAGTTTTTCATAATGTAAGAGAAACAATTGCACTTTTCCACAAAATTGTTTTAATGTGTACAACGCGTTTCGGCTCACAGAGCCATCATCAGGTACAAGACCTTGACATTTTGTACCTGATGATGGCTCTGTGAGCCGAAACGCGTTGTACGCATTAAAACAATTTTGTGGAAAAGTGCAATTGTTTCTCTTACATTATAAGATTAATATCAAATTGTAACAGTTTCTGGAAGAAGTACAAAAACACCTGGACGGAAAAATAAGAAGATAAAGCAAACCTTAAGCATGAAAAGCTAAAGGAGATGAAAAAAAGTTGGAAAGGGGAAACGAAAATAATTATGTTGGGTTATTTTACGTGGTCCTTACATGTCCAAATTCGATAGCCGAAGAAATTGCGAGAAGATAATTTTTGTTTTTTTCGCTCGTTTTCCCGTTTATCTTGAGGTTGGCTCTGTGAAACCTCACAAAAGATCTGTCAAAAATCAGACGCGCGTACCAATTTTCTCTCACCTCTCTGCATTGCCGGCACGACCTCCAATCAACTCCTCATCAATATCTGAGGAGCACTTAATACTCGTCAAAGGCAGGCGTCGTAACATCTCTCCTCCTGCCACACACCCACTCAGTTATTTTCAACGAAGCATGCGTAGAGTGATGGGAGGGGGTTGCTTTCGTCTCTGTCCGTCCAATCCGCGTCCCCAAAGAGCGTTCTCTTCGAAAATGGTGGGTTGGAAAGTTGAATTGGGCATGGGGAGGTAAATTGAGACGGGAAATTGTCGGGAAAAAGGCTTCACCGCGCTTCAAGGTGTCTGCTGGGTAGCATAGTTTATAATAGGTATGCGCTATCGATCAGAAAAAGCGTTTGTCCGGATACAAGTGGCTATTTCAAATTATCACATATGATTTTTTTTTAATGCCCTTTTCCCGATGCAAACTAAACACGTTCATCTTATCTTTGGTTAATGAGTCCATCATGATTCGTGCTTAGAGTTTTAACAGTCGAAACTCGGTGAAATTTGTGTGCAATTCAAGGGCCAATAAAAAAAACCTGATGTATGATTTCAATTTATATTATCGTTTAAAAGAGTAAATTTATTAAGAAATATCAGCTACATTAAATTACTTACGTCAGTTATTTCTTCCATTATTTTGCAGTAGATTTCACCGGATATCATAAGCACTAATTTATCCTCCTGTCATCGACAAATACCGGCAAATCCTCTAGTTCTTGCACTGTCAAGAGAAAGACAAAGCCTATTATTTAAAATACGACTTACTCTCTGGTAATGGATAAATTAATATCATTCAAATTGGTCAATGATATTTAATTGTAACTATGGCATCTTTATAATTTTTTGGCAGTGTCTCGATAACGTTTTGTGTGAAATAAAATATATAATATACAATTAGCGAATATTTGTAAATCATAGCACAATGGCATTAAAGGAAATGTATCACCTCCCAAGTACTCGGGAAATTTTCCAATTTTATAAACCAGAGCATCAGACTAGCAAGCAAAAAGAAACACTCGTTTCTCTAGAAATATTTTTACATATCGGAGAAAAACACGTAATTTTAACCACTACGGAAGATAAGCGGTAAAAGGAACCAATCGTGATAATGAATATATCGAAAATGCTATGAAGAACGGCACCGCTCAAAATAATGAAAAAAATTTACTACCACATTCTCTTCCAATCGAAAAAAAAGCGTTTTAATACGTTCCTTTCCAATCGAGTTACAAAACGTTTTGGCAAGCGTCAAAAACGTTGACAAACAAAAAGAATCATACTTGTTTACTTTGAAATCGTTTTACATATTGGAGAAAAACACGTGATTTTAACCACTCGGGAATATAAACGGTAAAAGGAGCCAATCGTGATATTGAATTAATCGAATGCTATGAAGAAATGAAAAACGAATGAACGAAAAAAACGCTATGAAGAACGGCAAGATAATAAAAAGATAGTGTTTATCACGTTCTATTCCATTAGAGTGAGTAAAAAAACTTTTTTCGCGTTCTTTTCAAATCGAGTTAATAAAGCGTTTCTTTTAAAGGTATTAAAAGTTTAACACTTTGCGCTTTCTTAGAGTTCAGGTCGGAAGCCTCTGGCAGCGTAACTAAGGCCGTTTTCGAACTTGGCAACCGCCTAGTTAACTAGATATCTTGATTCCTAGGCAAGCAAAGTGAAATGCTTACTTGACATTTTCGTAGCCCTTTTACAGTGGAAGAGACATCATGCGGCCTTCATCTCGTAAAACATACGAAAAGTATTAGTAAAAATTCCATAATTTTTGTGGAAGTCGATTACTTCTTTAAAATGCCTCCCATCCGTATGCGACAAATTAAAAGGGAATATAATTTTTAAATTCTTATTGCTTATGAATAAAATAATTCTCATATACCATTATGTGGTGAATAACTATTATGCTTCGATTGCTAGGGTCTGCTGAAGTGGACGACATATCACTCACTGTATTTCACCACAGACAACGTCTTTATACACAAAAAGGCATTATAACATTTCTTGTCTAAATTAAAAAACAGGTAACAGTATTTTAATGTATTACACTCCAAACAAACTACCCATGATCTTCGACTGATAACTGATAAATACGCGCGTTGTAACTAACATAGGTAATTAAGTTGAAAACAAATTACATTTACCCTAATGGTTTATTGTGCCCTTTCTTTGACGAATGCAGTGAAAACCTCTCCAATGTCAACGTTATTAACAATTATGATGTTCGTTAGCTAAAAATAATGCTGCCAATGAAATCATGGCTACCTTAGAGTACTTTCCATCGGACCATAATTCTTTCATATAATTTCTTTCATCATTTTTTCATTTCACTCATTTTCCTTCAAGAGTAAGTAAAATAGATTTAGTAGGTTTAATGAAGTAAACAAGGACGGTACATTTACAATGTATGGAATTATTCACACAACTATTAGGTACCAAATCTTTTATCAGTATATTCACATTTGAAAAGCCTTTAAATATAGCGAATTCATTAATTTTTCCGCAAAAAAATAATAAATATCAAACAAATATACGTAGTAATGATAAAATAGTATCCATTTGAAAGTTTCTTCACTTCTATTCTCCATACAAGCCCATATTATCACACCCCGAGTTCGAACTTAAAACCTAGCAAGCATAACAAGTCTCCTTTTTCGTTGACTTGGTATCTTTCCTCGACAGCTAGTGAACAAGCGCATGGTGATGACACGTCCACGACGTCATAGCTTTCGATGCGTACTAGGTTTCAAGGCAAGATGCTTGATTTGCCAAGTTCGAAAACGGCCTAAGGCATAATATGATTTTCCGAGTACACGCTTAATGCCACATGCGGAAGATACGTAACCTGCAGAGGTTGAAAGCGTGGGGGGATACAAGGAGTAGTGGCACTTACTGCGTGGAGGGCATTGTAGAGCAGAGGTGGTAAACGCACCTCGTGGCTCCGAAGGGTAAGTTCCCGAATTATGGATTAAGGGAATCGGGGATGGCAAGGGAAGTGATACCCGGCGGCTGCCGTCGGTTAGGGCAGACGCCGAAATTGATAGACAGGGGGCTGCGGAGATCCACGGCACCGTGGCAGGATTTTGAGGGTAGTGGGCGGGATGCGGGAAGGTTATGGGGTGTAGGAGGCGCGGCTGAGAAGCGATCCACCGCCACTCTGGACGTGTCGGCCCGAGCGCGGTAATGTGAAGCCGATATTGGCCGCCAGAGATGGGAATGCGGAATCGACGTAAAGGCTTATGGGGCGGGAAGTGGGGAGACGCCGTGGGTGGAGGAAGGCACTGAGGGGTATAAAACTATACATAATTAAAGAGCTTCTATGCCAAGCTATGATCTTCTTGTCTTATGTGCCCAAATGATAATCAATGTTATGGAATATGATCGAGAAAAAAATAATTACATAAACAATATCTGAGACAACTTAAAACACATGAGTAATCTAGAGGTAGCCAAGGGTTGGTGAGGGAAAAATGCAAGCAATTCCTTAGGAATCAGATTAATTAAAGCGTTTTGAATTTGATTTAAATATATGAACGCGTGCAAGCGATACCTCAGGAAGCATATTACTTAAAAGCGCTTGGAATCAGATTTAGGCGTATTGATGCAAGGATGTCAGATCTGATGGACATCGTGGAAACCTACGCACTAACACATGCAAGCATATATAAAAGAGAAAATTAAACACAAAAAGATATGCAAATCAATAAAATACACAAGAATAAGGCAAAACTGCGAGAAAACTATTCGTGAAATTTGAAAAGAATCGTTAAGGATCAGGAATGAAATTCCAACTGATTGCACATACTGTATTCAGGGAAACAATAATTAAAAATGTATTAGAATGATAACTAATGACGAAAAACATCGGAATTATTACGATAAGGGGTGATCCAGTCCTAAATGTAAGTTTTGAATGGCAAGATACCTATCTTTTGAAGCTGGAGATCCTTGAGTCCGGACACTACATCATTCATCTGGGCAGCCGGTCTATCTCTCTCCATTACGTCCATAAACCTAATTCTCTCTCTACTCCTACCCTGTTTAACCAACGTCCTCCATTACATTACGACCTTCAACATCCCTTCACCCCTCATCGATGAAGATTCCCACTCCATTCTCCTTTTAGCTGGCTCCATAAGCCCTAAATAATTCTTTATAACATCCGTCCATGAAGGACTAATGCACTTAGCAAAGAGGAGAATGTTAAGGACAGCTTCAACAAACAATACATTGATTGATGACAGCAGTCACTTCATTTATACATCACTCGCGTAACTTTGAAGGCATATGTCGAAATAGCGGTTAAAAGAAAAATATTACATGAGAAAATAACCAGGCAATGTTCGTCGGTAAATGACCGGTCAAGACTGGTAAATGTGTTCCTGCAACCAAATATTTATATGGAGTACATAATTTGATGGATCTCGTAATAAGTGATTATACAATTATGTATTCTTGCCACTGGCCATTAATGTGACAAGGCATAGTTTGAAAGATAAAGCATTGCAAAAATATATTTAGAAAGATATCAGGTTTTCACAGCAACTAGAATGGAGAAATGTTTCCTCTTGTTTCAAACGGGATATCACAGGCGATTGCCACTGATGTTTTGATTGAATTGACTGCCATGGTGTCTCAGGTATAAACATCAATGTGCGCTAGAGACGATGGCGGTTTAGCCGTCGAACGATCCGTAGTAATTACCGCAGAGACCCATCGGGTAACACAAGAATGCTTCTTCCGATGAAATTTCTCGTGTATATCGTGCTAATAGTTCGGTCAATTACGAGAACTTTCGTCAATGGCAACCAAATTATTGGTAACCGTACATGAAAAAAAAAATCAACAAAATCTACCAGGCGCCAAGAAATATAAGCGATGAAATTTATCCATCACGAAACCCTCAGAATTAGTTAAAAAGAGGAATGTTCGCCATCTCGTACGCATGACACCATCCTCCAGGCATTGCGAGCAAATATCCCACAAAAGCACTCCACGTGATCAGCAATTTTCGCGACCATTCCCTAATTCAATCTGGAACATTTCCTCGAGTCTCTTCGGTCGGTTAGGCAGACGAACCGCGGGTAACGGAAGAAGGGGAAGGAATGGGAGACGGCGGCGGGGAGGGGGAAGGAGGAAGACCAAGGACAGGAGAGGCGAAGATAAGAAAGAAGGGGAGGAAAGAGCGGTTGGGAGGAATGTGAAGAGGCTAAAACGATACCAGAAAAATGATAACTATGCATCTTCAATGTACTCTTCGAGTGAAGAAGGATGGCTGTTTTAATGAATATATAGTCAAACATTTTAAATTTAAAGTTTTAAGATTACCAATTAGAGAAATCTTTTACTCTACATCTACATATTATCCCACAATCTCACACAGAGACGAGTGGCTGCTATAGGACACCAGACTTGAAAAAGAGAGGGAGTAGTAAAAACGAACTGGAAGAAGGAAAAGACGAAAAGAGGGAATTTTGTCACCTTTCCACAGTAATCAATTACTTAGTAAGGGACAAGGTACTCCTAGTTTCAACCCATAGGAGTCGTCTTTAGGGACAAATTTCGTGGTTTATTTATTTCCACTGACAATAAATATTAGTGAAAGGATACTCTTTTCTCTCACACCTCGAATAAAAATTTCCACGTAGTTAAGCTTCGAACTAGTAAAAGTCGAAAGTGAATAATATCTTCATTTCTACCAAAAATTGACCGAGTACAATCAAAAATTTTCCAGTATACTATGATAAAAGCAAAAATTTCAATCATTAATTTAAATTACAGTCAAATCCCATAAAAGTGAGGAATTCATAAATTGATGATTTATTTCATGTGTATCAGGTCCATGAAAAGATGCCTGAAATGTTAACTCGTACCTGACTTAACCTTTATGGAACCTAAAAATTATATTAAGAAATAAACTTCTTACATGCCTACCAATTGTTATAATACGGATGCAGGTTTCAACACTAGTCAGTCATTACAAAGGTTTTAGTGGTATTTGCAGAGTTAAAAAAGGTGACTCAATAATGTGGAAACATTGGTCGGGAAAAAGAAATGTGCCGTCAGGCGCGAAATAAATTAATCACGATGAAGACGGTGTGAACAAAGAGGGAAATTATATTTAAAATATTGATGGCACCTCGTAAATTATCAAATTCGTATATTTGGGGAATATTGCGCGGATTTTTCTTCAAAATAAATAACTTGGAAATGCTTCCTCAGACTTTAAAACACGACCAGGGATTCGATGTTCCGCATCATCATCAGGTGTAGAGTAATTTAGAGGTCGTGCATAAACTACGTTATCAACTTAAGGGAAGAGGGGGTCGCCGAAAAACCTAAGGCGGGTAACAAGTGAGAGAACAATGGTAACAAGGGAGAGGTTCACTCCAAGTAACGTAGCTGTTACCATGCGCCTGTTTACGTTTCTTACTCGTCAAAATCGCGTCGACAATACTACAAAATTTAACATGAGAAAGGGCGCACCAAGGTGTTTCTTACACCCCAAGAATCTACTTTAATTCAATGTAACTGAACCACTGCCTCTTCAATGTTGCAAGTCTTCATGCCATCAAACGGCTGACATTTTAACCTTCTCGCGGGTTAAATAGCAATCTGGTGACAATTTCTAGTTTTTTTTAAATTTCATGCGATTCATGGTAGATTTTTAGAATTTAAAAATGAATATTACGTGTTCCAATTGAGATTAGATAGTTCTATTATATCTAGTTCGACAACTTTATTTATCTTATTTCAACATAGCCCTAAAAATAAACTAACTCGATCATTGATAAATTATTTTTGAATCGAAAGTTTCATTTGTAGATACAACGTTACATGTCGTGGGGTTGGACAAAAGGGGTTGGACAAAATACTACTATTGTCAACGAAGTGGGAAGATGGGGTAAAAAAAATCACCGAAAATGGTAACGTGGTTTATGCACGACCCCTTAGAGGCTGTCCATAAACCACGAAGACAAAAATAGGCCCTCCCGTCTCCCCGATGTTGTTCCCTTAGACTTTCCTTTTTTTGCGGAAAATGCTGAGAAACGGGTTATAAATTGATTGCCATGGACTATCTGTGATCTAAGGCTGGTTTTAAGGAAAGGTAAGTAAAAGAAAAACTACTCTTGTAGCTATTATAACCTGTCATTTAATATAAACTGTGCATTTACCATTGTCTACGAAGACATCCCTCCAACCACCCCACCCGCCAGCGTGTATCTCCGTTGACAACCTTCGTACTCCCCCACCCCTGTTTGGTGTCCACGTGGATTATGGATAATCCCTTTCCTGAAATAGTATTTATTTATCTAATTACTTATTGAGTGGCGTAATTTAACGAAACAGCAACCTCGGTTGGTTGGGCATAAGACGCGCGGGTTACAAGAGGATATGAGTCTGCGGTGGCGAAGGAAAGGAGGAGGCGGATGAGGACCAAGGACGGGAGAGGCGGGAGAGATGAGAGAAGGGATCGGAGAAGAGGGGAAAATGGAATAGGGAAAGATGGGCAAGGCGGTGACGGAGGAGGAGGAGACAGCAGGGAGGGGGCGGGGAACGAAAAGGGGGCGGAGCAGCGGGGAAGGGAAGGACAGAAGAGAGGAGTGACAGAAGGCCAAAAGGGCCCCTGGAAGCTCCCTCTCTTTTTGAAAAAGGCCAACCGGTTGGTTTATTAAAGGATCACTTTTGGACACGCTCATTTTTCGACTCTGGGCCAGGGAATGGTGGGGTGGAAGGAAGGGGTAGAGAGGGAAGTCAGCGACACTGGATGGAGGGAGACTAGGAGAAGGCTCGGAGTTTGGGGAGGGGGTGTGGAAGGGGTAAGGACAGACACAGGCGGCGAACTCCATGCGAGCCAAGGGTTCCGTGAGGTTGTAGGCTGAGGGAGGGAGAGGTGGAGGAGGAGGCTTGTCAAGGAGGTCGGGGAAGGAGAAGAATCTTTTGGCTTCGGAGCACGAGGAGACTGTAATGGATCGTTGTACATTATGCATGCAGGGGCAGGAGCCTCACCAACCCCCGCTTTCTGTAATGATGATGCACTCAACCTGTGTATGTTTTCCTCCATCATAAATTCCTGACCGTTTCTGTAAGTTTGTTGCGTATACGATCACATTTTACTTGGAAAATTTTTAATATTATCAAGATGACGTCTAGATAATAGACCTCGTTACTTTGCAAATCTATCAAATGGAAACTAGTATATCATGGTATTTCCAGATCAAAATAGCTTAGGATAGTTCTTCCAATTAAATACGATGAATAAATAGTCATTAATCATTTTTACTTGAAATATGCACAAAATGAAGCGCAGCATTTCATTTACAGCTCTGATTCCAGCTGAGGTAGCATGCATTTACCTTATCACTAGTCGCATAATTTGTCGTCACGCACTGCAGCATCCCCCAATCAGTTTGCAAATTTTAGCAACCTCTGAGCATATTTCCTAAATTGGGACTGAATTATTTCCACTCAACCACAAATTATTTCGGTTTCCAGAACATAATATTAGCGATGATTACCCGAAAGAATAAATAATTAACTATCAAAAAGAATTTATTATTATTACTACTCAGAAGATAAACTATGATCACATACTGAAGGCGTTGTTCACCCAAGGCCTACTTAACCATTGTTTTCTAAGTTTCTCGTACCTGTAACCCCTCATATTACGTGAAGGACACCCAAAGAGCAGAGAAAGAGACCCCCAAGCCAGAATCCGAAAACCGGCCGTGTTGGTTGGCCCGCACAGGGCGCTGAATTTAAATGCATACATAATTGAATATTTAATGCTAAATATTTAATTTCATAAGTAAATTAAATATTTGACGGATAAATTATCAATTTAATTAATTTATTATAGTTAATCGGTAAATATTTAATATCATTAAAATTTTCATAATAAACAAAACTCGTATAAAAGAAAAGATCGTAACTGCTGTTAATAAGCAATGTTTACTATTAGTTTTGCCGCAGATCATTCAAAAGGCGCAATTCTCATTGGTTCCGCCATATTCCTTATCCCACAAATCAAAAGTGAACCCGAGGTTTATGGTCTCCAACTAGATGGTCTCTAGCCCTAATAAAATAGAAGTTCTGAAATACAAAGCTACTCAAGAGTAAAGCAGGTTAACCTAGTCTACTGTCCTTAGTACTTTTAATGAATGCAATGCCAGTGCTACAGACGAAAAGGTGAACAGCATATAAATATGAATAAAAATTCGTAGATTTCGGTCGTATCGCGGCTGTGCTCATTTATTAAATGGCAGTTCGTGTATCGAAATTATTTGCAGTAAAATGCACACTTCGTTAAACTTTAACCCAATCATTCGTTCCAAAATGTTTTAGATTTCAAAACTCGCGCGCACCCGAAGTGTATACAATTACACTTATTACCGTTGAGATTTCAGATCATCATTTCAGTCGTACTATAGTGATGAGAAAAAGTCTAATAAATGAATAACTCTATACGGAAACGCCTACGCATCATACCGTTCCCTTTAGGAGTAGGCATATATTCGCATTTCCAAAATCAAGTCATTACGACACTATGCATGATAGGAAGGAAGATGATTGATTCAGTTTTCTACTGATAAATTACAATTATGAAAGCAATAAGGGGAGTGATACTTACTTCCCAGAGATACACCACAAAAAAAGCAACTTAACCATCGCATTTCTATGGACAGAACACTCAGGAAGCAGAAAATTACAAGATGCAGCAGAAAAATGGACAATATTTGTCCATTACATTCTTCTAAGACCTCGAGATGGTAGAAGAAAAATGAAGCAGAGAATATCAATTTATCAGCACAAAGCCGTGTAGCTTGAAGGTAAATATTTCCATTCACTATTTTTTATGAATTGACTGCCACTGATTCTTCAAATCGTGACATTTTGTAAGTACCAGATATCCGTACAACCCAACTCGGGCCAATAAACACTTTTCCGGCTGCCCTTCGACATTTCGAGAACATCGTGTGAATCAAAAGGATGTAAAATTTTAGGTTTCTTTTTAGCCCTAGAAATTAACACCGAGCGCTTAAAAAGGCCTCAAGCATGCGGACACGCCGCGCCGGCCCATCTGCCATAATTAGCAGGCCAAATTGAATGTGGCCCGTCAAAAATTGAATGGCAAAATTTAGATCAACCGGTATGGTTTGAATCCCTGTTCTATTTTGTAAAACTATTTGATACTATTATAGGTAACCCTTTCTCCGCTTCCTTTCCTTTTCAAAATCAACATATACTCGGCCAATTAAACTCTTTCCACTAACGAAGTCATTTTCTGGGAAAATCATAGATTTGGCTACTACTCATATTCTAAGGGGCTAGGTGAAAATCCCGAAAATAGACTGAAACCTAAAAAAAAGTAGAGTTATCGATTAACTTGTACTGAAATGGACATCTTACGTTTTTTCTGAAACATATCCGATCGAAAAAAATCTCCATTGGAGAGCCTCAAACCTGAGCCGCTTCATTGCTAACCACAGTATTATTCCACACGACCATGGTATTGATTCTGCAAAAGTTATGATGCCAAGTCTGTAATCAAAACAAATTTCTACAGCAGAAATTTTTTGTGTGGAAGAGAAAGCCATGGCACTTTTCCTACATTCTTTCTCCAGTTTTAGGAAAAAAAATGTGTCGTAAGCGACTTCAACATCGGTCTGGCAATATCTCCTCGTCAGATAAATACTATAAGATAAATCAAAAAATTAAGTAAGATAAATATGGCAACCAATTTGATCATAAAAGCAGAAGTGTACTACGCAGAGCCGGTAGATCAATTTTTTTACCTTGGTTGAGCACTTTCTTAAAATGGGCACAGTAGGAAAGATGATGGGAGAAAATCACTAGCAAAAAGGCGTCTACAAAGACGAGAACATTAGCCACGGGAATCATTCGGGTATCATCCCTGGTAGCAATAAACGACGTACCCTCAGACACCATCTGTCCTCTATTGGAGGTTGCAATCGAAGGACTCTTCACTATCCACATCAGGGCTGGCGCATCTCAATACGAATCCGGGAGGTGACTTGTCTGTCTCCCAGAACACCTCCCGCGATGTCTATCTCTTTCACAAGAAATATGCTCACTGCGTTCCTCACTAAAAATAAACGTTAAGAAGAAGGAATTACATTCATAATTCTAAAAGAAACAGTAATACATCATGGGGTGTTTGGAGTAATAATTTTATAAAATTCTGTCCCACGTCTATCGATTTATAATAATGATTACAGCTTTAGTACTCAATCCCGTTTATTTATTCCCTTCCTTTAACCTATAAAATACCATCTCGGTTTCAATTTCTATTTTCAAATCCACAGAAAATGCATAGTAATCCATTGGTAATGGTACTAGCATCACCTTTAATAAAAGCCAATTTCCTGCATAAGAGGGAGCCGTTAATGAGTTACCTATTCCATCAATGTTGTGCTAATTTCAACATACTGCTAAATTCAATGATTGCAATTCTATAGCTCGATGGTCACGTCTCGATGGTCGATGATCGATGGTATAGAAGAGGTCACGTCATATGGATTACGACCACGTCTGAACGGAAAAATTGCTTCAGCTCCCCGTCCATCTTCTGAATCTTATACGTTTACTCGTGAATCACCGCGGATTTGGCAGTTACCTCTGATCTTTATCCAGCAAATTAGTACTAAGGTGATGATCATATTGAATTTAAATAGGGCAGGCAATTCTAGATGTTAAGGCGGTGATGCTAACCTTAACAGACAGGAACCAAAGCTATAACCACAAAGTTTTTCCTCGCTTTAAGGATTGCGAAAATATTTTGAGAGTTAATTAGGAAAATTTAATGAAGATAATTATGAAAAAAGCAATTCAAGGGTGAAAAAGGACACTCAGCCTATAATTATATACATGCGGTCCGGAGGAAATTATACGAAGTTGGTAGATGGAGAATCAGAACGGGTAGTTTAAGATCTCGGGGTCAGGAAAGCTGCCCGTTGTTGCCTTTGCTACTATGAATTCCAGAACAAAGACAGCGAGGCTGACATAACTATTAGGAGGGTAAAAACTCGAGTAATTTCAGAAATTTAACTTCTTTGCTTGTACCTTAGGAGAAAATCTGCTTATCAGTAAAAACAATTGAAAGAGAATTAGAAGAGTATAACATCAGGTAGGCGGAGCAACAGACGGGGACCTAGGGTAACAATGTAAGAAAAAACCTGGCGAAATGTTTGAGTGGGGAATTGTAAATCGCAGATAAGTAGGCTATGAGAAAAGAGGACAAGAGTAATAGACGTTTGAGAAGTGTGTATGTGTGTGGGTGTGAAGCAGAAAAGAGAAAGCGCAGTGAATGGAAAAAAAGACAAACGAGGAGGTGTTTGGCTTTGTGAATGAAGGGGAGGGACTTCAGAAGAACATAAAAAGCAAGAACAGCGATAGGTTGGAATTGGTCACCAGGGGTACTTAAGACCGTCATAGAGGGGAGAGTTTTGGACTTGCGCGGCTGGGGGAGAAAAAAAAGGTTTAACAGTCACAATGAAGAGAGCTAAATATAGACAGAGTCATGCCAGATGAAGTAAGACATTATTGAGGATATCAGGGCCTTAGCCGATGAATCCCAGAATGGTTTAATGGTTGTAAAGTGCTCTCAATTATTTAAAAAATAGTGATATATAATTTGAAAACTGAATCATCCATCCTCCTTCCTCTAAATTACAGTGCCGTAATGAATGATTTTGAAGATGAGAAACATAACGTAAGTTTTAATTGGCCGAAACTCTGCAACATGGTTTTAATGAATATTTTTCGCAACAGAGAATCTAGATATAAATATTCTAGTGATACGAGTAGCATACGGCCTTGACTATTAACCACAGCTTAACTCACATTCCTTGGTAGTAAACACCATTTCTTTAGATATTCAGGTTGATTCCGGACCGTTCTCGTGGTTCTGGTTTACATTTTTTTTTTGCAATAGCTTTCACTAAGTTTTGCGAATGCTTGTCTTCAAGGAAACCTCTTCCCACATTGCTCCTTCCGATTTTCCTCACATCTCTAATAGTCGATTTAAGTATCACAAAACGAATGTTATTATGACTATTTGGCCGATAAGGCGCCAAGTGACCGTGGCCGCAATATCCTGTACGGTAAGCAACACTCTTAGCAGAGGACCTGGAACAGCTGGCTTTTAAGATCACTCCTTTCCACGATTGTAAATTTTCTGTTAATTCTCGAATTTCTCTTCTGCTTCTATCACATTCAAGCATCCCTTTTAATACTCAATCCCTTGTTCTCAAAGACACCAAATATTCCGCCACTTAAGAGTCTGTTTCACCACACTCACCTTCAACTCCTCGGCCCATCCCTTAATCTCATACCTTTCACTCCCTCTTACGCTCGATTGATTTATTATGCTTCAATACTTTAGCACGGCATAACTATCGTATGTACATTTCAAAGGGTAAAATATAGGTGGGAAAGCCATGATCTCTTAGCTAAATCCCTTGAAGTAAGATTTAGCGATGCAGTATATACCATAAGGTATGGTAGAGTTATCGATAGTCACACATTATACATTCAGAGATAAATTCCGCCCTCTCTAATAAAAATCAGCCTTCGGTTTGACTAAAGCCCAGTCATTATTTCTTACCTAGGAAAATTAAAATGGATAACAATGTAATCTACATCTAAATATTACACTGTAAGATGAGCAACGGCTGTTGGAAAGAGGCCAACCATGTTAGCAGACAGATTTAGGAAGCTTAGCTGAAGTTTCTGGTGATAACAATTATTTTAAAATTGCTGATTCTATCTTTAAGAAAATAGGCGTTTTTTGTTTCTAAAGGTCTTTTTTGGTGTTCCTTCAGGTTAGGGGATCCATCTATGCCGACGCTAATGAGCTCATCCTCAGATATAAGCCCTTCATCATCATCCTCACAGTCTGTTTTTCCTTCGCCTTTACTTGGATGTATTTAAATGTCTACAGCTCTTTCAGCTACAAATCCAATTACGGTTACTGAGAAGTAATGAAAAAAATAATTCTAGCTATGTATGACTTGGGTTTAGCTTCTCCCGGCCGGTACAGCTCAGTTTTGGAACTACTTACGTAGGACAACTCAAGCGGAATTATCAAACAAGTTACAAATATTGACACCTTATTGATATTTGGACTCTTCTTTGTAACTCGGCAGTTATTCCGACACGTAAAATGTATTACTGAATTCTGTAAAACAAAATTAATTAGTATTGTACTACGAGAACTGAAAAAAATTAAAAAGAGCGAAAAACAATCCACCTTTCATTACCACTAGTATTATTGGACACTTCGAATTATATTTTCTATATATCAAATATTATTTAACTATTGAGGACCATTCAAACATTATTAGAGATATAAAGAACCCAAATTAAGCGCGAAAATAATGCAATTTTGACCCAAAAAAATACAAAGTGGTAGTTTCAGAGGTAAGGGATTTTGAAGTAAGGCAAAGTTATAATTAAAATAGCATAAATAACACAGGCAATAGTTTTTTGATAAAACCAGATCAATATTTATAAATGTATTTCAAAGGGTAATGCAAATTTAAAGAAATATAATTGCCGATTTTCAAAACATGCATTCACAACGTGCAATAATGTGTTTTTAACTACAATTGTGTGATTTGCCGAGGTTGTAAAGCCAAAAATTCAGTCATCATCTATGACCCACAATATTCCTCAGTTTGGGGTCGAGCCTTTCGTGTGACATCATTTCCCCTTCAAATCTCCGTTATTTCTTTCCTCCTTAATTTGGCGGACCCAAAATGCCTTTCCCCATACTTCGCTCTTCCCCTGATATCCCCCTCTATCCACCCACTCCTTAGCACTTTTCCCTTTACCGAGGAAAGAGACAAAAGGCCAAAAATAGGGAGTGATGCGGATGATGCGGTCACGGGGATGGGCAGCGGTCTAGTCGCGGGAGGAGGACCACCGAGGCGCCATCATCACCATCTCCGCCTCCGCACATCGTACGAGACAGGGCCCCGGCTCCTGTCACTCTCCTACCCGTAGCCATTTCCTCCTCCAATTCCCCACTACCCGCTCCGCCCAAAAGAAGTGGCACCATCATCCCCCACGCTGCTGAGTCCACTTCCGCCATCTAACATCACTTCAATGAAAATAGGATTTATCAAGCATATAATAGGAAGGTCCACGGATACAAAAGTGAGTTAGCGGAGCTACTTCGTTCTGGTTAGACCACACCTCGAATAAGTAGCGAACATTTGGGACACTGCACAGAAAGACTTAATCCGAAAAAGAAATAAAATACAAAGGAAAGCTACGTGTGTTGGAAGTCAGGGTAAAATTCTCAAAGCATTGAGTATAATGAAGATAAAACACAGCCATTTAGGGAAACTATTAAATATGACAGGATATAGCAAAAGCACCTGATCACACGTTACCCGTGTTAATGCGGGCCAACGTCAGCTATGACAATATCGCAAGTAGAGGCATATATACATGAACAGGCATCAAATAGTCTCATACAATTAGACGTCAAAGGCGGGCGAAACTTCAGTAAACTATCGGATAGGTATCCTTCCGCTCTTTATTAGACATGGAACTCGATTTAATTGAAAGAGCTCCTTTCAATACGCGCTTTGATAAAAACCGCTACGAGCGTACATGTTATGAGCGAGTGTTTCACAGCTTCTTAAGAGGTATTAGGTTAGGGTCCGCCAAACATTTGGAGGCTACATACAAACCTAAGATTACTAGAGAAATTCAAACCAAGTGTATTTCAGTGTGCTACAGAGAATATCATTTGGACACCAAACTACATCTCTAATGCCAATAGAAGCGATAAAATAAGATTTGGCGGACCCAAAATGCCTTTCCCCATACTTCGCTCTTCCCCTGATATCCCCCTCTATCCACCCACTCCTTAGCACTTTTCCCTCAAGAACGAAGTAGCTCGACTAGAGGGACGAAGCATGCGACTGATTTCATCCGTGAAACTGGCCTCAAGGACGATTTACCCTGAGGATTATTTATCAGCCTTGACCGGGACTCGAACCTAAATCCCTCAATTTCCGGCCAAGTGCTTAAGCCAGTTAAGTTGGCGAGGTATCCTCTTCCCCAGTGGTTTTTTTTTTAAGTAACAAGGTGTTCAAAACTACCGGAAATACAATGTTTTGTTCAAGATTGTTGGGCATACATTTGAAATCCTGGTTCCTTTAAAGCCCACAATAATTTACATGGGAGGAGAACAACTCTGTAGTTTAACTGGCTGAAGCACTCGGCCGGAAATCGAGGGATCCGGGATTGAGTCCCAGTCAAGGCGAATGATTTTCCTCAATGGAATTCACACATGTGTGCACTTGCGGGTGACTCTGCAAAGGTAACACCTTGGCTAATGCCCATATCCTCCAAATCAGGCATCAAGAAGACTGTGGTTTAAACCATTAATATGGTAATCAACCGATTAATGTAGGTTTGAAATAAAAGTCAGTAAATATTGGGGAGATGTTTACCTGAGCAGGGCCATATCCACCGATAGTATTTATTTCTTCACCTCAGCATACACCCAACTAATCATTACTTTTTGTTGATTCAGGTTATGAATAAAACGAATAAAACTGCAAATAAAAGCTGCGAACTTTTGAAATTCGAAGTCTTGCCAAATCGACTGAAATTTTTGCATAATTCAGAAAGAAAATAAGCAATTTTCCTCAAAGATTAAATTTACTTCGACCCAGGTTTCATACCACAAACATCATCATCAGGATCTGACGAATTTTTCAGGAGGAAACTATATTTTTATCTTTGAGAAAAATTGATCATCATTATTTCTGCATTATGCTGCGCGCTTCGTTATCAACTGCTATGGGCGAACATAATATTTCACAGCTTTTATTAAGTTAGGAGCCGCTCGAGACTCGATCTAGAGCTGTAAGGCTGTGCGCGAGACTTAGTATGCTTCAGAAATTCAGAATAGGTGTTTCAAAGCAACACAGAATACCATCTCGATTCCACAATACATTTTTAGATCCTACAGAAGCGATAAAAAAAGAGAGATACTTTGTTGAACAGACAGTTACATAACTTCGTTCTTTCCACGTGCAGTAAGAGACCATAATAAAACCAGAGCTCCACTTAAAACACACCCATTATACACTTCACCATTTCACCTCTCAAAACCTCATCCTTAACCCTTTCGCTGCGGTCAAACTGCAGAGACGTTCCAGCCCTTGTGCGGTGAAAAAGTGAACGGTACCAATCCTACGTCGGCAAAAAGTATGCCTCTCGTTGTACCTGCAACTCAATAGTCACTCAAGATCCCGGGATGGGATTAGTACAATGTATAACAATGAACTTGGTGAATGGCATTCGTGGAAAAAGAGAAAGTTCAATAGCGTGGTTAGGAACAACCACTTGCCAACGGAACGTATGAGCTACGTTCACAGCAGTCAACCGGGCGAACGTAGCTACTACGTTCACAGCAGCGAAAGGGTTAAAACCTTAACACGGCTAGTATCCTAACACCCCCTGCCACACGCCCATGCGGCTCTCAGGGTAGTTTTTACATGAAGACATATTACATTCAAGAAATCTCTAGAAAGTGCACATAAGTACGAAAATGCCAATGGGGAACTCATCCGCTTCCTCCAAGATTTAAGCCCAGATCCCTGGGTACCACACCTAACGCTTTGGCCAGGTTAAGCTGCCGAAGCTTGATCCGATTCTGTGGACTTCTGAGAGGTTTACATGGTGCTGGATGCCCACGATATCCGGATAAACGGAACAAACCATCCCACGAGATAGCCAATGAAAGTATCATCGACCACGGGACTAAAGCCAACTTTAAGCACTGGGATAATTTTTTGACGAATTTTGAGGATACTACAAACCAGCCGTGATATCACATATTTTCAGGACGTCCTGGGGGAAGCACGTACGGGATATTTGCGGGTAGGATAAACGTAAATTGGGACTTAATAAAATATTCTAGGAAAATATAACGAGAAAGTAAAGGAGCGATGTTTTTTCCTCTCTTGAGACCTCACTCTGAGTGCACCGCTAGCATATGGCACCCTTACGAAGTAGGACTAGTTCCAGATATAGATCGATTACAGACGCCAGATTTGTTTAAAATTGTTAGGATAAACTTAGTAGTGATACTTACTAATCAAATGAATCAGACTGGGATCCTCTATTATATCGAAGAGAAAAGAATAGATTCAATCTTTTACGAAATTACCTAACTTTCTGCATGGTTCAGTACTTTGTATGACTATCTATCAATCGCATTAATACTACTAACCATTAGTTTTATATTAGCTAGCGTTGCATGGTAGAATTTTAGTCTGCGTAGCACTTTTCAAGTTTCTGATTCGACTGCGCTTTCTGACTGCTTAGTGCCTGAGGCCGGATAAAAGTTCGTGGTTCTGATTTGAACTGGGATGAGTGCTGCATTTTTGGTGTAGATTTACCCCGTGCCACACACCCTAGCGGTGGCTTTAGAGGTATGGTAATGTTTCGTAATATAGTTGTAGATTTGGAGTCACCCACAAGTGCAGATATCCCTCAATCAACCGTCCAGACTGGGCCTCAAACCCGAATCCCCCGTCATCGCAAACACGCGACATCGATGATTCCCCTAAAATGGAATTCTGCTTCGAGTCAATGTATAAATACAGATGCTTTCCCTTCCTTGAAATTTTCGCTTGATTTGAAATATCTGTCTGTTGAGTAAAGAATAACTGAGCGAATACGTGATATTAGATACTTCGGATTACCTTTCCGGACCAGTCAAGCAGAAGACATTGCCCGTTGAAGGGAAACAAATTATGCGGTTAACACTCCCTTCCGCATTGGGAGAGAAAATTTTCCGAGAAGCCCGAGATTTTTGCAGATTTCCATTAATAGCAATAGCGTGAAAACTTTCACCGAACCGCACCGACTGGAAAAACCTTTCTCTCCTCGAATGTGTGACGCTAAATCGTTATTTTTCCCTCTCTCTTGAAAATTTTCGGCGCTCGCCTTGAATAATTTCACGTCCAGACCTTGAGAAGGCAGCGGTTATGTATTCCCTGGGTGTCAAAATAAATTATTCCGAGTCCTCCCAGAGGGCGGAGGAGGATCAACGTTCCGCTATTCATTTCGAAGATAAGGTGTAAAAGCAGACATTTGGAAACTTGACGCTCCTTGTTTTATTTTTAAAACATTCAGACAAAAGGCTCCGCTTTTTTGTAAGAGTAGTCTTAAAATGGGGTCATTAGTTTACAGGAAAGCATGAAAAAAAATGATTTAACATGACGCAATCTACCGAAAAATATGTTGTCTAGAAGCGAATATGATGATGAAGAGTGTTTTGTAAAAAAGATTTTCCGTACTTACCATGCTTGTTTTACAGTCAATTCACTCGTATTTTACACCAGCTAGCATTTTACACAATTCTCCAATGTTCTTATTTTAGGCTCTCTCCCGTTGAGGGCTCTCTTCGTAATGTTCTACGTGATTCTACGTGAAAATAATTCTACGTGAAAACCTCCATAGAATGCATGAGTTCTGCATTTTTTTAAATAACGCTTTTATCTGTGATTTTAGAGTAAATGGATATTATTCCAGCGTCTTTCACTTTTTTATTAAAGTCTTGTCAAGTGTAAATCCAAATTGCAGATTTCTATCTCACTATCCAGCCTGATTCACTCGCCTTGAAAACATTTTTACACAATACAATTTTTTCCATGGACGTTTACAAACAGCTTTAAGTAAAAAGGATTCAAAACTAACTCAGTAGTAGTTTTTTGCTATTAAAACATCGTAGTAAGCCTTTGTTATTTACTTCTGGCATTTGATCGTGGATTTTTATTCCTGCAACCAAAAATATGAGTAAGCTAATCGTCCTCATTTTCGGCCATAAAAATGTCTCTATCGTCATTACATACAGCATTATTAGCTCTTATATTCTTAACTATTTCTTCAATTAAATCTTTTTTCTATTACCTACATTTTGAGGTTAAATAATAGTAGTCTCCACAAGTTCTCATAGTCAAATTCCCTTCTTTCCCATTACTGATTTCAAATATATCTCTTGGTATGTAATTATAACTCATTCTAGTCTCAACGTTAGGATATTAAAACTTTACTTGATCTGTGCATGCTAAAATTGAAAACTAGAAGTTTCGTACTTTAATGGCTGACATAAAGAATAAGATCACAAAATCTAGCGATTAAGTAGGAAAAAGGCCAGCCTTTTACAACATTTCCTGGAAATTTTAGAACCTCCAAAGTTTCTTGAATCCTCAAACTCCTCCTAAATTTTGCGAGCCAATGCTATTCTCCCCGCTCAGTAACACTTAAACGAAGCAAAGGATGCACGCGAAGGAAGATGGCAGTCATTTGGAGGGTTCGACGAATGCCGAAGAGACCGCGATCCCGGCCCACCCAACGACCCCTTAAATGGTAACTTCCCTCTTCCCCTGATTACTCGCGCAACCCTCAAAATAATCACGCCAAATCACCGCAGTCCGCCTCCGCGAAAGCACAAACCGACGTGCACCACACAATGAGGCCATTGCCGCCGCTGCTTTGGCCTGTCCGGCGCCATCTGCGCCATCGAGAACACGCATTCACTCACACATGTATATATACAAGAGATGGAGAGAGAGAGAGAGGATAGGCCCAGGAGCCACTTTGGGAAAGCTTAAAGGAAAAGTTTTTGGCCCGACGATCTCAAATTATCCCGAATAAAGCGGTCTTTCCGCCCCTCCCTCACCCTCCATCCCTTCCCGCCGCCAACGTCTCCCGCATTCCTCCCCTCCACCCCTATCCTCAACCCTTTTACTTCCTCCCACTCCATCTCTCCCTTTCTCTAAATCCCTCTCCTCTCTCACCTGATCCCGTATAAATTATAGTCCGGTCGAATTAAAATTTAATTAGGGGCCAGATTGGCAAGGATACCAGAGTCCTGAGGACCCACGCGAACCTGGGTTTGCACCCCAGAGAGGTGGTGGAAATTGGTGGTAATAATATGTGAGCACTTAAAGTACAGAGATCGAATACGGAGGATGGATCGCAAAACACTGTTCTCAATCTAAGTCCTATTTTATTATATTTAAATTAATATTTCTCCTCCAAATAATATATTCATGCCAATCACGCCATTCCCTTTCAGAGTAGGCACTCTTAAACCCGTTTTACAAGCGGCACGTAATTGCACAATCTTATGTATGTGTGCACGTGCACTTCAAATTGCGTCGTCTGAATCGAGGAATTGCAAGAACGCATGTGAGAATTCATGAACTCGAGATGGAAAAATTACCCCTCCTCGAATTTAGTAATTATTGCACGCCAGATTGAGAAAGCATGCAGAGGTACATAGTTCAATTCCGTACCCCATGTCAAGCGAGCTTTGTAAAAGTTAAATTCACGGTGTAAGTCCTAAAGAGCTGATAGAATTTTTATGATTACTTCCATACGTCTCTTTCCTAGCATAACTCTTTTGCTTCGGTTATACCATAGAGTAATAATAGCTTAGCATATCTCTCATAAGGGCGAGCCCTCTGTATACTCTGTGGTTATACTCATCCACTGCTTCCTTCAAGCCCTCCTATTCTTTAGACTACTATTATTTCTCCTCTAAATGGTATCTTCCAACACATTCACTCATGACTCCTTGGTCAACTCCTTCCTCTCACACTAGCCATTCTTCTATCACGAATCTGCTTCGTTATTCGATTCTCATCCATTCTGTCGATGTGGCCATTTTTTTCAAGGGTTAACCAACCATAGTACGTTCTCTCTTTTCTTACCTTGCCATTTACAACCAATATGTTCAATTTTAGCTACATAATCAAACTCTAATTTAATATCACAGTAGCGTGTAAAAGCTAGGTTCTCTGCGAGTTTGTGGAAATCGGACTTAGTTAAGGTCATGCGTAAAATGATGCCTTTCGATATATGGAGGCTAATAGTGTCTCAGACCTTCTCTACAAACTTCTGCTACACCTATTATTACTATTCTGATACTTCTGCCCGCCGAAGGCGAGGATTAGTGAGGGACAGATGTGAACTGCTTTGATGTTAAGGAAATTTATTGTAGGTATGAGGAACTTTTTCCAGGTGGCTTCCAATTTGTTATAAATTATTAATAATGTAAAACTTGATGACAGAATTCGTAATTATTTCCATTGTTTTAAGCACATTATTTTTCCTAATGTATAACATCGTTTAAGCTTTTTTTACATATGTTGGTTCTTTAATGATATATTTGAAAAATTTGCTTGACAATTTTCAATATGAATGGTAGATATTAAATAAAAATCACAGTGAATTTCGCTTGTTCAATGAGAATAAACTGCTTTTTGTCGTCGGTCAAGCACGAACTTTGCGAGCATTAATTATTCTAATTTTTCAGAGTAGTAGAGGGAGTTTCTGTGACATGTGTTTTCATTGTAGATGCACATTTTAATAAAATCTCGATAAAACCAAACAAATGGACTTAACAAATGAATTTCAAAGTAAACAATTGATATTAAATTTAAATTTTAACGATTTCCACGTTGCAATTTCCTATTATGATCGTAGGAATAGAAGTTATGCTCGTTAATATAAAGTGCTCATTTTTTCAATAAACTTTTATAAAAGAGAGAAGTCTTGCGCAATTACGTCAGAGCAATTATTGCTATTTCCTCATTACCGATGGTATTTATGAGCGAACAAAACAATTTCCAGCGTTCGGAAAACAATTTCCCGATTGAGGTCTCTTCACAACTCCACCCACTGGGATGTTACCGGAACAGGAGGATAATGATTTCGCAGAGGGGGAAGGATAGTATGATGAGGGCAAGGGAGGAGAGTTCAAAGTGCGGTGAGAGGGGGAGGCGAAATAGGGAACGGGAGGTGTGGGCGAAATAAGGAGCGGAGAGAGAGTAGTTTTGAGTGAGAGAAAGAGAGAGAGGTTCTCGGCTGGTCCTTTCCCTTCGGGCCATGTCTACCTGGCACTGCTCGAGTGTGGACGGGAGAGAGAGAAAGAGAGAGGGAGAGACGACCCTCTCTCCTCGTGTTTGGAAATTATTTTGGCAGTCCAACATGGAATGTGTCCAATTTGCGTGGAAGGGAGAGATGGGGAGGGGGGAGGGGGGGCTTTGACTTGAGGCGGGGACCATGGAAACGGGGGGGGAGACACACCGAAAGGGGAAGTGAAGCTAGAAGACTAGAGTGATCCATCCTTGAAGAAGAGAAGCAATATGCGATGTATGGAAAAAGTTCAGGTAGTTTAGGCGAAATATCGTTCCACCTATAAATCAATGAATTCAATCTCATTTTCATGAAAAATATCTCACCCGTCCAAAGATACCGAAATATCAGACCATTACCACACTACTTTCCGAGATATTTGTCAAAATATACCCCCATTTTACATGGGAAATGGTACGTTTATGCACTCCAGAGAGACGTCATTTAAAAAATGAGGAATTTCTAACACCTAGATCTCGTCAAAAAACTAAAAGCATGTAGTTTGTATGTTATCTCAACCGTATTTGAAAACTATTCATATTGTCACCGCAATAATTAATTCAGGATCAAGATAAAACCTCTCGCTGTGAAGGAGTTTCTAACATAGCATAACATTCAATATTTTTATTTAATTTTTAAGAATTTCAGTCATGTAAAGGTATAATATAGCACCATTTATAGTGCAAAAATTATTACATGCTTCCTACAGCTACTGAAGTTAAAACGTATAATTCGAATATGTTCTCCGTTATTACCAGGGAACTATCTCACTCAAACTTCCTTAAGGGGGATGTATACTGCGGCCAAAAACGCTTCCTCAGACGTCCACGCACATTTATTCTACGAATCTGCTTCAATGCTTAAAGCATATCTGTTTCCGCAGGCATTTAGGATAAGGATTAGCACTTAAATTAAGTGTCGTAACATTTCTTTTTTGCTTTCTGCATAACAATTTCGACCGCGGAAGAAAAGTGAATATGCCGAAAATTAGGCCATCGCCATGACGCGTGCGACAAGGGAGAAGGCGGAAAGAGGTGGTGGCGATGGAGTTTCGGAAAAAAGGGGCGTGAGGGTTGGGGTGGAGGGGTAGTTGTCGCCCGCCGCGTATTGGTGTTAAGGGGGCCGATTACCTGGCTGAAAACGCTTCTGCAAACGTCAATGCGCCTTTATTTGACGATATTGCTTCACTACTTGAAGTAAGTCTGTTTATGTAGGTCTCTGGAATAAGAATTGATACCTAAATTAAATGTCGTAACTTTTTCACTTTTTGCTTTCTGCATCACTATTTCAACCTCGTAAAAAAACTGAATTTGCCGAAAATCATTCCATCGGCATGATTGATGTTAGCGACGTATATTTATTAAAACAAATTGCACTTATTGTGAATGGGAAACCTACGTATCGATGGAAAATTATCAAAATGTTGAAAATTGTGTATTATAACGCCACTGTGATCATTCTCCAGAACCCTATTAACGCATTTTCCACAGTGCCGTGAGTGGCGCTGTTGCCCATGGCGGGTAATGGAGGGGAATACGAACGTCTCTCATAGGCTGCGGCAGAAGCCGAAACTATAAGGGCATTTTCGGCCGAGGTTTACAGCCCTATTAAGGGAAAAGGCGATTTGAGTAGCCACGGTAAAGGCCTCCGAAGGACAATGAAGCAAGGTGCGGGCATACTCACCTTAGTGGTTGCGGCCGGTGCAGCGTAAGGCCGCCGCGGTGGCAGCCAAACGCAACCTGTCAAGTTTGCTCGCCGTCCACGGCGGCCAACGCCATGAAAATTTTACATTTCATCAAGGAGTTGCATCCACGAAACTGATTTGCGTGACAATACAAGAGCGATGATTTAAAAATCATTACCGTGAAATTAAAAATCCGAAGATTCTTGCAAAATCGAGGGTAATTTATACTTTTTAGAATCTAATTGAATAAAGTGAATAAAGACGAAAATGTATGGAAAAAAACGACCTTAATTAAATAGCATTTTTAATATTTAACGATCACACATTGTCAAGTGATGTCGGAATATTGCTCACGTCACAATAATTACAGCGATTCCGCGGCCGCGACCGCTTAGGTGTGTGCACAGCGGCGGCCATCGGCTGGCGTTGGCCACCGCACGGCCGCTACAGCCACCGCGGCCGCTCAAGTGTGAGGAGGCCATAAGACAAACACCAAGTGCTTTTTAGGGGGGAGAATTTTACACAGATATGGACACAGTGGTTGGGGTAATTCCTAGGCTAAGTAAAAATGTGGATCCACATTTGCATATGTGTTCCTAATACTATTGCACCTGGATTAGAGGGAACTGGATTAGCGAGAAATCTACCAGAGTGAGACTAATCCAGGCCAGGTCTCGTCCTTTTTACTCCCGAAAACCTCTAAGTCAGAAAGTGAAGACCTCCATGAGCGAGGGTCGTTTTTCCTGTCCCGGCCTCAATAAGCGAGATTGCCTCACTCTACACCTCTATAAGCGAGAGCTTCTTCCAGGAAATGCGTGTCAGGATTACGTAGATTAGTGAAAACTTCCATATGTGAGAGAAGCCGCACTTGAACATTTATAAGTGAGAAATGGGCAAAGTGAAAAACCTCTATAAGCGAGAACATAAATCTCGATCAACCAGGTTCCATGGCAGTGATATCTAGAGATAAAAAGGAAATACATAGCATTTTACCGATTTTTAAAAAATTCAATGCTATTTTAACACGAAGCCTTACGGCACACGTTATATGTTTCATGATGCAAACTATGATTACACTGGCTTCTTCCCAATGCGAAATAATATATTTCATTATATCATAACGGTTTAAAACTAATAGCAAGGTATTACGCGCAGTAAAAGATTCGAAAAAACATTTTCAACATATTGTAAACCTAAATTTCGAATAATATGTATATAGTTCTTGTAACATTTTCTTTATGGTATGTAGGTTGAGTTCCAGCGTATGGACTCAAGTATTTAAATGAAATGTGGTTCTTATATCTTCTCGATTCACCATAAAAGTAATACAATGTGCGCTCAATGACCCCATATTACTTGAACTATTTAAAATAATCCTGAGCACATAATTAAGGAATCAATACGAATAATCGCGAAGGGTTCGAGGTTTTGGCTCATTGAAACCATACGAAAATATCTCACGCAGCCTTCCCAATCAAGTTTTACTCGCGGTAATATTGTTTATCGATTTTTATATACCGATTAGGGACCCATTGAACAAAATATCAGCCACTTAAGATATCGTTCTGAGTGGTTAAAACTCACCAAAACCTCCAACCGTTCGTTGTTGTACCACGTGACTCCTAAGTTACGTGATTGAGTTTTTCTCGAGCGGTTAGAACATAACACCCTAGGCTCCCAAAAATGCTTTAAAGTGAATGCATGTTATAGGATCCACCGCAACTCAGGAAGTCAAATCAATGACTGAAACTCATCGTTTGTTTTATTTATAAAATACTTCTAAAACCAATGACTAGCGTTAGCTTTTGGGATTCCTTCGCGCTACGTCGTCTTTCGTAAGAGTAGTTTCTCCAGCAATCCAGCTGACATCTTCAGGTCTTTATCCGACGAGAACAAAAGGTAATAGTTAATTTATCATTAGTTTGATGGCAAACAAGTTGTTCATCAAATCGCGCCCCGTAACTGAATAGCGTAGCATTCGATGGAAAAGTAATATAAACAATTACTGAAAAATAAAATTGATGAGGAATTCTCGAAATATTGATGAAGCCGGGCCCAGTTAAAGATTCCCCTCCGGCTACATTGTGGAGAACAGCGTACTTCGGTGGGCTTCAGGATCGCCAGAAGAAATATCGAGGAGGAACAAGGGTACGTTGTTTTGCGTGATGTGTCAAGCTCTAACAAATAAGAGAGGCTAAAAATACTTCGCTCGCGAGTCAAATGACTTTCCTGAACCGAGAACTTCTCCACGCTTTGTTTTGAATCCGACCCGATGAAAACTGTCCACATTGGAGAGCCAGATGTCTAAAAAAGCTGAGAAGACTTAGAAAAAATCAATACAGAAGATTGGGATCACTTGAAACTTTACAGTTAAATATGTCCGACTTATATTATCCGGTAAATCTCGTTTTCGGGTTCTTTTTCGAGTACGAGAACTCTTACTGACAGCAGTAATAAAACAGTGGTAAAATTTTCTCCATACCAATCACAGCGTCTGTCCCGCTGTCATACTTAGTAGTGAGATTAATTAACCTTCATCCATGAAAAATACCTCTGATTTCCAAAGTCCTGGATCGTCATTTAGGCAAACGTCTTGAAACTTAGATAAAACCAGAATAGTAGTATCGGAACTGAATGTCAATTAAACATTTTACACTTATAATTAGTGCTAATCGAAAATAATAGAAAAGGTAAAAATAAACCTAGTAAACAGTCATGTATTCCATAAAATGACATCCCTCAATTTCTTGCAATAAATGAAGCTTTTACTCAAAACAGAAACTTGGCAAATATTAGGTACATAGAATATTTATAGTAACGTTTGGTGGAACATTGAAGAAGACCTGCAAGAACTACCTACCCTAAGAGATTAGGCTAAGCAAAACGAGCGACGACCAACAATGTAATGGAAATGTACATTATTCTATTTATTGGCTCTTACTTGATCTAGTATCGTAAACTATTTGGAAAATGTTCACTTTTTCAACCGTAAACAATCACTAGGAGAGAAGGAAGAGGTTCATGACAAATGCATCATTCATGGCTTTAAAATTTATATATGCTTGAGTAAATTTACACATATAAGGTACCATAAACAAAAATATTTGTGTAAAAGGTTGAGAAAAGTGACATTCAATGGCATTAAGTGAACACTTGGACCGAAAGTAGGTGGATGCAAATGCACCTTACGCCTCCTTTAGATAGAGATTCCGGAAGTATTTTTTATAGGGTGAGAAACTGAACTATTATGGATAAGCGTGGAGGACCGACAAATGAGGTTTTTCGACTCATTGGGGACAGGCGAGTAAATTGGTGAAGGAAGGATTTCTTGAGGAATTTAGGTATGGTGGGGAGAAACCAGGCTTCGAACGTGCGCTTCGAAGTGCAGCTTTCTTGAGATATATAAAATTTGGTATCATGAGCAAATTAAGGCTTAGAGTAGCCTTGTTCATTCACTCATTGGTAGTTCAATCCTCAGAATGGTTGACTGGAGCCCTCCAACCTATCTCATGTTAGATCTCTTACTTCCTTAAAGTTCTTTCTGTATACATTCCTCTTTATTTGGTCCATGGACTTATTCCTGGGCATTCCTCTGGGGACTTTTCCCTCCTTTTATCTTCAATTACGATCTTCACAAACCCATTGTGTCTCAAAGTGTATCCAATTCATCAGATTCTTCTTTTCTGTACTATGTTCCATAGGTTCTTTTCTATACTGTATTCCATTCCACTTCTACTCTTCTGTAACCTTCATCATTTCTCATTTTGTCCGTCCATTTGATGTTCCGCATGCTCCTCCAGCACCCGGTTTCGAAGGATTCTAGTCTGTTCTGGTCAGCTTTTCCAATGGTCCATGCTTCTGTTCTTGTTGCCTTGTAAATTTACTTAACTATGGGTATATAGGTACTCTTTTGGGTACAACTTAAACAACAAAGCGTCAAACCATACCTTTAGCCTCGTAACAAAAGCCAGTAATTAAACTGACACCATTCTCCATTGCTAATTCCAGCGGATTTGATATCATGATATTTAAACGAATCGAGAAGGGAGTATAATTATCTTCAGGCTTAAAACACTTCGTTACGTATATTATATGCCTAATTTAGAAGTACCTAGTTTACTAATATCTTTGATAAACAGCGATGTTTCCCTTGACATCGTTGCATCATTAACCAGTGGCTATGTATTAAGACGAAAATCAGAATACACGTGTAATATTATCGATGACCTAAGAAGAAAAAATATATTAGATGCCATAATATGTAGTGGATGCAGTACCAGTTTTTGACCAATTTTATTAGGGCAGAAAAGTGATAAAAAAGTTAGGGGAAGAAATTTCATTACACCGTCTTTGTAGCATTTCAGCATAAACATTCGAAATATTAAAACCAACATAATTCATTTGATAATCAATGATCCCGAAATGTTTTTACACCATTCAATGATAGAACTCATACTTTATAATATATATAAAAATAAAGGTGGATTACGAGGCATGTCTAAAATAAGGTTCCTCCTTAAAACACAAGCGTTTGTTCTAGGAGTGAGGTCGAAAATCCGAGCCTCAAAGTTTCCTAGATGCAAAAGGCTACCGACCCTGTCCCCCGTCAAAATGTTAGTCCCCGCATCCCATTGGCCCATTAAGAGAGAGAACAAGTGTTTCCGAGGAGGGGTTCGGATGGGTTCGGAAGGCGAGCAGGTGAGAGTCGAGGGCAAAGTTTGCTCGGGGCGTCGCCATCGTGGGAATAGGAAGTGAGGGAAGGAGAACAGGACGAGTATTCATGGAGGAATGTAGCAAAAGGAATTAATGCGATCTCGTTTGCGAGGAGGAGAGAAAGTTTCCTCCGGAAGGACGCTTAAGTGCGCAGATGAGAGAATCGCGACCCTTGGTAGAGGGGGTAAGGAATTATTATTAATGGCGTAGAAAGTTGCGAGGGGAGGAGATGTGACGGCCTGATGCCGCCAGCTTAAGCGTCAAAGTGATCACAAACATGTTCAACAGTTTTCACAGGGATTTACTCACCGCCAGAGGTCCCAAATTGCTCTGTGTTGAACTTCAAAGGGTTTGATATATATATATATTGCTAAAAATATATTACACTTACACTCGCCCTTTTAATTCCGAGCAAGGAGATACATTGAAATTATTGTTATAAAAAAATAAGTCGTCGAATATATGGGCTTGACACCTTTCAAAAATCAAATGAGCGAGAAAATATCGGCTAAATTACACCTGAATGTATACTGAAACGTAGGCTATAACTTAAAAAATTTGATGTGGCAAAATGTTGCAGAGGGAAGAATTTATTTTTTCTCGTCAGCAATCACCTTCAGTTCCGTCTCCTCCGATGATTATACCTATCCAATCCTATCCAATACTATCCAATCCTATCCAATACTATCCAATAGATCATTCTCCATTTTGTTTCGAAAAAATATGATAATTGTGAGAATCTAATACAGCAACATCATCAGGGGATGTGATGGGTAATACTCTGAGAGAGGACGTAGACATTGTGAATCGGTGGAAGCAATACACTGAGGAGCTCTTACATGGGCCAAGGTCATTGTTTACCGACGGCTGAAAAAGTAATGGCCGCGGACAACCGGGGCGCAGATAAACTGAGAAGCGAATCCTACTGAGCACTGAAAGATCTAAAGAATAATAAATCGCATGGTACAATTCATATGAATGGAGGAATCATCAAGACACTTGGAGGAAGAGATAATTACAGCATATACGAAACAATCAATGATAGAGAGCGGAAGACTTCCGGGGGATTTCCGGAGGAGTGTAATGGTACCGATATTGTGATTGCCGAAGTAGACAAGGACTGAGAAATGCGAGGATTATTGAACCTTGTTCTCTTGTTCTGTGCTCCTCACTAGTCTTCACATGCATCAAAAATACTCACGCAAATAATTAGCCGAAGAGTAGAAAGGAATATTGAATCAAACCACTATGGAAAACCAATTGGAATCAAGGAAAAACAAAGGAACCATGGAGGTCATACAATACCTGAGAGTAATGGTAGAGAAAACTATGCACGTGAACCAGCCACTGAGAGTGGCATTCGTTAACTTGGAGAAAGTGTTTCACAACGCTGAGTGGAAGATGATGAATTTTTTAGTATTCTACCGGTAAAGGTAGATTTTGTTGAATGTCAGAGAATCTCCTCTCGGCCTTCCACACCTTCAGGGGCCCATTCCCCTCTAGTATATTCTTTTTCGCCTCAGCATACGATCTTCCCTTCTTCATCTCGTCCATGAAATCTATACTCATTCTTCCCCTTCCACGCTTGCCAAACATCCATCCCTCTATCACTCGGGTGGGTTAACCTTCTTTCTCGGGTTAAAACCTGGGATGGGTTCTTGCTTATTTAACGCCAAGCTACTTTTTTCACAAATCAGCATGAACTAACGAGGTGTCAAACGCCGGAATGGGTTAAAAATTACGTAAAATAATTTTCATCTGCCTAATATAAAACTCACTGTCGCAAAAAACTGTTTTAGAGACACTAGTTCTCCCAGAGAATGGTATGGCAAAGGGATACATGCGGGCAACGGCCTGCCACGATGAAAACGCCGGGTTCCGATCAATGACCTAAGTTAAACATCGTTGGACTCGACTCAACTTTGGAGGCTTGATTCTCCCATTCTTATGAGTTCGGTACGTCCTGTCTGTAAATGGCTAACAGTAGTTGCGAAATGACCTATGTCGACAGAGCAGGGTAAACCAAAAAATAACTTCGGTCAAAGTGTTCACTTAATGCCATTGACTGTCACTTTTCTCAACCTTTTACACAAATATTTTTGTTTTTGGAACCTTATATGTGTAAATACACTCAAGAATAAATATTCGCACCAACCAATCTTAGTTTCGAAGATTTATCAAAAGAAACTACAGGAACTGAAGTCAAAATTCGTTAATTCTGTAAAAAGGGCGCTCCAGTCGTCTCAAACGGTCATGGCACATCGCCTACTCTCGAGTGCTTATGGTAAGAGCAGTTTCTTTCCAATTAAAAATAATGAAACATCCTAAGTGATTAGAAACTAAAACTATCATTACAATTCATATGAACACAGTATTTTCTCCAGATTATAACACCCATTTCCGTTCACTATAGATTGTACATTAATTTAACAAAAAATTTCACGTAGCTCATATACTTCACCATTAGACAAGGAAATCGTTGTATAGAATATCCGTCCCGTGTTATTTACTCTTGGGGCTCTCAATATAGCAGAAATTGTTTCACTTGAAAGCCATCACACCAACTCTGCTGCGAAACATTTCTAAAGCATTCAAAATGCAATCATTGAATCGTCCATGGTTCATTGTACCAATCATTTTAATTATTTCCCAATAGCTACGGAATATGGTTAATAAAAAAACATAACATTTTTAAAACAGTGCTGGGGAATAGGTAGAATTCAGTTCCGTTGGTCCCTAGTTAACGGAACCCCTCGGAAATTTAGGTAAATGGAAACTATAAACAAACACGGCGTAATCAGTGAGACATACGCCCGCACCATGCAGAAGAGTGGAACGAGCCTACAGTAGCCTACTATAGCATGCTCAATTGTACCGCTATTGTAGCTCAATTCTTATTTTACATATATTATATAGTGAAAAAGTTTGGTATCAATAGGTGCAACGAAGGGTCTTTAGATTCCCTCCGATTTGTGAAGCAATCAAAAACTTCAACGCCCGATGATGATACCATCACCAGATCGTGAGATAGGTAAGTCTGCCCGCAACCGATTCAGAGAAAAAGGGCAGAAAACTTTTTTCAATCATTTCATGAAATAGATTACATATTTTGTATGCAGTCATTGGATTTGGCATTGCAATTAAAGAAACTTTGGCAAATAATAGTTGGACGTATTTAAACCAAATTAAACTTCCGATTAAATCCGAAAACAACTAATCATACGGAATCGTTCCGCTACGATATTTCGTTTAAGCGAGGTTCCATGGCAAGATTTTTTCACCCATAGATACAAAGAAGATCCTCCTAAAGAGCCTCCCTCCTCGCAGAAGAACCTCCTGTCGCCTCTTAGAACTCCTCAGCACACGGGGATGTCTCGGAATCTCGAGCGCTAAAGAAAGTACTCGGCGCGATATCGAAGACACTCATTCCATTGGCGAACGATAAATTCTTTCATTTGGCTGCAGTTGATTTTAAAGTCTTTGAGGCTTGGAATGAAATAGTCAACTTAGGGTAGCGACATGCTGTCATATTTTTACTGTAGCCAAGAGAGGGAATTACATATAATTTCTCTAGCGCAATTTTTCCGTTGCTATGTTCTTACTTAACCCTTTGAGTAAAAGAGGTTGTTTTTGTTGGCCCTGACCTCAGGAGTGAGTTTTTTTTTAGAAAAAAAATTAAACTACTTTCGATTACAATTTTTTGCCTTTAACTCAAGTAAATTGATAAACGATCGATTAAAACAATAAGATCATACATTATACAAGCAAAACAAATCCTAAATATCGTGGTATACAATTAAGAACAAAAATATCGACTTACAATTAGAACAGGACTAAAACCAGCTTTAAAGGCAACACCTTCCGTCAAATAAACCAACTATATGTGATATACACGTACTCAAGGCCTAACTTGGTAAGTAGAATAATGGAATAGGTGGAACGACTCTTCAGAGATATGATATAGGGATAATAGGGCTCACCAGCCACCAGGATATTTGGAAAAACATGTCACAAAGTACCTTAATGGGAGGCGTGAAGGTACGCTTTTACTGCTCCAGCGCAAATTAGAAAGACGCACATGTACGATCATACTCTGGTTGGCCAGGAGACACGAGGATGTAAATGAATGTTCCTACTGCTCAAAGGGCTACAGAATTTTAAGGCGTTCATGCATACATATTTCGAAAGCAACCATCCATTCACTTACACTTGAAGTACAATACTCATGAAAAAGCATTAAATCCGGTTACACAATATTCCGGGTCAGGTCGGTGGCCTCAGAAATACCAATGAAGGGCGAAAACATTTTAATTTGAACCGAGTTACCTCAGTACATTCACCTCAAAATAATACAGCAATCATGTTATTTGTGTATAAAGGAAATCGAGTCGGTTTACTGAAGATGATCTGTATATGAAAGAGTAATAAACATTGATTTCACTAAACTAGGCACTAAATAAAAAATGCCTCGTTGATTGCGCTTTAAAATGTAATGACACGCTCTCCAGAGGGAGGTTAATCATAATGACCACTGTTACTTGGAGGAATTAAATTAGGAATTCAATATCCTCGGCAGCCAAGAGTTTTTATTTAAAATATTAAAAAAGGCAAAGATTAAAAAATCTTGGTCGTTTAAGATTCGTGGTTGGTATAACACTATTCAACGGAATGTTTCCAAGAGAAAATTAATTGTCATAGCTCGTAGAGTGAAGTGAAATTCTTCAAACTGCAGATAACAGTGAAAGATCTATTTAATCAAATACCTGTGCTCAATGTCTTTTAGTCGCAACGTTGTGAATCATTGTAGTCATGAAATGTCGTTCATTTAGGAAATCGCCGCAAATTCACTTGCCTGTGGCCATGTTATAAAGAAAACTTTCAATTGATTCCACTCTTTTTTACTCCAGGCTATGAACAGCTGGCAAAAATGTTAAATTCACATCTTAAGAGGGAAATACTTCTCCCGGATCACATCATTAATGCTCCATTCGCCAGTCTAAGGTGCATCATCATTAATATTAATATCTTGAATTTCGTTGTTACATGAAGACGAGAAGACCTCAAAATCCCATTCGTAAGTAAAGTTGAACTTTAGATAGACATGAACAATCTCTCTGAGAACTTCAAACAGTACATTACACTTCATTAAAATTTCCTATCTAAATTCGTTGATCGTGCACACACAGTAAATTTGCCTTCTTCATTATCCACAAAATATGCGTATTCTAACATAGCATTAAAATGCAACTCACCAGACTTTCATGCCTCTTATCATTTTCTTGTGATCAATTATTGGGACATTTATTTATATTTTTTATTTGTTTCAGCTATTTATTTTCAATAACCCGGAAAACGGCATTTAAGCCTTCAAATAATGTACTCTTAAGCAAATTACAATAGACGTGCGCAGGCTTTAATGAACCGGGTTATGAAATGAGCAGCGAGGCGGGACTCGAACCCGCGACCTTGGGGTAAAGGGCGAAGGCCACACCCCATCCTCACTCATGCAAAACAAAGAGATGCATCCGTGAAACATAGACGCACATATACTCTGAGAGAACATTCATCCATGAATGTTTCTAAATCAACTGAGTTCCACGTTCTAACTATTTGAACAAAACAATACGAGCATTAATACGACTTCTTGAAGCAAAAAATTAAACCATTTTTGAGATATTTGTTCACACTATACCGCAGGAGATTCTGATGTACCCATGTTTTTTTATTCACCCCGAAGAATAGACCACATTCAAGCTTTCTTAACCAACCATTCACTCGGTCTTTAAATATAGACTTGAATTCCATTGTTACATGGAAGCGATATGACCTCCAAATCCAATTCACAAGTAAAATTGAACTTTGGATAGACGAAGACAATCCGTCTTAAAACATCAAGCAGACGATTATAATTTATTTCCACCCAGGGAAAAAAGTACTGACCGGCTATTATTCTCCACCTTTCCGCGAGGTATTTCGAATTAGCTTCATCCTAGTTCCCGAGTTTAATCCCCTTAGAATGGCGAATAGAAACAATGCCGTCCGGCCGAGGAGCGGTTAATTTCATAAGGCCTTAAGGTGGTGACGGATTACCATCTTCAAGGGCTTCGTGAGTTGAAAGGCGAAGAGGAAGAATAGCGGGAGAAAAATAACTCTCTCTACAATCCGAACAATTTCGCCATCGAGGAAATGAGGCCGTGCGAGTAATAAGCTTCATAGCGGCAGGGAAAGAAAGAGAGAGAGTCGGGATAGCGAGGAAAAGTTTTCGTCCACGATTCTGCCTCCTTCAGTCAGCGAGAAAGAAAATTGGACGAACTTGACAATTCATTTCATGTACGAGAAGTTAGTTCATTTTAACTCCCCAACCTTTCGCGATGGATTACGATGAGGAAAAATTAGAAGCTTCCGCCAACGTAGTAATGGAAATACATCAAATTGAACCAGATATATTTCAAAACCAGTGAGAAAATCAAATTTATTTTTCAGCATGTTACTACGTTTTACTTCTTTTCTGCATCAATGAATTACTTTATGACCACTGGAAGCTGCAAACCTATAGCAATGTGGAACGGGCATTCGTGAAAGCTGATAAATATCCATGGCTGTAACAAGGAGATAAAAAATAAGTAAATTGGGACGAGGTTGAGACTAAGACAATCTTTTTCTACATTTAACCCCTCATCAGATAAATAAATGAGAGGAGTGCATTTTAAATATGTGTACATTTGTGGGGAAAACCTAATAAAATAAGGAGTTGATATCCTTGACGAAAAAACACGCAAGAAAACAACCACACATGAAGGCGAGTGTGAAAAGCTTGCGAAAACTTAGACAAATAAATCTAAGGTGACTTTTAATGAAATACAATGCATTAAATATGTATGAAAAAAGAAAAGAGTACTTTATACATCATTGTAAAATTAAGCAAAAAATTAAAATACTCTTCGATTCGATTCCAGGTCTCTGCTCCCCGTCCTACTCTGGTTCGATTCCCGTCCAGTCGAATTTTTCCCACTTGGAATCGGCCATCTTTACACCTTCACACCACCATTGTGTTCGTCATTTTTATATGTTCCTATCCACTTTTTTTCTACCTTTTTGTTTGAGTATTTATTCATTGAGAATCACTCTAAGTGACGAATAGACAAAAATTGCCACAGGAAGG